>JBAMHW010000004.1:33469949-33485380 GCA_037177495.1 Rhadinocentrus ornatus
GGAGAAAAAGTGCAAAATTATAACAGGAAATTAAGTGTGATTAAAGAATAAACATGAAGGAAAGAATAAGAAGTGAAAATGAATGCAGAAATATAGAGAACAAATCTGAGACAAAAGCAAGCAACAAGAAAAGAAAAGAGGAATTCAAGTGAAGGAAAACATCAATTAATTTAAAAAAGAAAAACCGTGAGTAGAGGAGACAAAAGGCAGAGGACATAAATAAAAAGGACTAAATGAGAAGAAAATCAGTAAAGGGTTTAATTTTAACCTTGAACAGGTGTAAACTGTCACCTGAAACCGGCTGAAATCAGACAGAAATATATAAATCAGTCGTAATAAAATCTTTTTGATGCCATTGTCCTTAGGATTGACACATACACTCATAAACACACACGCAATCTGCTTTGTACTGCTTCACGATTCGGTTACCATGGAGAAGTACTTTTTTAGGCAGAGAGGGGCTGACATTATTACATGATAAAAATGGCACCGCTTATTCTCCACACACACACACATTTCGCCTACAGGCAATCGCCCACGCCACAGTCTTCAAGGCTTTCAGAAATGTCCTAGATATAGATACTGTAACACACATGTGCAAACACACACGCAGTCATCGTCGCAGTATAATGAACTGGAGGTGACACTGGAGGGGGGCTGCTGCTGCACGGATGGAGCTGATTGGAGGGCCTTACATCACACTCCGGCTGGTTCAGGCGCTGCAAATACATGTTTCACACACGTTATCAGGTGGAGCTTTTTCATCTTATGCTCATACCCCACACACACATACACACACACACACTTAATTTCCACAATAGTATCTTTCAGTCTCTCCAGGAACACAGCGTGCAATGACTGTAGTGAGGGATTATACGTATTATGTCTTGTGCATGTGTAAGTGTACATTTTCAGATGTGTTCCATAACTTCTTAATGCTGCCCATCTGCAGCTCAGGCTTTGAAGCGCATGACTAACACGTGAAGGCATGCTATTAGATAATGAGAGCTGCTTTTAATGTCTCTCTTTGAATTGAGAATGCTGAAACATAAACAGTCGATGTCCATTCTTCTGTGTGAGGATGTGTGGATGAGAGCAGCGGCAGTGACCAAAACAAAGCAACCTACAGATTTTAGGGAGCACTTTTCATGCTTTTAGTGTAGATTTGATCATTGAATTATGCTGAAATATGATTTACTCGACTTTAAAGTGAGGGTGTTGCTACTTTAAAGGAACCAATCGCAAGGCTAAATACATCTAACCTGATAAATGAGGAAATGGACTAGTAGCCGTTTTATTTTCTACATTTTTAACCATCAGTCCATTTTCTAATTGCTCTGTTGAATTTGGGATTTGCAGGGGGCTGAAGTTCAGCCAACATTGGACAAGAGGTGGGGTAAACCTTGAATAGGTGGTAAATTATTTGGTCAAAAGAGTTGGGACATTGTGTAGAATTGGCAGAAAAGATATTTAAGTCTGACTAGATAAAAAATTGTGAATTTCTAGTGCACAGTTTTTGTTTGGCATGGTCTATTATCTAACAATCAGGGTGGTGGTCCCCTAAGAAGAACCAGTTGCTGTATTCTAACTACATGGGGATCACACTCTTCAGTCTCCCTGGTTAGGTCTATTTGGGCGGCGGGGCATGTAGCAGTCAGTACAAAAAGTATCTTTGGTCATTAACTCCAGCAGAGCGGGATGCAGACTGCCGTGGTCTAGAAGTGATGCAATGCTAGTGAAACACAGGTGGATTTACTTTTATTTATTTATTCTTAAACAATGCTTTCTTTAATTGTTGTCCCTATAACTGTCAACATGGTCTTTATTTCCCGCCACTCCTTGTCCACCTGGTTAATAGTGGTGATTGTGTCCCTCTGCACTGCGCACCCAGCTGAAGCACCCAGCAACTAGAAAGAAATATTATTTAACACTAAATAAGCTGGGTGCTCTGTGATGGACTGATGACCTGTCCAGGGTGTACCCTGCCTCTCACCTGAAACACTGCTGGGATAGGCTCCAGCTTACCCCGCGACCCGTGATGGAATAAGCGGTACAGATAATGACTGACATGACTGACTAAATAAGCTGCTACCAATCTCAGATGTATCTGTCATATTTATTTTATAAATTAAAAAAAATGACTAAATTACTGGCATCAGTGTAATTTAGCAGACGCTTTTCTCCAAAGCAAATTCCCCCAGTGGGATTCGTACTTCAGTCTCCCACATGGCAGACGGATGCCCTACCCACAGAGCAAACCAGCCGCATGTTCCGATGCCTCTGGCCTCTGTTCTGACACTGCGATAACAGCATCTGCCACCTGCTGCCACTATTCTGCCTTTCTGATACAAGTAATGGCCACGCTGTGCCCACCAATTTAACATTTTTACGTTTCTCGACGTGGTCCATCAGGATCTCTGTCTCACACCCAAAAAAAATTCCTTGTGTTCCCTCTTTTTTCCCTCCCCTTCTGATTTATAAATGGAAACAGGTGTAGGACGTGCGTGGGCACTCTTTGATCAGTCTTAAAGGAGAAGTGTGCTGCATTTTCTTTTTGCACCGCAAACGCCACCTGTAGTTTGCTTTGTTACGCACAGTATGATAAATTTAGGCCCCTGGAGAGGAGGGTTTGTCAGGTAGTCTGTGCATGGAAGTTCATCCAACCAGTCTGCATGAACTTTGTGGACTTGGAGAAAGAATTTGAACATGTCTGTTGGGGAATCCTTTGGGAAGTGCGTTGGGAGAATGTGTTACTAGACTCGATAAGGGGTGTTCTGTCCCTGTATGGCCGTAGCAGAAAGTCAGATCCATTTTTAGTGAGGGTTGACTCCACCAGTGCTGCCCTTTGTCACAAATTCTGTCCTTTATGGACAGGATATCTAGGTGCAGCCAAAGCATTGTGGAGGTCTGGATTGGTGGATTCAGGATTGGATCTCTACTCTTTGCAGATGATGTGGTCCCATTTGTGTCAGGGAGCCATGATCTTTAACCCTCACTGGAGCAGTTTGCACCCTAGTGTGAATTGGCTGAAATGAGGACCTCCATCCGAGACCATCGTGCTCAGCTGGAAAAGTGGAAGAGTTCAAGTATCTCTGGGTCTTTTTCATAAGTGTGGGAAGAATGGAGTAAGAAATCCATCTCAACAGGCAGATTGGTGCAGTGTCCACAGTTTTTAAGTTCAGGATTGGCCTGACGTGGTGAAAAAGAAACTGAGCTAAAAGACAAAGCTTTTGATTTACTGTTTGATCGACGTTCCAACCTTCACTTATGGTCATGAGCTGTGGGTAATGCTCAAAATAACGCGATTGTAAATACAAGCGGCTGAAATAATTTCCTCTGCAGGGTGTCAGGACTCACTCCAAGATATAGAGTGAGTAGCTCAGTTATTGTGGAAGGGAGCAGTTTTCAAATGACTGTTCCTCCACATCGAGAGGAGCCAGATGAAGTTGTTCAGGCATCTGGCCAAGATTCCTCTAAGATGTCTCCCAGGTGTGGTGATTCAGGCATGTCCCAGAGGAAGGAGGTTCCAAGAAAGTGCCAACACACACTAGAGAAAGTTTGGGCTTCATTCACAAATATTTTCTTCTAAATCTTCTTAGATTTGTTCTTAAAGATACACTAAGTAATTTTCTGAACTAAAACCTCCACATTCCTAACTTGTTTGATGGCACAGTGACATCTATTAAGTACATTTCTAGAGGCATCCCTGTCCAGCGGCATCCCGAGGCTGGAAAACCACACTATACATCTTTTTATCCCAGGACGCCACGCCACGTTCCAGCCGAGTTTTGCTTGATGCACCACATCACACGCTAGTAAACAAGTGTAAACACACTGTTTTGAACATGCGCCAGAGCACGTTGTTGGAGGAAGAGAGGAAAAGAAAGACAGAAAGGGTCAGAGTAAGAAATAAGACAAGTGTCTATATAAGACTGTGTTTTACTGGTTGGGGGGAGGTCCCAGCACATGTATGATGCAAGATGGATGTTGAATTTGCTGTCACTTAAAAAAATCTGCAAAAGCTCTGTAGTACATTTTTAGAGTCAGAAAGAGTTCCTTAGTGCGTCTTCAATTTGTACTTAAGAAGTTTTTTTTATGAAAACCCACCTGGCCCTACTATCTTTAGGTAAATGCCTAAAAGATCCCATAAAGGTTCATGACTGACGGGCATGGGCAGACTGATGAGGGGAAAAACTAACAAACACAATGACAAGAGAATGAATGGACAAGAAAACATCATACAGATGTGCCTGGAAACCTGACTGTGCTTCTTAACTATGCCAAGGTGACCTTATATTTCTGATGCAAGAGTAAACAGCTGCATAATGTTCTTGTGCAGCATATGCTTCAGATCTCAGTGGGGTAAAGGTGGCCATCCTCTTTTTGTCTCACACTTCCAGAACTACTCGTTTACAGTTTAAGCCTGATGAATCTTAGCATTGTCATCATCAGTCATGCATGTGCCACCAAATCTATCAAAGAAGTCAAGTGACGTCATATTTTGGGCATATGTTGTTGAACTTAGCCCTTATTATCAGAAGCAACTCCTGATCAAAACGTTGCCCCCACATGCCTGTATGTTGGCATTGGGGACTTCATTCACTACTCTTCTTACCTTGATGCTCCCATCACTCCCATAAACAGAGTAATACTTTACAGATGGTCTATATGATCTTTATGATCCTTAGCAAACAGACAGTCTCTGATAAGTGCTTTTCATAAGGCTGCACGGCTATTTCGTCTTTGTAAAATGTTTTCATTTGGCTTTGTGTTTGGTGGATTTTTTTTTTTTTTTTTTTTACCAAAACTTTAAGGGATTACTGATTACGATCATTCAACTTTTTCTTTCAGCTACATTTCTTCCTGAATCATGATAGATTAATATATGTCTAGGTTTAAATAATGCATTGGATATTACTTAGCAACTTTAGTAGTTTTAGAAATCCACTTAGTTATTTTGTTTGCTCAATTTAAACCAATAATTGACTCCTCTGAAACAGAGCTATATATATTCCACAATACATTTTTAAGCGTGGTTGTTTACAAAATAAGTAGTTATGTACATCAGTCTGGGTAAATAATCACCAAAGTATTGTTTCTTACTGGCCATTTTATTAAGTACACTTTACTTGTACAGGGTGGACCCCATTTTTCCTTTAGAACTGTCTAAATTCTTGGAGTTAAAGATTCAACAACATTCCACAGAGGTTTTGTTCCATATTGACGTGACAGCATCGCACAGTTGCTGCAGATTTGTTGGCCACACATCCATGATGAGAATCTCCCGTTCCATCAACTCTCAAAGCTGCTCTATTGGACTGAGGTTTGGTGACTGTGGAGGCCGTTGGAGTCCAGTGAACTCATGGTCATGTTATAGAAAGCAGCTGGAGATGATCTGAGCTTTGTGACATGGTGCATCATCCTGCTGGAAGCAGCATCAGAAGATGCTGCACTGTGGTCATGAAGGGATGGACATGGTCAGCAACAAGACTCAGGCTGTGGTGGTTAAACCCGGCCACGTTGGTACTAAGGGGCCCAATATTAATATCCCCAATACCGTTAAGGCTCATTTATGTTCTGCACTAAATATGTATAAAGATGGAACCCTCTGTCCATCTTCTTTGTCCTTTATGTGCATAAGTTTGTGAATGCACAGCCAGACAAAGCAAATGGAGCAGCACCGGAAACTGCAGGGGGAGTGTTGTGCAGTGTAGCTCATGTTTGATTAGTAAAAGTAACAAAAAAGAAAAAGCCGCAATGTATTAATTGGCTCCAAAAACCACTACCATCTCCTGCACTGCCGTTTCTAGGTTTCTTTCTGTGTGCATTATCATTTTCCACAATTGCCATTGCATTGAAGTTGAATACAATGGCAATAATTACAGTTTAATGCCCTCTAGTGGATGGACAATGTAAAGCACGTATATAAGTACGTGTGCAGTGACATTTGACAACATTTTACATGGAAACACTTACTTATACACATAAAGAGAGCATCAATGAGGCTTTACACCACCAGCAGCAGCAGTCTGAACCATTGCGGAGCTGAAATGACGATTCATCAAACCAGGCAACTTTTTTCCATCCTCAGTTGTCCAGTTTTGATGAGTTTGCCTCAGTTTCCTGTTCTTAGCTGATAGGAGGCACCCAGTGTGGTCTTCTGATGCTGTAGCCCATCTGCTTTAAGGTTGGACGTGTTGTGTGTTTAGAGATGCTCAGAGATGTTCTAATTTTATTTCCTATTGCTTTTCTATCATCTCCAACCAGTCTGCCCATTCTCCTCTGACCTCTGACATCAACAAGACATTCTGGTCCAGACAACTGCTGCTCACTGGATATTTTCTCTTCTTCAGGCCATTCTCTGTAAACCCCTGAGATGGTTGTGTGTGAAAATCCCAGTAGATCAGCAGTTTCTGAATTACTCAGACCAACTTTATTACTACGTATAGTCACTTAAATCCCCTTTCTTCCTCATTCTGATGCTCAGTTTGAACTTCAGCAAGTTGCCTTTGCAATATCCACATTAGTTAATACACTGATGTGCTGCCATGTGATTGGCTGGTTAGATATTTGTGTTAACAAGCAGGTAAACAGGTGGACCTGATAAAGTGGCAGGTGAGTGTATTTATACTGAATTAGCAACAGAATCAAACATTATACAAACAGTTAAAAATGTACTGAAGGGGCTTAAAGACTAAATGGTTTCCAGCTGTGAAGAACTAGACCTTCGCCTGATGTTTTAGGGGGGGTGTAACTGGTTCTTTGTGTATCCTGTTTTGGGAGTAAGAGCAGTGCAGAGAGTGGGGACAGCTGAGGAAAAAAAGCACTACATGTTAGATGGTATGGATTTTGAGTGGGTTGTGTTGGCTGATGATGGGTTAAATAAAAGTGAGAAGCTGAAAGGATTACTGGCCACTGCTAATCTGCAACCCCTCAGCTGAAGAGGAGAGAGTCAGAGAGAAAGAGGCTGTAGTGTGAGGCTAGGAGGCTGCCTGACAGCTGTGAGCCGTGTGGGCAGCTGATTTACTCCAGATTAGTCTGGACATGCGCCAACTAGGATTCAATCAGGCCATGATGAATGTGCTTTGGCGTGCTCAGGCAAAACCGCTAACTGGCTGCAAACAGTCCATCCCACTGGCTGTCAAGAAGTAACATTTTGGAGTTTCCAAAGGCCAAGAGGTGTTGTGTTTCATGCAAAGGTTCTGCTGTGGAGTACAAGGGACGGTTGTGATTCCTCGTTGCTCTGGATTTATTTTCTGCTAAATAAACCGCTGGGATTATAAATACGCGGAGAGATAAATCCTGTTTTTATGCAGTCAAACTGATACGATATTCAGTAGCCATGGCCACATGTAAGTATTCAATGTTTTCTGCGGGTTAATTTAGAGAATAAATCAAATGTCATCATTGTTTTAAGCCCGTCTAGAATCACCAGACACCAGGATGCACACTGAATATAATTTATAAACATGAAATGCAAAAATAATCCCCTGCTTGTGCAAAGACAATAAAATAACGTGTACATTTGGACTTGGACCTGGATGATTTTTTTTCTTGCATTACTTTACAGTTTTGCATATAAAATTTAGATTTCAGGACCAACATAAGCAAAAATAGATTAAACCAAAGACAAATATTAGTAGGTTATATTCTACTATTCTGCAAGACAACATAAACTCTTAATCAGGTTTTGTTTTTTATTTTTAAATTGGAGATTTTTCACACTGAAACCGTATAATCTGTCCGATCTTTGTTTTCTTTATTTTTTTTATCTGCTAGAGCAGAAATGGGAAGGAAAAGAAAGCATGCGGCTACAAGAAAGTCTGTTTTCCATCTTTCTGAAAGACAACACACTTAATTTTTGTTAAGTTAATGTGTTGTGCATATACAGGAAACTTGGTGTCACAAGCATGCCTAACCACCTGTGTCCTAGGTATTCCTCTTCTGTTTTAATGCAGCCAACACTTGTGTGTTTTCAACTCCCCTCTAGGTGATGTGGGTATGCAACCTGTGCCGTAAGCAACAGGAGATTCTCACCAAATCAGGAGAATGGTTTTCGGAGTCAGGGGTGCGACCCGGGAGACTGGGCACCTCTTTGAACAACCCAGCCACGGGAGGTGAGGCCCAACGAGACCGGAAGCTGCTCCGCTCCAGGTCCCAAGCCCCGCCCTCTAGCACTAACGCAGGGCCTACGGACGGGACGCAGCCACCCGCTGGAGTCACCCCTACCAAGGGTGGCGACATCATGCCAGGCTCTCGTTCACAAAGTGAACCACCGAGAGAAAAGTAAGATGCATCAAACAAAGCATATGTGAAATATTCCTTCTTTGTCTAAATAAAGGACTTTTTAAAATTTTATTTAGCACAGCAGGAACTCTCAAACAAAGATGTTGAGAATGAGAACAAGGATTTTTATAGCCCAGAAATTCAGGAATGCTTTGGAACAAGGCATGTGACCCATTTTTTTTATTGTGTCTTTGCTGAGCCTGTTGGTTTTATCCCTGAGGTTAAAAAAAAAAAAAGGTGTCTGTTAGCTTAACCAAAAGCTGGGTCAGTCTTGAGAGTACTTAAAATCATACCCTTTACAGTATTTAATTATTTCAGTGTGTAAGCAAAGAATTTATCAGTGTCTAATCCAGGTTAGCAAAGTTTTTAATCTGTTTGCATTAAATGGCTTAAAAAACTACCCCTCTTCTTATGCAGGAAAAGGCCAGTTTCCCTCCATGAACAGAATGGTCGGGGGGGTGCAGGGCGCAGCAGCGGCCGCAGACCTGCTGGCAAACTGCACTCTCAGTCATCCCTGGATGAGCGCATGGGCCTTGGAGACAGAGGAGACAGAAGGCTGGGAGATGGACGGCAGTTGGAGAAGATTCATTCTCAGGACTTTGAAGATGAAGATGAAAACCTTGGACATCCAGAGACGCACCGGAGACGTCCAGGAGATGAGGAGCAGAGGGAGAGGCAGCGCCGTGAGGAGGAGTTCCAGAACCGTTACAGGAGTGATCCCAACCTGGCCAGATATCCAGTGAAACCGCAGAAAGAGGAGCAAGAGATGCGCATGCACGCTAAGGTGTCCAAGGTGCGGCACGAACGGCGACACAGTGATCTTGCAATCAATGAGGTTGGACTGGAGCCAGGAGAAGGAGGGGGAGTCAGTGCAGGTGAGGTGCCTGAAAATCGTCTGTCCAGGAGGAGCGGAGGTGGAGAGGGAGACCACAAGGCCCTCCTGAACAATCACCGAGCCTATTCTGTGGATAGGACCGTGGGAGTGGGAGGTGTAGTGGTACCTGCCACAGGTGGAGTGAGATCAGGGCCACAGCCTGGAGGACCTGCGGCTCCTGACAGGGGCACAAACAATGGACGCCTGGAGCCTGGCACAACATGGGCACCAAGAGACAAAGGTGGGGATAACCTGCTGAGGAAGGACTCTCAGGGCTCGGACCAGTCGGAGGCTTTGCGGCCGCCCCCTCCGCGGACATACAAGAGCAAGCGTGGAATTAACAAGAGGCAGATGTCCATCAGCAGCTCAGAGGAGGAGGGCGGCTCCACACCCGAGTACACCAGCTGTGAGGACGTGGACATGGAAAGCGTCAGCAAGAAAGGTCAGTCAGACAGATGTGCGCTCACTCCACTAGCTTATCAAGCTATATCTCACTGAACATGAAAACCATCTACTGTCTACCCTCATCTATATCCTTGTGTTCCTAGCTTACCTTTCCCTCACAGTTGTCTTTTTTTTCTCACCAGAGCTTCCTAATGAGCTTCAGAAACTCTCATTTAGCACATCCACATACAATTATTGGTCTGTTGAGCTGAATCACACAGAACTTCAACTCGAGTTGTTATCTCTATTCTCTCATCCATGCAAAAACTATGACAAATCAGTTGCAGTCATTGTGGTCAGAATAACAGCTTTAGGGGGTCTGAAGGCTAACTATACCCTGATCTGCAGCTAATACACTAATAGACACACTACTGGATGGATAGGCAAAGAGTCAGGCACAATTTTCAACCATAACCAGACGAGAGATTATCCTTTTGCAGTTAAATGGAAATAAATATGCATAATAAACATGTTTCTATGGTAACATCGTCTTCCTACACTTAATATTATCATTACTGTAACAATGAAAATAGCCTCAATGGTAGAGTGGAAGCAGCCTAAGATCATTCCATTGTCAACTCAGCTCATATTCGGTCTATGAAATTATACCATGAGATGATGCATTAAAAAAGCTACCCAGCACTCACAGTCCACTGCCCCTGTGTGTCATCTACACCTATGTGCTGTGGCTAAACTCTACTGAAATATGCTCAAACATAACTGTACTGCTCTCAGGACAGATCTCATTTATTTGGAGAGTCCCAGTGATTTAGGCCAGCAGATTTGTGGAATTAGGTCAGTGGCTCGCTGACTACGTAATGCTTCGCAAACAGCCAGCTGCAGCAGCCGAGCATGGACCGCTGGCTGAAATCAAGCCCGGCTGTGGGCGCACACTTACGTGCTGTTGGGTTTTTTGAGCATTTCTTCTGCCCCGTGCTGGAACAGAAGCACTGCTGCACTGAAACAAGCCATACCCGAGAATTTTAAGTTCACCAGCCTGCACATAGAGCTCACTGTGCTCGATCAGCTTATCACCGTCACCGGTCACAGAACGGGGTTGTTCCAGATGTTTTAATCCAGATTATTATAACTCAGAGACTGGTAATGGGTAGATGGTGTGGATTGGGATTATTAGCTGTTTTAAATACTCTTTAGCTAGCTAGGCCTCAAAGTAGGATGTCTGCCATGTTCCTCACCTGTGGCATTATTAAAGTTATAAAAACTTTATTCTTGATGTATCAGGTCAAGCTAGATGGTGTCACAGGGTCAATAATGAATTGTTTAAATAAGCAGTATTTCATCAGATGTTATGACACTGGTGTTGGCTTCAAAAGATTACATTAGTTGGCGATCCTCTAGTCTACAGTAGATAAAGCCAGAGAGGCTTTGGTGTCAAAAGTGTCAGGTTTATACGATACCAAGAAACAGGTGTTGTACTGTGTTAAAAAGCTTTAAATCAACCTTTATTTTTTTAAATAGACTTTCCAAGTAAATTGGAATTATATGCTACATTTATTGTATCATTTATTGAAATATGTTCAAACATAAATGAGAATACAGTAAATGAGGCAAGAACAGTCATACAAATGTCAGAGAGCTTTAAAGTGAATATTTTATCTGAGTAACAGCCCGATCCCTTTTAGACAAGCTGTCTGTCAGTTATTTAAGACGTCTTTAGGAACATTTCTCCAGAATTCTTGAAGGACTTTTCAAAGCTCTTCTGCCTTTTGTTTGGTTATCTGTCCAGATGATCCCACACTGCTTCAATAATGTTGAGGTCCAGCTCTTGTGTCATGTGGCGTCCCTCAGCCTTTGCTCCCCATTTCCTTTCCTTAAGAATGACTTCTTGACAGCCACCCTTTCATGGAAACCGTTTCTGATGAGGCTTTGGCCAACAGTAGATGCATCAGCTGAAGGTCTAGGTGCATCTCTTAGTTTTAAGGAAACTGTCATGTTCATTGTTTATGTTCTTGGTTTTGTCATGTTTTGTTCGGTTTCCTGGTTTGGGAGCTCCTTCCGTGGTGTATTCTGTGTTGCTTTCCATTTCCTGCTCATTAGTTCACCTGGTCTGAGTAACTCATTCACCTCACTTGCGCCTTGTTTATCCTTGCAGCGTATTTAAGCCATATGTTCCTCGCTTTCCCTTTGTTGTCTGTTACTGTAGTTAGTCCATGCCATGTCTTGTCACAGTTTGGGCTCCAGAGTATTTTGTTGAGTTTAGTTTTCTTCATTTAACCCTTTCACCTGCACCAGTCTGCCTCCTGCCATTTCTGCTTGCACATGGGTTCTCACGTCCACAGCTCCTGACAGTACACCATTCTAAGATATGCACGTTTTCAGCCATTAGCTCTTTGGGAATCATTTTGTTGCTTCAAAAACCCTATTTTCCATAAAGCTATGTTATCGTTGCTGGTTTTTTTTTTCCCTTTTTTTAAAGTAATGGAAACAAATTATGTGTCTTTGTAACTGGCTGCTGTCAAAGAGCCTAAAGATCCACTTTTAAACTGGTTCTTAAAGTTGTCTGTTATATGTTGAAACATCACTGGTTCATCTGTCGGACGTCTTTATGTTTGTATTATTCAGAGGTCAAAAAAGGTCAGGCACAAGGACTGGACTGAAAATGAATGAATAAGCAGCCAATGCCCAAAGAAAAACTTTGAAAGATCTTCAGAAAACCTGGAGCACTTTTAAAGATACAAGAAAATCTGGCTGCTTGGAAAGATATATTGGATCCGTATGTTTGTAGATTGTAATTCTTCCATTTAAGTGCTTCATGTGTGTTGACTGTTACTCTTCCACATACAAGAAAAAGCAGTTGAGGTGAAACTTATATTCATCATACAACTTTTTTTTTTAATGCTATCAAATAAATTTGTACTAAATTGTGGATGAAAAATTGAGAAGTTGTCATCCTCTGACCTCATTAGATCTTCAGCCTTGCCTCTCTGCAGCTTTTCTGTGCAGTATATGTGCAGTCATGGGGTGCATGTTGGCAGAAAATCAGCTCATTTTATCAAAGCAGCAGGCGGAACGTGTGAATTAAATAATTGTATATTACTTTAGGTTGTTTGTTCAGGCACACCTGTTCTTTATGCATATTGAAAGTGCAAAATGTGAATTAGAGTTGCACACAAACGATTATTTTTTGCTTTATATATTTATTATATGTGTGATTCTGTCTTCCATATGCCTGTGAAAGAGAAAGGCGTTAAAGTTTCTATGGTTTAAGACAGTAAATGTGTGCGTGTAAGATGTAGTTAATTGTGAAATTGTCTGTGTGCTCCCCTAACTGGTGTCTTCTCCAGGGTGTTTGGTGAAATGCTTTCCTGCGGGGGCCTGAATGGTCCTTAAAGGTTCTAGGATACGCCATTAGATAGGTGTGTGGAAGGTAGATAAGTTGTATTTGAGTTTCAGGTGTTGGGAAATGGTTTTATGGCTAGCTTGCAGTGTTTGTTTACATAATCCTTTGAGTAGGCAGGTTGTAGATATTTGTGAAGCCCAATTACTGAGATTTTAAAATGTAGTGTTTAGTTTTATGACATTGGGAATACCTCTGTTCAAGGAAGTAGTTTAGCCCAATCAGTGGCAGAGGAGATGAATTGTGCCAGTTTGTTTAGAGGGTGAGCTGTCCCACAATAGCATAATGTGAGTCCTCTTGTCCAGTGTACACTTAAACAAATAAAACATTTTGTAGTAGATTCCACTTTGGTTGCTTGGCTGTTTCCATCTGCTCACACAGGCTGCCTCGTCACACTCAAGATGTTTTCATATGTGTAGGCCTGAGAAAAAGGAACGGTTCACTTATTCTGTTTCTACAGTAGCCCAGAGTGGTCAAATGAAAACTTTGCTCTGTGGCATTTAGCATTTTCTGTGACTTCGGCATTTTGTTTAACACTTTAAGGCCTCTGTGGATAAATTAAAGGTCAAAATTAAGCAAGTTCAATTTTCACATTCACCTAATGCAGATCAGAACCAAATAGTTCAACCTGTTTTCTGTGCTTTGTTGTTAATGGTTCAGTCTTTTTTTCACAGTTCCTCTGTGTTTAATTCCTTTATCACAAACATAATTCAAACATTTTCCCAAACAAGACACAATTCATTCGGGTAAAATGATATCAAGTAATTTTGGTTGATTTCATCTTTATTGAGAAAACATTCAAATAAACTAAGGCCGTAGCCTTTAACTTCACATCACAAGGATCTACAGAGAATCAATATCAGTTTAAACAAATTGACAAAGCTTAATCTTTTTAAAGGTAAGGTTTTGGAACAGATGGCAGCAAATGGTCAAAATATTAAAAAAAGCCATTTTAGAGACTTCGCCTGTTTTGTACCAAAACATTAAAAAAAAACTGCTCTGCTTCGCTTCATCAGTTGGCCTTTACAGAGATAATTTCACATATTTTACAATAATCTGATAGAGGTTTAGAGCTACAGCTGCACCATTCATATTCATCATCAGTGTTTTTTTAAGGGAAGCCAGAAACTTTTTTCATTTATGCTTTATGCCATCTTCATTTATTCTCCACCACTAACATAGTAAAAATGCTTCTGAAAAACATCTCCTACCCCACCTACTCCCAGATTTCTGGCTTTGATGTTAGTTTTGAACTTATCTGTTATACTGACTTTTAATCTTTCTTTCTTGACTCGAAAACTATTATTTTGGCGGTTAAGTCTTTATTTAACTGAAGGAAGTTCTGGCACATCCAATTTTTAATGTGATCAATGCATTTGATTAGTGTTGATTGGGCTATAGTCTGCTGGTAAGATGATTATGTTGATTTGTGTGTCATTCGCATAGTTATGGTAACATATTTTGTTGTTTTTCATCATTTGAGCAACTGTTGAACAGCAGTGTCCCCAGGATGGAGCCTTGGGGATCTCCAGTTTATCATTGTTCCCTCAGATTTATAGTTACCTTTAGACACAAAGTGACACAAGTCACGGTTGCCTAGAGACGGATACCACATAACGGTCTTGTATCGAGGAGTTTTTCCTTGTCAGGATCTGTTACCTCTACCCCCGCCCATCGAAAAAAAAAGGGCGGAGTCAGTCACGCTTTCAGAGAAAGGCACATCCCATGGCACATTCCCGCAATGTTGCCTCTCTGTTGGCTCTATTTCTAGCTCCGCGATTCTACCACACTGACGCCACTAAGGTTCTATGGATAGGAAGGTTTAACAATGTTAAACTACATTTAACAATGTTCTACTAACTAGCAATGTAATATACACTGCTCAAAAAAATTAGGGGAACACTTAACACAATGTAACTCCAAGTCAATCACACTTCTGTCAGATCAAACCGTCCACTTAGGAAGCAACACTGACTGACAATAAATTCCACCTGCTGTTGTGCAAATGGAAAAGACAACAGGTGGAAATTATAGGCAATTAGCAAGACACCCCATGAAGGGGTGGTTCTGCAGGTGGTGACCACAGATCACTTCTCAGTTCCTGCTTTCTGGCTGATGTTTTGGTCACCTTTGAATGCTGGCAGTGCTTTCACTCTAGTGGAGTCTACAAGCCACACAAGTGCCTCAGGTAGTGCAGCTCATTGGCCACTGGCGCCCTGTGGTCTTCCCAGATGAAAGCAGGTTCACACTGAGCACATGTGACAGACGTGACGGAGTCTGGAGACGCCGTGGAGAAGGTTCTGCTGCCTCCATCCATCCTCCAGCATGACCAGTTTGGGAATGGGTCAGTATTGGTGTGAGGTGGCATTTCTTTGGGGGGGCCACACAGCTGTCCATGTGCTCACCAGAGGTAGCCTGACTGCCATTAGGTACCGAGATGAGATCCTCAGACCCCTTGTGAGACCATAT
>JBAMHW010000004.1:33485480-33520054 GCA_037177495.1 Rhadinocentrus ornatus
TAGGGAGGTCCTACAGGCACGTGGAGGCCACACACACTACTGAGCCTCATTTTGACTTGTTTTAAGGACATTACATCTTAGTTGGATCAGCCAGCAGTGTGTTTTTCCACTTTAATTTTGAGTGTGACTCCAAATCCAGACCTCCATTGGTTAATTTATTTAATTTCCATTGAATTTTTTTGTGTGATTTTGTTGTCAGCACATTAAACTATGTAAAGAACAAAGTGTTAAATAACAATAGTTCATTCATTTAGATCTAGGATGTTTAATTTTAGTGTTCCCTTTATATTTTTGGGCAGTGTATGTGTGTAAATTGAGAACCTTCTGAGCTTTAAAACTGCAGTACTGGCTATTTTTTTTAATTTTTTTATAGGCACTAGAGCACCGTTAAGGATAATTAGTACTGTAAAAAGACCATAGAAGAAGACAGTACACGTGTGCACACTGTTGAAGTAGTTACCTGTAGTACAGTCATCGCTGCACCTCAGGCCGCTAGATCCACTCACAGATGAAAAATATGTTTATATCTGTAAGAATTTTCTCCAATGACAGCCGCCATACATTAAACTCTGTGTTTGGCATTTGAAGAAAGTTCTATGCCCATCTATACCACTAGATGTTGGTCATTTTTACACACTGTACCTTTTTCTTGAACACAAGGGTAACAAATTGGATGGAATATAGTAGCTGGTTTACTGGTGAAAGCTCAACCCAGCTGTGTTTTAGTGTCTAGAGGTTTGTTTCTGTTAGTGATGATGGGCTATGACATTATTGCCCAACATATAATTAGTAAAATTATAAATATTATTTCACAGTTATAGATTGAGTAATGTTGCTTGAATTACAAGCATCTTAATGTTCCTATCTCAGCTGTTGAAAACAGTGTTGGAGTGGTTTCCCATTCTGCCCAGAGTGTCCTGCTGGATACACAAAGTGCATCTGCTGTAATAATACATCGGCTGTGTTTGGGGTTAAAGGGAGGTGGGAAGTGCTTTAGAGTAATTGTGTTACTTCCTCTGTGTAAAGAAGAACAGTAAAGTGATAATGGTGCTGAGTAAATGGAGGAGGAAATATGTTGTTGGGATGACATTGGATCCTTTACTATATGCTGCTGCACCTCAGCCAAAATATACTCAGATTTACCAGGATTACTTTAATATTCCCCAGAGAGTAAGCAAGAACATTTTGTACCAAACTGTGCTTGTATTGGTGCTGAAACCAATGCACTGATGACAGATTTAAACTAAATGCTGTTACTTTTTTCAGTAACAAGTAATCAACTACTCTTTCCATCGTTACAACGCCGTTAACGTTACTGAGGAAAACACGTTGCTGACCGCATTACTACTGTAAGATTCATTTTTGTTTTGGGTGAGCATAAGTTTCACATTTGTTTGGACTATATTGTACTGCTGCTACGGTGGAGAAGAGGTAAAGTGATATGGCTGAAACTGGAGAATACACTCAACGTTTGAGTAGAAGAGTTGCTGTGTTGTGTTGAGACAGGGTCATCGCCCAGCTGACGGTAAAGGAGCAGACCCAGTCAGTGTGCTCAGCCACACACACAAACCACCAGAGACACAGCAACGGCAAGTCCAGAGAAAACAGGAAGAGTTTTAATCTGGACTTACTTCTCCTTCGCAGAGATCAAAGACAAGAACGTTATGTGAAATGTTCATCATAAGCAGAAACCTTCTTTTACAGTGGCTGTAAGCAGGTAGAATCACGAGAAGCTCAAAGGAAACGGAGACGCGACATCCAGCAGCCAAAGATTGGTGTGCACGATTTTTCTGTTAATAATTTATTTAATTAGTTTTCCATTTCATTATTATTTAGATCTAATACTCAGTTTTATTATGAATAAATGAACGTGCAGATTGATTTGAAATTCCATTACAAGTGAATATGTTTGAACATTAAAAAGTAACAGAGTAGTTACTTTTCAGATTAATTACTTTTAGAATACTGTAACTCTGTTACTAATGCCATTACTTTTTGCAAGAAGTAACTAGTAACAATAATATATTATTTTTTACTGTGACCAACACTGCTCATATCAGCCTGTAGTTCTGTGCTCGTCATTACTCTTCATCATTCACAGTGGTGAAATATTTCAACAATGCAGATTATTGATATGGCATAAATGACACAGACACAAGAGAAAAGGTCAAATAAGCCAATATTATATCAGTTAAGACGATCATTGATTATCAATTATTATTAAGAGTTGTTTTGAAGAATGCCTTGCACCAAGTGTAAACTAACACGTTAAACAATTTGGGAAAGGTTTATTGTACAATATATAAAACGAGTATAAAATATGCAAAAACACTAAAAACTAAGTCATGATTAGAAGAACAATACTCTTTAAAAAAGTAGATCAAAACAAGAAGGCAGAAGAATGTAACCCCTTTGGTTTAGATTAATTAGAAAGTCAGCTAGTTGGTTCTTTACTACAAAGAACTTACTTCTTCTATTATATTTGCAAGGTTTTCTCCTGTTGAGAGACCAATAAATTCTTCACAAAGGGCTAAATTTTGTGTCCTATCCATCTTCTTTGAGAATAACAGATGTGGAAGTGATCTGATGTTATCAGCTACTTTCAGTATGATTGCACTGATGAACAAAGTCAAGATTTCTTCTGAGCCCTAACTGTGGCTTGAGGTTAGCAAATTGATTGGGGGTGAATGGATTACTAACAAATATTTAGTGTAAACTGACCTTCAATGTGGTGAATCTCAGATGTCCAAGTTTCAGTGAATGCATCATGTTCTACATAAACAGAAAAATTCATTAGCTGCATTTCCATTACCCCCTAGAGTTGCGCAAAACCTAAATGTTGCAATAAAAAAACTGCTAATGGAAACACCTACGTTTAGAAAAACATCTCAAATATCACTGAAAGCTTTTACGTTCTCACACGGTGGTTATTCAGATGTGCTGATATAGAAGTCTAACGGAAATACTTTTTACGTATTTACATGTCACCAAACATGACAAAGGGGGTCATGTGACCATTTCATTTGAAGTAAAGATGGTGTGGTATGTATGGACAGAGGAGGAGACAAAAATCTTTTTACAAATAATTAATGAGAAAATTTTAACCACCATCCTTGATAGCAAACAGTGATGAAAGCAGAGTTTTACAATGAATTATAAATCTCCATCCTCTTTAAAGTGGAGTCTCGCACGACGAGCTTTTACGAGAATTACGGTTTATGCGCTAAACATCATTCAGTGGAAACACCTGCAGAAGCTTTAGAAATTTTACTTTTATTTTGTGAAAAACTGCAATGGAAATGCAGCTACTGGCTGTTTTTTTTTTTAAATGCAACATCAGATGAACAATTTAGTCGTGATAATCAGGTAATTGTTTACCAAAATCTTGACATCTCATTTTCGCCCCCCTTTTTCCAGCCAGTGATCATGCCAGGTCCCCCATCAAAACTTTTCTAGACCTACGCCTACATATCTAAAGTATAAATCCTCTCTACCACCTGTCAACCACCTGGTTAAAGAAGGATCTTCCTCTGATTTGTATCTCAGAGCCTATTCATAATTTCCCTCATCACATTCATGGCCCCTCAAAGGTAAACCTGCCTATCTAACATCTGCTCAGCACCAATGATTTAGAAAAGACACGCTCTTGTTTAACCTTGCTGTTTCACTCTCCGTGGATATCTGAACCTGATCCACCGGGCTGTATATTAACCAGCAGATTTTACAGCCATCGTGTGTATACATGGCCACACGATGGCCCATTCCTGTTAGCAGCCGAGTCACTGTGTCAATATGTCAACGTTTTTTCAAGAGCGAGCTGACTGACCAGAGATGTCAATGATGAAACAACAGAAAAAAACTAAATGACTTGTGTCTGCTTGTTTTTGTCTCTGCAGGTGACTGGGACTGCCATCCTTTAGATCCTGCTGTATGGCATGTAAGTTTCAAAGCGTTAACACACATCTGCCCTGACCACTTAATACCTCCATCTTCTCTTACAGTAACAGGTAAATTTACACCTCATAAATCACCTTCCAACTGTTCTCCTTGCTATTTCCATCCCTGCAGCATCCAGTTTCGTGGCAGCCGTCGAAAGAGGGCGATCATCTGATCGGACGCATCACATTAAGCAAGAGGTCAGCCTTGCCTCGTGAGGCTGGCTCCCTCCTGGGGCTAAAGGTGAGCAGCACATCTCCCACGATAGGATCTTCTTTGATAGAGTAAACCTGGTTTTGCATTTGTAAAACTGGACATAGCTATCCTGTGATGGGTAGCAGACACTAAAAAGACAGACATGCTCATCTGTTTGGACTTCTGTCTCACGTTTCTGTGCAGGTGGTAGGAGGGAAGATGACAGAGACAGGAAGACTTGGGGCCTTCATCACTAAAGTTAAGAAAGGCAGCCTGGCAGATGTTGTGGGACACCTACGTGCAGGTGCAAATCTATTCAATACAAAATTAATAGTATGATTATCTGTGAATTGTGGGTTAATATCTGAAATTTTCTCTATCAGTTTTTGGTCAATAATAAAATAGGAATCAAAATCTTATTAAAATTTCCCAGTTTGTTGGTTTCTTTTAATTACTTTGTAATTTAGTTGACCTTGTTGCAATGACAATAAAGCTCTATTCTTTCTGTTTGTTCAACTGCATTTTGAGATATGTCTGCAAGTTATTGACTGGATTAAGATCGGAGGAGTTTCCAGACCATAATCCAAAATATCAATGTGATGATTTCAAAGACACTTTTATCACTTTTTCCTGGTGGCATGGTGCTCCATTGTGCAGGAAAAGGCACAGATTGTCAGCAAATTGCTCCTGGATCATTGGAAGAAGTTTCTCTTGGAGAGCTTTATAATGCAACTCCTTGTTCCTGGCAGTGTTTTTTGGGCAGAACTGTAAGTGAACCCACATTTTATGTTGCCTGCAGGTGGAGGCAACAGACCATTCCCCTGTCTTCATCCTTTCTGGCAGGTTTTTTGGTCTTTTTGCATTTTGCCAATGCCCTTACCACTAGAAGTAACTCGAGGTGGTGTCTGCAACCCACAGAAGTTCTCAGTGAGTGTTGCTTGTCCAGGATGTCATATCAATGTGCACTGTGGCAAGGTTTGCTGTGTCTGCCAGCACAGTGTGAAGAGCATGGAGGAAATTCCAGGAGACAGGTCAGTCTTTTTGCAAGGCCCAACAGGAGGAGCACTGCCAGAACCCTACAAAATGACCTCCAACAGGCCACTAATGTGCACGTTTCTGCTGAAACAGTCAGAAATAGACTCTGTGAGGGTGGTAGGATAGCCCAACGTTTACAAGAGGCCCTTTGCTCACAGACCAACACTGTGCAGCCCGATTGCCATTTTCCAGAGAACACCACGATTGGCAGATGGCCATTGTCGCTTTGTGCTCTTCCCAGATGAAAGCAGGTTTCCATTGAGCACATGAGACATGAGAGAGTCTGGAGACTCTGTGATGAATGTTCTACTGCCTGCAACATCCTCCAGCATGACCAGTTTGGCAGTGGGTTAGTGATGGTCTGGGGAGGCATATCCTTGGAGGGTTGTATAGACCTCCATGTGCTAACCAGAGGACCCTGACTGCCATTAGATACTAGGATGAGATCCTCAGACACATTGTCAGACCATATGCTGCTGCAGTGGGACCTGAGTTCCTTCTGATGCAGGACTATGCTTGGCCTCAAGTGGCTGGAGTGGGTCAGCAGCTACTGCATGACAAAGACATTGATGCTATGGACTGGCCTGCCTGTTCTCCAGACCTGAATCCAGTCCAGCACCACTGGGACATAATGTTTCGTCAACTGCTGCCACGTCACACCACAGATTGTTCAAGGGTAAACTGATGCCCTGATCCAGGTCTGGGAGGAGATCTCACAGGAGAACATCAATTGTCTCATCAGGAGCCCAGATGTTGTATGAGTGCATACATGCAGGTGGAGGTCACACACACTACTGAACCTCATTTTGAATTGTCTTGAGGAATTTCCACAGAAGTTGGGTCAGCCTGTGATCTTTCCACTTTGGGTATGATTCTGAATCCAGACCTCCATGGGTTCATAAATTTGATTTCCAATGATCATTCTTATTTTATTTTGTTCTAAACACATTCAACTATGTAATGAATAAAGATTTTCAATCAGAATATGAGATTTATCCAGATCTATGTGTTGTGTGTGTATGTGCTAAAGTTCTCCCCTTTTTTTATTTTTAGCAGTATGTACAAAGTCTTTCTGTATCATGAAGGACTTAATTTAGTGGCATTACCAAATCTGAGTGTCTTTATTCATAAAAGAAAACATCATGTGATTACTTTTTACTGCAAAATAAATTTTAAAGTCTGAGCTGAGCTTAGCCTTCTACATGTCAAATTTTGTGTTTGAATCAAGTTACCATGGTGATTTGGACAGGTTAAAAAAGCCATGTTCATGACATTTAAAGCTGTTGGTAGCTTAACCCACTAATTATACTTCTCAGTATATATCTCAATCAGACAAATAATAACCTTCATGTTCTTTCCAGGTGATGAGGTGTTGCAATGGAATAGAAAGTCGTTGCCGGGAGCAACCAAGAAAGAAGTCTACAACATCATTCTTGAATCCAAGGCTGAGCCTCAAGTGGAGATTGTTGTTTCAAGACCAATCGGGTGAGGCTGATGTTGTCAATATATGACTCCAACCTTAAGTAGTGGTGTTGATTTCATTCTGACAGACGCTTTTGATGTGTCTCTTTCCTTTATCTAAAAGCTCAATCAACAGAATAATGTCCAAAAACTTCTTGAGAAAAGTGTATAGAGGACATCAGTAAGTAGATATAATGAGTGAAGCCCCATCCCCCATGTGTCATCCCTGAATCCTTCAGATCTGAGAGAAAAATCCTTTTTTTTCCAGCTCGTCTTATCGCCTTTGCTGCCCATCATGTCAGTGTTTAAGCCTGTTTTGGACTGCTTGTTCGTCCTCAACCATCTGTTTTGAAAACGACAAATGTCCACCAGACATCACTTAGAAAAAACTTTAAATGTTTAAAATAAATATATTCAACGACTTTTCCCTTTTACAGAGATATTCCAAGAATCCCAGGGTCCCCCCATCCTCCTCTGGAATCCAGTAAGTCTTAGTAAATTGTTTATTTATTCATTTATTTTTTTGTTTGTTTGTTTATTTGGTGGCTCTCTTGAGACGCCTCACACTTAGATAGTGGAGTCTCACATTTTGTTGTTAGTTTCTACAGTAATTAGAATAACTGTTCACTCCTCAGCAGGCTCCAGCTCATTTGAATCGCAGAAGATGGACCGTCCCTCAATATCAGTGATGTCCCCTACCAGCCCCGGGACCCTTCGAGACCTTCCTCCGGTGCTGCCTGGACAGCTTTCGGTGAGTATCTGGAAGAGAAAGATCCGAGGATCATGGTTTATGAGACTGGATTTAGGTTTAAATGCAAGCTTTTGCACCTCTTTCCAGGTGAAGCTCTGGTATGACAAAGTGGGTCATCAGCTGATCGTCAACGTCCTTCAAGCCAAAGACCTTCCGCCCCGACCAGATGGCCGACCTCGCAACCCATATGTTAAAATGTACTTCCTACCAGATCGGAGGTGAGCTCTTTATATTAATTTTCTCCAACTTCCAAGGTTCCAGAGGTATTTTTTACATGTACCATCACATCACACCTTTTTTCCTTTACTCTAAACTTCACTCACTTACTTCATGTGTTTCAGCGATAAAAGTAAAAGACGAACTAAAACAGTTAAAAAGAGCGCCGAGCCCAAGTGGAACCAGACCTTCTTATATTCCCACGTTCACCGCCGGGACTTCAGAGAACGCATGCTGGAGATCACAGTGTGGGATCAGCCCAGAGTCCAGGAAGAGGAGAGTGAATTCCTGGGGGAGGTGGGTGGCAACTCAGTAACCGTACACCGGATCTATACAAGTCTAGATCACATTGAGTGTGCATTTATTTGCTTCAGGAAGTATTCAGACCCCTTCTGCATTAAATATTCAAGCAATAATTAAATGCAAGCATTTGAGAATTTCTAGTCGTATAGAGAAGTTTTGTTGGATGAGTCCTAGCAGGTCATGCAAGCTGGATTTTTTCAAGCCAGAAAGTTCTAAAGTACCTCCAGTTGTCTTTTTGCTGATTCTCCTCAGTTCACCACAAGCTCATGTTTCTTCAATCTTCAGCTGATTTTCTTGAAGGACCAAACTGTTACTCTGTTCAAGGTCCTATATATTATGCAAAAGTCACTTTCTAAAAGTTTTCTAACAGTCATATGTGTCCTCTTAGTCTATGTATGAGGCCCAAAAACGAGAAAATTTTGTCACCTTTCACTTGCTTGTTCCACTTTTTAGCGAATGTGTGCTCAAATGCGACATCACAAAGGGAAATAATCACTGCCTCTGGTAGTGGATACTGTCATTGACCCGCTCCCCGGCTAACTGAGCCTGCCCTCTAAAATGAGCAGGCACCAGCAAAAGCCAGATCCTCTTATAGAGAGAGGCGTAAACAGGTACCATTCGTGAACATTTAAAGGTTCAGACACAGAAACAACCCATTCTCAGTAGAGCTCACTAGAGCTACATTTGGAATGGCTGAAATTAGGACCAAGGCTGAATTTAGGATAATACACTTTGAAAACAATGCTCTTGGATCTCTGAAGCCCTTGAGAAATTGTTGAAAAATGTATAATATGGGACCTTTAATAGTTCCTTCAGGTCTGACCAGCCTCCCTGTCCCACAAAGCATGATGCTGCCACCACTGTGCCTCCCTGTTGGGATAATATTAGCAGGTGACAAGATGTGGAAGTCACCGAAATTCTATTTGATGATTTTTGAACAGGTTGGAGTTTATTTGTATTTACAGAGGACTTGTGAGATTCTATCATAGTGACCAAAGAGGTGGCCAAAGACTATTATATTCATCTTGTCTCCATAAGGAATCCTGGTGGGCCAGTTTTTGTCCTGATGCCATGTGTAAATTACAGGACCCTACATACAGGTATAGGCCTTTCTAAACTACCCATATTTCAACGATTTATTTGGGACTAGGTGATGGGGCAATAGTCTCCCCAGATCTTCCTTTTTCCAGCCACATCCCCAAATTTAAAGCCAGATTACCAAACTCTTTAAAGCCACATTACTAAGCCTCTCTGAGTTGTCTCCTGCTAGCATAAGTCAGTCCGATGTTGACTCTTGTCCTATCTCTTGCTTTGTACCTGTCTCTCTTTCTTTGCCTTGCTTCCTCCCATAATGTCCTCAGCATTTATTTGATTAATCAGCCACTTTCACGGCCAGCGTGTTGATATTCAGATGCTGGCATGTGACACGTGCCGTAGAACAAAAAACTGCTGTAAAAGACGCAGCATCCTGGAATACAAAGTTGTGAAGTGCAGTTTGTCAGCATCAGATCGTTTCTGGGCAATTATGGCTCCAGGAATGTACATAATAAATGTCAGTGTGCCATTAAAATGAGTCTGAAGCACATATTTATTAGGGTCAGAATTTTACATATATAGTCTTTGACTAGTTTTGATAATGCTTCACTTTGTCATTTGGCCAAATTGGGTGTTTAATTTTTGTTTGGAACTAAACAACCTTATACATAAAAATGCCAAGGAGTCTGAATACTTTTCTGCTCTGTATAAAGATATTCCCTGTTTTTGGTGATTTACTGAAACTGGATGTAACTCACAATAAATTACATAAAATCTTTTTTATTACCTTCACATTTTTTTCATATTTTCTGAATATTTAAGCCACTTTACGGGATGAATTTGTCATAATCAGTTGAACTGAAATAAATACACACATTTGGTTACATTCAGTCCCTTCTAAAGGGTCACAAGATGAATAGGTAATTTTCACTTACTTTTCCCAGCACGATTTATTTTCCTGTTTAATACTAGCTGTTATTACCTCAATCCTTTAAATAGTAATGGAACTAACTTTGTCATTACTACTGTTACATCTCGGCATTTCTTATTACCTGTAATATATTTCCTGCTGCCCACCTTTTCTATTCCCTCAGATCCTGATCGAGCTAGAGACGGCCTTGTTAGACGACATTCCTCACTGGTATAAACTCCAGGCGCATGACGTGTCCTCCATACCTCTGCCACAGCCCTCTCCTTACCTCCCACGCAGACACGTCCACGGAGACAGTCCCAGCAAGAAACTGCAAAGTATGTCCGTGTCCATGCATCGTTTTGAAGGGCCATGTGTTGTTTAAACCCATAAAAAGTTTGAGTGTGCTGCAGTTAACCTTTTCCTTACTGAGCTTTCTCTTTTCTGAGACAGAACATCTGAACCTTAACCTGTCTTGTATGTGGGTATGTTTATGTGTGCGCACGTCTGTGTGTGTGCGTTTGTGTGTGTGTGGGTGCAGGGTCTCATCGCATCATTGATACAGAATTTGATGATGGTTTAATAGTTGTGAATAAAGGTGGGTGGGGGACATGATTATTGACTTTTTTCTTGTAAGAGCTTGTAGGTCCAGCACTGAGTGAGAGGCTGTTTCTTGCATCCTTCTGTTCCCTAAAACCTCCACAAATGCAGCCTGGTTTAAACATTTCATTTGCACTAAATTGGCCTAAGTTGGAACTTTAGTCTTGGGCTGCTCTACAATCATCTGCTGACCTTTGCTGAGGCTGCAGTGAACGGTTTCTCCTCTTCTGCTGGGCCATAGAAACACTCAAAGCACTGAGTGCATGTTAGACAGTAGAGTTCACTGCCATTCCACTTAGCCTGTTTCCATTCTCCTGCATGCCTTCAGTCATCTGTAGCTGGAAATGGAGCATTTGCAGAACAGGATGATCCTTTGAGTTATTTTGGTCAGTACAATCATTAAAGCTGCTTTGCTGTTCTGCTGATTCTGCAATGGCCTGAGTTACTGTCAGTCAGACATGGACCTGGTTTACAGTCGTATGTTTAATTAATTTATTTTATATTTTTGTTAGTGCCAGATGGGCATGTTGTGTGACAAAAAGTGCATCTAATAGTAAAGGTATTTCATTCATTTTCTAAATTCAGATTTTATTTTTAACTTTGTGATTTTTGCCAAATGACCACTGTATAAATAAAAAAAAGTAACAAATTGTAACTTTTTACTTTCATGTGCTGTATAGATGCATCAATTAGCTACAACATAGTGACTACTGACATTGATTTTGTTGTTGAAGTTTATGCCCTGGAAGCAGAAAAAATGTACAAGGATGAGGACTTGTTCAACTATACATGGTCCAAATTGTGATGGGTCAACAGCTGGGTCACAACATCTCCACAACTGCAGCTTTGCAGGATGTTTGTGGTTACAGTGGTCAGAACCTACTTAAAACTGGCCAAAGAAAGGAAAACCAGCAAACTGGTGACAGACTCAAGGGTGGTCAAACCTTGTTAATGCATGTGGGGAACAAAGACTGGCATGTTGTCTAATCCAGTCAAAGAGTTACTTAAATTGCTTAAAATATTAATGTTGCCTTTAAGAAGGTTTCAAAATCCAAGTACAACATGAACACTACTTCATGGGGACAGTATTCCCTGACAAGATTGGCTTCTCTCAGCAGGATGACCCTAACCCCCCCAAATGCTTCAAAAATGCCTCTAAATTATCTAGATGTCAATAGAGCATCTGTGGACTGTGCTTGAGAAAGAAAAACAAAAAATATATACAAAACTACATTTATAACAAGTTATACGACTACAGATGGCTTTGAACCAGATACCACAGCATACCTTCAGAAAGAAGAGGACTTGTAGACTTTATGCCCAAACAAGTCAAAACTTTTTTGGAGATAAAAAGATTACTCAAACTTAGGCAGATACCTTATACCTGATCAATGCAACTTCTCTCACTTTTGCTAAAGTTCCAGTCAGACGTGTTTCTTGTTGGTTCAGCTTTAACCAGTAACCTGTAATAATCTCCACTGGAACAGGATGCCCAGAATTACTTTGTCATTTGTAGTACCTACCAGTTCAAATGAAGCTACGACTGGCTCTGGGGATCTGAATATGTTGAGTTTGGGCCTTTTCTGTCTTCAGAGTTGCAGAGCTAATATTTCAAATATTCTCTATAGTTTTATAGCTGTAATTGTTGGGTCTGTCACCTCATCTGGCACTTGAGTTGAAAAAGAAGGACAGAGCTTCCTGATCTCATATCTGACAGAGGCATTGCAGAAACAGCTGGCTAGAACACGCCTGTGAAACATCCGAATGGGATGTTCTACAGAATTTAAGGGAATGGCACCCGTCATGGTAACGAGTAGCAGACAGTTTGTGCATCCTTATCAAAATGTACAAAAATGCTAAACTGTAATTTTTTATATATGTATTTTAATTTTTTTTTTACAAAAACATTACATGAGATGCATTCATACGAATCTTGTGTGTGTAGGTGCAGAGCGGAACTCACGTGAGAGAGAGCGGGGAAGTACTTTGGCTGTGCCAGAGCAGGAGCGCCCCGTCCAGCACCGCTCACGCTCAGTGTCTCCTCACAGAGAGGACTCCTGCAGGGCTCGCTCTCGGCCTGCACATGTGCCCATGCAAAGGTCAGCATCACCTGGCAGGATTTCACCATCAGCTGTCAGTGGGATGTGTCAACGCTGGTGACTATTTAACAGCATTAGCAGTGGAACAATTTCACATTCCAAAGTACTTCTCAAGTACTAATCTTCAAACACCTGTTAGCCTATACACTTTTTGGTTTTAGGGTTTTTCTTTTCTTTTCCTACCAAAGGGCAAATTAACCCTTTAATGCCTAATGTATCATATTTATGACATGCAGTTTCTGAAACCTTTTGCATCATTTTATGGTAAAAAAACTTTGCTCAACACCCTGTTGAACACAATCTGATACTTGTCTTCTGCTCTCTGATGGATTCCTTTTGCACTACAATAATTTTGTAATATCACACAGTAATAAATGGTAAATATAGATATATATATATTTACATTTTGTTAAATGGTCAAATGAAGACTTCACATGAAAATAATCAGAACTTTCTCCCCATTTTTTCTTG
This sequence comes from Rhadinocentrus ornatus, assembly GCA_037177495.1. Taxonomy (NCBI): domain Eukaryota; kingdom Metazoa; phylum Chordata; class Actinopteri; order Atheriniformes; family Melanotaeniidae; genus Rhadinocentrus; species Rhadinocentrus ornatus. The sequence goes on from JBAMHW010000004.1 coordinate 33,498,493, forward strand.
GGTTAGTTTTTAAAGGGTTAAGGAAATGAGAAAGTATATAACTGTTAAACTCCTGTTCTTCAATAATCAAGTAGTAACTGCACAGAGTAAAAAAAAGTGCTTTTTTTTCCTTTCTTGCTCTTTTTTTTCTTGTTTTTTTCTGGTAGTATCTTCAGTGCTTACATTATAGTTAATATGTTTGTTTTGTCCAGGAGTTTGGATGAGATTCATCAGAACCACCACCACTCCCCTTCACACTACCACGAGTCCCATTTGGAGCACCAGCACTCCGGTGACTCCGACTACGAGTACTCTGAGGACAGGTAACCTAATACTGGGATTTCTGGGCATCTTAGGGGTTGTAGCTGCACACATGTGGGGACAGCAACCTTTGTATCTGTGGAGCCTTTACATGCTAACGCTTACTTATATTTTACAAAGTAAAATATGTTCTGCCTAATCTGTGTGTAATGAAATGCTACCAAACTAATTCAATTAACACTACTAACAGTATAAAGCATTCTGACTTACTTAGAGACTTTGTTAAAATCTCTGAATTATTATTTCCTGGGTTCTTTCATTCATAAATTTACTTCGCATGTCTGAGTTGCCATCCTGTTCTGTTGTGTTTTCTCGGTTCTTTTTAATTTGTTCACCCATCGTCATGGCAATGGCAGTGAGGTCCTGGAGATGAACAGGTCTATTCGTGGCGGGAGTGCTGAGTGCCTGCACACCAACAGGTAAAAATGATCAAACATCGACAAAAGATCCCTCCACCGTTCAGTTTGTTTTACTGATTATCATCATTCCCGTCTTTGCCTTACTTTAACAACCTCATTTTAACAGATTACAAGTATTTCTGTGAAAAAAGAACATGTCACATTATTTCTACTTTTCAGTTAATGCATGAACATAAAATTTGTGTCCCATTTGCGTCAAGTAACACACTCCTTCTGTCCTGTCTGTTTCATATTACTTCAACTGCATCATTAAAATCAGACACAACACACTCAACACTGTTTGAGGTGATTAGAGACGTGCCCGGTGCTTTAATGAAAGAAATTGTATTTCATATTGTTATTTCTTCCCTCTGGATGTGTTTTCTCAACAATTGTTCCCATTTTTTTTCTTGTTTTGCTTTCAATGTGCATGATATCCACTCATAAAATCAGGAGCATAGGTAGATACAGCAACACACTCCCCCCCAAAATGCCCCTGTTAGTAAACGGTATCCATAAAGACATTTACAGGTAAGTGTTTCACATGTAACAGCCAGTCTTGCCTTTTCTGACTCATTTGTGAAGTTGTTGGTCATTTAGTTGCAGCAGTGCTCAATAAAATCCCCAAACGCCCCCTAAGGTTGCTGGGCTGCTTGTGCTTGCTGTGGTTGGAGTTTCAAGTTGCTTTTGTCATGTTGCCACTGTAGCTTAATAGACATAGCCTTGCCCTTCTGTATCATTCCATCTTTTAAACGAACATCCTAGCCATGTGTATGTTTCAGCCCATACAATCACATGTATAGCATCTCTTATTATATTTGAAAACCAACCAAGTCTTGCCAGAAAATGCTTGAGATGTTTGTCCACATTTAAAAAATTAGGCTGGAAAAAAAATAGCTATTTATTTTGTAACATCTATGCTTACCATGTTTTTTTTTGTTTTTTTTACATCTATTCCTAAGGATTTATGGGGGAGAGTAAAGAATAAAAGTTGAGAGCAGCTCCTTGTAGCATTTATTTCTCAGGATATGCAAAAAAATCCACGTAATATGTTAGGAGGCAATGATAAACGCATGTATAATTAAAAGCAAGTATATTGTCAGCCTTAGTATTTTGTTTCAGTGCACAGGTTGCTGTGTTCAAAGTGTATAAAAGAGACATTTTTTAAATTAAGCTGCTAAAAATGCTACTAACTTATCATTTTTCTTGCACTGCAAACAGATTATTTGGAAAGCAGTCAATCATATAGATTAGCAACGAAAGTTAGCAATATGCTACAAAGAAGTGGAAAGCATTGCTTCATTTGATAAAAACAAAGGTGTCACAAACTACGCGTTTATAGTAACTTAAGCTAACAATTTTGAAATTTTGAAAAATTGCTGCTGAAGCTTCAGAATCAGAATCAAGGTTTATACAACGAGTTTGAAAGCTTGGCCCTAAAGTTTTATCACATAATAGACAAAGTCACAAAGGTAGACAGCAAGTCTCCTGGAACACAAATAAGAAATCCAACTTGTATAAAATGGCAGTTTTCAGTCAAGTTAGCTAGCTACTGATTTAATCTGCAAACAGAAAAGTTGGAAAGAAATTGACTGTTAAGTAATGTGGTTCAGACTTTAGTGCTTTGTCAGACAAACAAATACTATCTTAACTGTACTTTGTTTTTAGGTCAAAATAAACTGATTTTAAAGTGGTGACATGGTTAGCGTTGTATTGTTGACGTTAGCATTTAGCTTAGAGTGCTGTGAGAAATTACACCAATAGCTTTGTTCCAGTTTTGAATGGCCTTTTAAACAGACTTAACATTTCAACATACAATTCTTTTTTATTTCTTCTTTTTTTGTGAAATAACAAAATTTGAAGCTACATAATGTATTCAGTGTTTACAAGAATAAAAATCTGAGAGTGAGGGCTTAAGAAGTGATCGGAGTCAAATTTAAACTTCAGCTATTTAACAAGAAAAGTGAAACAAGCACTGAATATGGGCCACTGTTTTTACATTGTGTGTCTGTGTTCTTTAATAATATCATAGTTTAGCTGTCTTGAACCAGTCTGCTGTCCACATACAGTATTTGCAATGAGCATTATGACGTTATCATAAACGTTAACACAAATTGCCACAGCTACCCCACCAGTAGCTGTTCTATTACAATAAAACATCACATTTGTATATTTTATGGAATGGCAGTATCAAGTTGCTGACATACCATAACAGGAAGACAGAAATGAACTGGAATAAGTTTGAAAATATGCGGTTTTGACTTGAGCAACATACAAAAATCACTTGAATGTGTTTAGCAAATGTTGATTGTGGCTTCACAGTTCATCAGTACATCCTTTATTTTTCCAAACGGCACAACCATGGATAATATTTGCTGCAATGCCTAATTCTTAGCCACCCAGACCTTCCGTATAAGCAGTTTACTCTGCTTCCCTCTGTTCTGTTTAAATCCTTATTATAGCACTCCTATAGATTTTATAGATCTACTGTGCCCTGCTCTCCTCCACATGTGCCGTACCAACAGCTTTAGATCTGTAGATTCTGTTATATAATCAGCATTACATGTAATCCCCCCATACATGTGTAAGGGGTCAATCCACATGCGAAACTATCTCTTTGCTCTTACATAATTAATTCCTCACTTTGAATTCACAGGCAGAATGTCGATCATGTGTTCATGTTTTTTGTGTGTGGCATTTCTAGCAGTATCACGCAGTGGGCGAGTTGTTAATGTAAAGACCATCCAAGTTTACCTTTTCTTTTTTTTTTAAAGCCCCAATTTTAGCTAAGCTGAAACTGTAAATATGCATTTGTAGGGAAATCATATTTTTTGTGTTGTAAATATTCATTTCATGTGTCGTCCCTCCCCCATTCAATCGCTGATTATTTCTGTCACTTGCATGTGTCATTTTTGTTTTCCTGTGCCTTCCTTTGCATGCGGGTTACTCCCCACCTGCTGTTGGTGGGATTTCCTCTGCACAGCTCCACCCTCCCTGCATGCTTAAAGAACACGCCACCCCACAGGCAGGAGGGGGGCGGCCCCTTGCCTCGTAGTATCCTTACGCATCGTGTGCTCAGGTTCACGGATGAGGTCACGGTTAGGTAAGAACGCAACGCCTACCGCAACCTTTTCTTTCCCTTTTTAGTGCCTGACAACTCGTAGCCCAGGTTTTGATGCGTTAAAGAGACTCTTGAGCTCCTGCTGCCATCCTTGTGAATCGTTTGGCCTGAAAACATTACATGCAGCATCATGTGATAATGTCAAACCAACCATCCCTTCAAACTATCTGTAATCACAAAGCAGCATGATGTGATACGGGACAAACATGTATGTGGCAGAATGCACTCCTTCACATGCACTGTCACAGACCATTTACCTCTTTTTCTCAGACCTGGTTCCCATGGCAACTCACCAGCCTCCCATCTGAGTGACTTCACAGTGTACAACGGACCATGATAAATGGAGATCAGAGCCATTACATATTACTACACTGCCTAACAGCCTCCCTTTGTCTCTCTCTCTCCTCTCACTATCTTGTTTTCTGGCTTCCTGTGTGTTTTCTGTGAACATCTTCCTCCTCATCACCTCTGTTTGCATTCACTGTCTTTGTTTATCATTGTCTCCATCTGTTTCTCCCTCTGCCTTTTGCTTTACTCTCTGCTGCCGTGTTGTGGCCCTGCAGCGACCTGCAGCCGTCGTTGGACAGAGTGAGGAGTGCCAGCACCACATGTCTGAGACCAGACACCAGCTTTCACTCCCATGACAGAAACAGGTATCACAAGCAAATTCTCACAATCCATGAATCAATGTATTTCATTTAAAATAATGATTATAGACTCTTATGAGCATTTTAAATCATGTTTTCTATGGTTTACATGATTTAATTATACAAAACTTTGGGACTTAGAGTGCTGCATGTCTTCACTCCACCACATGTCATGTGTCCTTCTTATAACAGCCCATTTTCGCTCATAATTTGTGTTATAGTGACACCTTAGACACCACATTTTGATATTCTGGGAATCCCGTTAGCATTTTTTATTTATTTACTTTTTTGTGTGTGTGCGCAAAGTCCACATTTGGAGGTTGGAGAAAGGAAGAAGATAAAGTCAATAAAGATTTAAAAAAGCAAAACAAAAACTTTTACTCCTGAATTTGAGTCCTAGGACTGTCGTAAGTGTAAATGATGGGGGGACAGGGGTGCCCAGACATGTCCCCCCATCATTTTTGGAATTAAGAGTTGTTCCGCTGAACATTTCATTGTGAATTATACAATTTTAAAAAATAAAATAGAAGTATTTGGGCTAATTACGTGGAAAGACAAGGTATTCTCCCCCCATTTTTGTCTCAATCGTTCGATCTGCCTGAAAGACTCTCATGCTACATTCATTGTCCCATTAAAGATTGGACGTTGGAAATTACTAACATTATTTTCATTACATACTGGAAATGTAACATGACTGCCCCTGGATTTGCTGAACTACTTTTTTTAAAAATTATTATTAACAAATGCTTATCAGCAGTCATATAGTTAATTTAGTATTATGGTCAGAATTAAAATGCACCGCTGTATCCAACGCTTTGTTTAATGATGCTGAAAGTTAGCGTCTACGCTGATTTCTGATGCTGGCTTACCTAACAAAAACACAAAATTATTAGGATTTTTTCATTTCCAGTTCAGCTACTTACAATAGTTTGTCACAACTTCATAAGATTGTTGGATGTTTATGCTAGCACTGCTGACACTGCAGTATTCCATGTTAGGTTTGCACAATCTATTTTAGAGTTATAAAATGACATATTAAAGTTAATTTACAGACACATCCAGCCTATTGTGTCTGAAGTAAAGGTAAACATTATTCACCACTACGTTGGTATTTTTTTTCATGCAAATAAAAGCCAAAAGCATCTACACAGTAAATTAGCAGACGCTTTTATCCAAAGTGACTTACAATGGTTAGGCAGTAGTGTTAAGGGTCTTGCCAAAGGACCCAATTGGAAGGTGTTAATGGTCGTCCCCTGGGGGATTCAAACTCTGGTCGCTCTACCAATTGAGCTAACCAGCCATGCCTGCTAGTATTTGTTTTTATGCTAATATCTCAGGACTAAGAAGCTCATTTTCCCATGATCCACAAAAGTTTCTCACTATTGTGAGAAATCTGCCTTTTGTTTTCTCTAGATAACCGCCTACTTTAAATGGTTATCTCAAGATAACAGGCTTTGTTAACTAAGATCACGAGACAATCAAGGTGAGCAAAAAAACAAAAACAAAGAGTTGTTAGCATCTAGTTTAACTGGTTATTGACACAAATGTTCTATATTCTGTTATTCTGTTCACGTACTGGCAAGTGCTTTCCTGAACACTAACAAAAAGACTCCTAACATACACTATTCCATTATCTCAAGAAAATAATCTAATGATAAGGAGTTATCTATCTCAGCTTGAGTCTGTGTTAACTCGTCAGTGCCTAATGTATCATATCTGAAACATAGTTTTTTGAGATGCGTTTTATCACCATTTGGTAAAAGCATTGCTCAAAACCCTCTTGGATACGATCTGATATTTCTCTTCTGCCCCCTGGTGGATACCTTCTGGCATGTCACATGATATTATACCGCACATGCATGCAAATTATTTAAATTTTGTTGGGTCCTTTATATCTTAGGACAGATATTTAAAGGTTAAAATTGTTTATAATATGGCTGCTCTGGGCTTTCGTACACATGTGCTTGCAAACTTCTCACAAAATTTGAAATATGTTGAGTCTTTCTAGTCTTCACAAACTAACAAGGTATTCTGGTGTTCCCACCCCGGAATACGCCTCCCACCCCCTCCAGGTGCTCCAACTCTTTGCCTCACAAGATGCCCCCAAGTCCCAGGATCTTAGTAGAACATGTGGCCCCTGAGGAAGACAGGTATAACAGGCCTGCCCCCCTCCTCTGTTGTATACTTTGCTGCTGCTCTGCTTGCCTGCTTAAACCTCCCTGACTTCTCATCTGGAAGCTTCTTCACAGATCTTGTGATCACCGTTTCTTTTCTGTTTCCTGCTTCTCTGCTAAGCACCTGCTCTGAGTTTCCCGACTCCTCTGGCTTTAAAACACTTTATCTGCTGTGGCTTGTTACTAGAAGATTAGAGTTGACAGGATGTGCAGTTCTCAGTTTTATAAACCACAAATAATTCCAGTGAAGTCTCAGTTTGGGCATTTGTTCCAACCTCACAGCCAATTTTCCATTTCTATTTAGTGGGTGGCCATTTTCCATGCTGTTTGTTTTTTCTTCCTCTCTCTCTCTCTTGGTGGCTGTTTGCCAATAAACAGGCAGTGTGGCAATTCATCCAGCCCTAACTGTCTATGGGGCAGCAGAAAAAGCCTGGAGGGAGACAGGTAAAATCATTTATTCCCTGCTCTCATTGCATCATCCCTTCACTTTTTGTTTAGTCAAATATGGTATATTATTATGTCGTCTTGCAATGCTTGTGCAGCCTAATAAATAAGCTCTTTATGTCACCATGCAGACATTCATTGGCTATGAATCTGACAATCCATAGTTTGTCCTTTTAGGGTGATTCACACCTTGAGTCATTAAGGTTACATATGTGTCACAGGTCCACAGATTTCTGTCAATTTTGGGGGTTTGTTACTTGGCAATCATGTCAGGTGCTCAGGTATAACAAATTAGTAGAGATGCACTGAAACAAAGTATTAGTCTTTTTTTTTTTCATGGAATTCAGAATAATCCAACAGAATGGTCCATCTTTGTTTGAAACACTAGAACTTTGGTGGATGCACTTTTATGCCCAACTCTGACACCCTTACCTGTCACTTTTTTTAATCTGCTGGTTGGAGAATCTTCCAGAAGCCATTATGTCTTTATGTAACTCCTAAACAGATTTCACTGAGTGTGTTACTGCCATGAAGTTCTGGATTTCTTATCATTTTTTTAAATTTCCCAACTTTTCTAAAAATTAGTTTTGGTTTCCACAGATTTTATACATTTTATTAAAGGCACCATATTATGCAAAATTCACTTTCTAAAGGTTTTCTAACAATCATGTGTGTCCTCATAGCCTGTGTATGAGGCCCCAAAATGAGAAAATTCTGTCTCCTCTCTCACTTGCTTGCTCCACTTTTTAGTGAATGTATGCTCAAATGGGTGTGTCTGAGATCTTTTCCTTTGTAACCTCACAAAGAGAAATAACCACTGCCCCCAGTAGTGGATAATGCCATTGACGACACCGCCCACTGCCAAATATAAAAATGCCTGAAACTGCAAGGGTTGTGGGGGGTTCAGAGAGCAGATTGTGGGTGGGTTCACAGGCAGAAATTATTGACAGACAGCAGCTCAGCTCACTAACAAGATGGAAAGCCAGATTCACAAAGCATCTATGCCACAGAGTCTTTGAGGTGGAAACTTTTCTCCTCCAGAATCCCCTTAGCTATACAAGAACAAGGTGGTTCTGATCCGTCAGTCTGAGCTGTTAGCGTTGTTACGCTGGCCTGTCAGCAGCTCCAGCAGCTCTGGAAAGTTGTGGCGACTCGCGGCAAGTTGTGCTAGCTCCAGGAAGTGCCGCTGTAAGTTGCCGCTGCTACAATTTGTGCTGCTGCCTGTCACCAGTAAAGAAGTTTAGAAATAAAGTTTGGTGTTACTTTTACTCCCCTCAAAAGCAAAAATCTCTCCCATTGCAGGAATATTTAATCAGAAACTCTGGTAGAATAGAAGTCCGAAACTAGCAGATCTACACCATATACGTTTACATCTATTTATATGGCCGCAAGGTGAGGACCCGCCTATCTGCATCCGGAGGGAGTGGCCGTGGGGTTTTCAAAATTTTCTCGTGATGTACCTGTCACGAAAAACCTAACCTGGTTTTACCCTGTGGATGGCATTATGAGGCATTTTTTACCCACAAAATCCCATTTTTATAATAAATAAAAAAAAAATACTACTTTTTTAACAGTATATGTAGTTTTCATCACAATTAAGTAATTCTGTGTTGTTTACAGCTCAAAAAACACATTTTTGGGTGCACTACCCCTTTAAAGAGTAGACGTGTGTGTGTGTTAACTTAAACCTCACATCCTCAATATTCTCAAGGTGAAAATAACAGTTTTGTCTGACTGCTTCAAACTTCCCATTTAAGACCAAAAAAGACTCAAGGATGATGATCAATTTATCCAGTTGCACTCTTTTGATTCAGCTACATTGTCTTGGATGATTTATAATCGCTAGACATTAGCTACACGCTGAGCCATGAAAAAAGCTCAACATAATGTGTTATTTTCAAAAGATCTGATTTTCTTGTTTAAATGGTTTTGTTTCTTTATATTTGCTTATACCAGTCAAATCCAGCCCACCTCTATCCTGAGGGGCAGTAGAGGGAGAGGGGGCCCCCTGAGGCCCTTTGGCCAGACAGTGCTCTCAGGGTCGTGTCCCAACTCACCACAACTGGACAGGTGCATGTCTTTACCTGTACCACACCTCTGCTCCCCTGTGTGCTGATTTCCTTCTCAGTGTTTTACTGAGTGGTCGTTCTGAACGAACAAATACCACATTTACTGTCGCATTCTGTAGATGATGTTTTCATTTTACTATTAGAACTCAAAGTATTTAAGATGCATATCAGTAAATGTGTGTACTATATGTTACCTCACCTTTTTCTTCCTTTCCTCCCCTCCTAATGTGACCTTTGTTGCTACTGTCATTATGAATCAATTGATCTCGCAACAAACTGACTAAAAATCGTCATATCTAAATTTTTTTGCACCTGCTTGTGTGTTTCTTGATGCCATCTCTCAGAGCACACCCTCATGGCAGCTCCTCTCCTCCAACGGGGACTCCCTCTTCAGGTCGCAAGTGTCGGCAACTGCCGCAGCTCCCTGCAAAAAGCAGCAGCATAGAGCAAGGTATGTTTCACTTCATCATACGCACCACATTCCACCACATCCCAAAGCTGCTCTTCTGGACTGAGATCTGATGACTGTGGAGGCCGTTGGAGTCCAGTGAACTCATGGTCATGTTCTAGAAAGCAGCTGGAGATGATCTGAGCTTTGTGACATGGTGCATTGTCCTGCTGGAAGTAGCATCAGAAGATGCTACACTGTGGTCATAAAGGGATGGACATGGTCAGGAACAAGACTCAGGTAGGCTGTGCTGGTTCCACCAGGCCACGTTGGTACTAAGGGACCCAAAGTGGGCCAAGAACCCCTGACCCCTGCCACCACCATTACACCAGCAGCAGCCTGAAGCTTTGATCCAAGGCAGGATGGATCCATGAATGTGGAGCTGAAATGGAGACTCATCAGACCAGCAACGTTTCTCCATCTTCTATTGTCCAGTGTTGGTGAATCTGTGTGAACTGTAGCCGCAGTTTCCTGGTTTTAGCTGACAGGAGGCACCCGGTCGGGTCTTCTGCTGCTGTAGCCCATCTGCTTCCAGGCTGGACGTGTTGTGTGTTCAGAGATGTTATTCTGCAGAACTTGGTTGGAACCAGTGCTGATTGGACTTCCTGTTGCCTTATTTTTTTTATCTCCAACCAGTCTTTCCATTCTCCTCTGACATCAACAAGATATTCTGGTTCAGACAACTGCTGCTCGCTGGATATTTTATCTTCTTCAGACCATCTTTGGAAACCTTAGAGATAGTTGTGTGTGAAAATCCCAGTAAATACTCAGACCAACAACCGTGCCACATTTAAAGTCACTTAAATCCCCTTTCTTCTTCATTCTGATGCTCAGTTTGAACTTCAGCATCTTCACCCTGTCTCCATGACTAGATGCATTGAGTTGCTGCCATGTAATTGGCTAATTACCTATACATGTTAATAAGCAACTAACCAGCTGGAGCTGATAAAGTGGCCGTAGATGTTTTTAGTTATTATTTTACTGTTACACAACTTGTATTTGTTTTGTGTTTATGCAATGTGGTAACCAAATCTAGTGCAGTCAAAGTTTCTGCAGGTTGGAAGGGAGCAATGATTAGCAGTGAGGTGCTCTTTGAAACAACTGAGCACAGGCATGTGGCCTTTCAGACACAGTGGCCATTAAAAAAGGCTGAAGAGATATCTGCAGGATTACTTATTATGTAGCTGTCTCAATATTTAATCATTATGTCATTATGTGTCAAATGATCAGGCATCTGCAGAAATAAAGGAGGGCCTGACCTAGAAGTATGACCTTACATACTGCAAACATAATTATCACTGTTTCTTTCATAATCCTTAAACCCTTGATCCCATAATTCCTGGGACAAAATGTATTTTAAATAAGTTATTTATAATATTTAGCAATCAAATGGAGCTAATAACTTTCCATGCCAGATATGCTTGTGTATCTGGGAGGGTTTGCTGAGGCTGAGCCTCTACATACAACCCTTCACTCATTCAAACTGTGTGCACATGATATAATTCCATGCACTGCATGCTCCACCTAGTGTAAGGGACCACATCCATCACCCTCAGGACACTACAGCTTAACAAAACACACATCTGCTGAATCTGCTTTCTTTTTTTCCCTTTCCTTCAATCCTGTATTTTTGTCTCAGCCCTCGCTGCAGAGGAGCGAGCCAGGCAGCTGCAGAAGACGGCACATTCCTACCAGCCTTCAGCATCCCATGAGCCAGGGATAGACCTCAAGACCAAGCGGGAGGTCAGCATCTTCGTCCGCCGATCCTCTTCACTTTCTAACTCTTATTTTTATTTTCAGCTTGAACTCTTCCACCTCTTCTGTCTGCAGATGTACGCAGAACAGCGGCGCAGCAGCGACAACATGTCGGCCAGATCTTCAGACAGTGATATGAGCGATGCGTCGGCTCTCTCCCGTGCCAGCAGTGCCTCTCGCCTCAGTAGCAACAGCTACATGTCTATCCAGTCAGAACGCCCCGGGCGACGGGTCAGGTCAGTGTTACATGCAAAAACAGCTTTGTGTTCCACATCACTGTCTTTTTTCTTTTTTTTATTTAATCCTAGATGACTTTATGTGCTTTAATGCATGCTAATCACTGTGTCTTGATTGTGTTGTTTTTTTCTTTTCCTGCATGCTGCATGTTGCATGCGCTGTCTTCTCCACCCACACACTCGCATATAAACACACGCACACTGTATGGGGATTTAAAACAAACTCAGATCGAAGTCATTAGAGGAGGAGAAGAAGGACAGAAGGATCTCATGGGGGGTAAATGGAGAGGAGCAGAGGAGGAAGGCAGCAGGAAAGAGACGTTTCTCTGCAGAGTTGAAGCGCAGGAGACATACTGTAGCAGGAGACACGAGGGAGTCCAGGTAACAATGACCCCTCCACTGAGTATCCCATCAAACACTCACCAGATGTTTGCATTTACTATGTTTTATGTTCTCTCATTTTTGTGCTTTGTAACACATTTAAACCTGCAACTCCACCTTGTTCTCTCCATGCAATGCCAGTTTAAAGTCAAATGATTTCTTAAAGAGCTGAAAACATAAAGATCGCTTCATGAAGAGAGATCCTCAGTCTGTGAAAGCAGTTGTTTTAACATCAGAATAAATTACCTTTGTGACTTCTTTATCTGTATTTCATCAGGCCAGAAAGTTTTGATTTAAAAAAAACATGCAATAAAAACAAGGTTATAAATCAGAAAAAGTTTGGAAGCCAGACAGGCTCTGTGGAAGATGCAGGGGTTTTTTATGCTAAAAAGCTATATAATCTCTAAAAGAATAGTAAAGTAGAACATGAATACATAATGCAGAATGATTTGCAGAAAATCTTAAGCCAAGATTAAACTGAAAATAAAACATGGTAAATCTCTACTCACTAATAACTTACTTGTAATTTTATCTTTTTCCATGCAAGTTCAATAGAAACATTACAGGATGCAAACATTAAAATTCATGACCAACATAACTGCAGGCTCACAATGTTTACATGTTTAAACAGGGAGGTTAGTTTTTACTTTTAAAGCACAGTAACATAAAAAAAAATCCCGGGAGGGTTGTTTATGTAGCTTGTGTTTCTTCCTTGGCTGAGATGAATCGTCTGAAAACAACGCAACATGGCTTCTGACCCTGAGGGTAATTTAATCCAAGCTATGGATAAACAGTAGCTAAGAATTTGTTATCCAAACATAAGCTCCATGAGTTTTTCATTGTAATATGTTTTACCTACTTTAAATTTCTAATTTAAAACAAAAAAGTTAAAATATTAATTCATATAAAATACATGCCACATGCCAAATGTTGAGACAGAGAAATTAGGTTTTATTTAAAATATCTGCACAGTTTAGTTTGATTTGCACGAACCCCCCGAGGGCTCCTTTTGCTTTACTTAGCAAAAAAGGGACAATCCGAGAGAGCGAGCATAGCCTGTTAAAGCCGTTTTGCTTAGTTTCTTTAAGGGTTTCTAGTCTGCATCTGTTCGGAGCCCCACAGGGGACAAGGCAAATTTTTTTCTTTTGCGTTACCTCGCAAAAAAAGGGACAATCCGAGAGAGCGAGCATAGCCTGTTAAAGCCGTTTTGCTTAGTTTCTTTAGGTGTTTCTAGTCTGCAGTTGTCCCTCTCAGCTTTGAGTCAACATAACACGCACACATGACAATGACATTATGTCCACGTTAACAGAGGAAGTGTGTTGTTAACATAACAAAGAGGATTGCTGCAATCAGAAACTGTATCAAGCATCTTGCTGCTTTACTGTTCTGGCTGCTTGTGTTTAGATGAGTAAAGGAGGTAATAAAAATCAGAAAGCGGGCCCAAAACACCGTCAGGAGTGATGAAGAAGCGTTTATGCTCTCACACAGAGACCACCGGGCGGCGAGTAACCTGGTGGATGTCAGGTCCGTCAGCTGATGAATGACACGTCACAGCGGTCAGATGTCGCTGGCAGAAGGCAGATGGAATAGTGTAAATGAAGAAGATTAAATTATCCTTTTTGAGCCCGAAGATCCTCAAGAGAAGCCAGCATCACGTATTTTTGCATAATTACCCCGACCTCCACTTAATAATAAGCTGTAGCAGTTAATTATTCAGTCGTGAAAATGAATGAAAATTGGAGGTTTTTTAAATAAATTACCAACATATCGTATCAATCTCACCTCAATCTCAATTATGCCGAATTTCAAGATTAAATTACATCCAAATGGATGAGTTAGAAAAAATTTACCCCCCTCACAATTGTGATGAAGGTAAACCTGACCTATTAATCCTAAAAAGGATTTTTGTACCAGGCTTTAAACATGTTTCTTTCTGCTGTGAAGTTGGTATTTTTAACATGGGGGTCTATGGGGATTTGCTCTGTTTTGGAGCCCCTAGTGGATGAGGGGGGAACTGCAGTTTTTTGCTTCACATTTTACTGCCGGAGGTTGCCGCTTGGTGCTAACGCAAAAGAAAAAAAAATATCCGTGTCCCCTGGGGGGCTCTGTAGAATTTGATGTCAGAAACAAGTGTTTATTTTTTTAATTCCATTGTGCTTTTTTTCCCCGTCCTGACAGGTCTGCACTTCAAGCAGATCAGTTCAGATCATGAATGTGCAGAATGTGGTTTGTGTTGCTGAAAAAAGCTGAACTTACCCTGACAGATCAGCAGATGTTTCCCTGAAACCTGCATGTTGCCTGCACGTTACCACTGGCAGATGCATTAATGCTGCTAATTTTCCCCCAAGGGAATGAATAAAGTATCTATCTCTATCTATCTAATGCATGCTCATACCATCACAAATAACAATCTGAAATGTCTCTTCTTTAGTCTGGAGGATGCAGCGCATTGCTTTTTACTTTGTTTTGGTCCAACCAAAGTTAGCTCAGGATCACAGAGGACATTAGCCTTTTTAAATCTAGGTTCAATAGTTCTGTTTTCCTATTTAACTTATTTAATCTCACAGCAGAGTAGGTAACAGGTACTGTATGTTGGTCCACATGTTTCAGTCTCACAATATAAGCCTAAAGATTATAAAATGGCAGACATGAAGCTTCTTGCTACATGACATGGTTGATTTAGCTAAAAATGCTCATAGGAAGTTGGGTAGGAAGGGGTGACAGACCCCTCGGCTGACCCACTGCTAACAATGTTTTGCACCTTTTACCTTTCCATTTGGCTCACTCATCACTGATTTGACTTATAATTAGATTAAACTTCATTAATCCCAAAGGAAATTCAACGTGGTCAACTGCTTCACACATACATTAAAACCATTCATCCTAAAATAAAATAAAATTTTAAAAAAGCAATAAAATACCCAATCAAAAATAATTATCAAAACTTTTTAATAAAGATGGAAGTTCTTAAGTGTCATTTCTCTTCTCTCCCCCCTGCCCTCCAGAGAGTTGTGTAGTCTAAGGGCGTGCGGGACAAATGACTTCCTCAGTCTTTCTGAGACAGCAGTCTGCTGCTGTACCTGTACCTGAGTAAAGGCCGAATGTAAGGGGGGGTTGGTATTCTCTATCGTTGCTCTAATGGATTTCTGCTCGGCCACTGTTTCTACAGTAGCCAGCTTCAGCCCCACCACAGAGCCTGCCTTCTTGATAATTTTGTTCAGCCAGTGGATGTTCCTCTTGCTGGTACTGTATTCCCAGCACACAACAGCGTACAGAAGCGCACAGTCAACTACAGTCTGGTAAAACATGTTCAGTAACTTTGAACAGATGTTGAAAGATCCTAGCCTCCTCAAAAAATACAGCCTCACTTGACCTTTCTTGTAGAGCAGGTCAGTGTCTGGTGTCCAGTCCAGTTTGTTGTCCAGCAGGACCCCAGGCACTTATAAGATGTTACTGTCTGTTACGGATGCTGCTCATTGCTGACACCTGAGGCTCGTCATGCATGTAAACGCCAGTCCCTGATGCCTGTTCTTGAGTGGCTGGTTCAGACGCACCCTCTTTCTGTGTCTAGTTGGTGGCATTTGGATTTGAACTACTTGGAGGATTCAGCAGGGTTAAACCTGTCTGCTTGTGTGTTTTTGATTCTAGTAGTAAGAAGTAGTCTTGGTTTGGTTTGTCTTTTAAAAGCATAAAGCTCTTTTGGCTGCTCTTTAAGTTCTTTTGTGTTCCGGGTTATATTAAGCTTTTTAGTTAAACCTAAACTGAGTAGAGTTAGAGTGTGTTTTTGGCAGGAGGAAGATGATGTAGGGATCAAATTTAATTTAGGAAAATTAAAGGCAATGCATAGGCAGGATAACCAAAAAGTAATATAATGTTCAAAAAATAAAACTAAGAGCAACAACAAGGAACACAGGGGAGACACTGGGGAAATGACAACAATCTAGCAGTGAGCAACTGAAACCATGTACACATATACACAACTATTTAAAGGAGGAGCAGGTGATGCAAATGAAGCCAGGTGTGATGATCAGGAAGTGAACAGAAAACAGAAGGGGATAAACCTACAAAATACAACAGGAAACAAGACAGAGGACAGAGACATCAAAATCCAGAAACTAAAAAGACAAGAGATTAATAAGAACTAAACCAAAAACCCACAGTTCATGACATTAAGAGATTTTTGAAGGGGTGCTCTGATAAAATTTGGAATCTCATTCCACAGTCTGGCCTTAGTCATAGCAGTGGCAGAACCAGACGATGTTCCAGAGACGAACACAGTAGTCTGAGCTGTAGGATAAAACTTTTATCTTCGTTTGCAGATGCAGTGATAAACCGTGTTCGCTGTTGATGGTTTTAGCTTTGAGGCAGTGTTTTTGGAGAGCCTGAACATCATATGAACAACATAATGGACCAATAATTAAATATAAAATAAACAGCTTAACTAAAACTAAACATTTGCTAAAAAAAATTCAGGTTCAGCTTACGTGAAGCACATTAAAAACAATCCTGTGCAGCAACACAAATACACACCAACTCCTGGTTGACCAGTAGCAGTGTGCTGCCAGGGACAAATGACCCCGTCTCAGTGAACAAGGTGGTGATGTAGTGCAGCTTATTAGCTGGCTAATGTGTTGAGGTCTGGGAGAACAAGGGAGGGGACCCATTCTTTACACCCTTGCAGCAGATCAGTCCTCACAGAGTGATGTAAAAACACATCTCTTTGTGGGGACAAAGATGAGAGGCATGTGTGTTTGTATTTACTTTGCTTAACAAGAGATGGAAAGAACATCATTACATGCCAGAACCAAAAGCATACGAATAGCCAGGATGATGCTGGTCTCTAACAGCCTCTGAAGCATCAGTGTGGACAGACGAGTCTGACTGTCTGATGTCAAACCTTCCATAAACCTGAATTTAACAAGTAGTTCATGGAATTTGGGGGAAAGGTTGATCTATAATTACTGCAGATCTCAGGTCAGTTTTCTCTCAGAGCAGATGGACATGTTTGGGTTTAGTGGGAACTCAGATCTGCTTCAGGATGGAAATGAGGTTGTTTTGGAAAACATGTACATTTGAACTCGTTATTGCCTTTGTTTATCAGTCTTCTGACCTCCTACACATGCCTGCATTTTTAATACTTAATTTCGGACCATTCTCTTTAATGCCGCTCCTTTAAGCTTCTTGCATAATCTTCAGATTTCTGAATTTGAGCAGATTGGTTGAGGTGGTGGGGAGACACATTAAACAAAGTTTCCAGCCAGACATGAATGCCTTTAGACTGATTTCTTTTTTGTGTATGTGTTTGTGTGTTTGTTAAATCCCTCCTGCATGTCTTAGATCCCTCCTTGCATGTTTCCTGTGCTGTGACTGCCTGGACCCCCTCCACCCTCCAGATCCTGTCCTTCCACCCCACCTCCGCTCAGTCCGTCATTCCCTAACTCCCCTACAGGGGGCAGTGGAGAGGCCTCAGACCACCCTCCCTCTTCCCTCTGGTTCCCCACCTCCTGTGGGCCCACAGGGGTCAGAGATTGTGGGCGATAGGGGCAGCGTTGCTGGACTCTCCTGCAGCACATTGATCCCATCTGAGGGGACGGACATGGGCTGGTTCCTTCGAAATTCTCGGAGACAGCATCGCTCATTGTGTTGCTTTTGTTCACATGTAGTAGCTTGTTTAAGAAGAATAAATTTCAATTCATGATATAATGAGCCTCAGCCAGCTTTTTTCTGTAATGACTTAGCATAGTTGTAGATAATGTCATCAGTTATCTTTAGGACCTCAGCTGCTTCCTCATGTTATTTGTAATTTCATTTGATTAAAAATAAAACCTTAAAACATCATTTTGATAGTTAACCCTCCACTTCCTCTCGACAACCATGCCATTGGTTATGTCTAGCCAGAAGAAAGGTCTGTTATAAGTAAGAAGAGGTCAACACGACAGGTGACAGATTCAACAAGCTTCCTCTTACTCCAGTCGGCAGGTGCGGTCGATGGGTCGCAGCATGCTGAAGAGCTCCAGCGTGAGCGGAGAGATCTACACGCAGGAGCGCACCGACGGTAGCCAATCAGACACGGCGCTGGGCACGGTGGGCGGCGGCAGCAAGAAGAGACGTTCCAGCCTCAGCGCGCGGGTGGTGGCCATCGTCGGCAACCGTCGCAGCCACAGCACCTCACAGATCAGTGGCCCCGGTGAGTTTCCATAGCAACCGTGAAAGTGATCCTATGTGATCTAGCTGTGTGAATTTTCCAACATGTTCATCTTAAACATTGTTGTTCTAAATTATTCTTGGCTGCTTTAAAAATTAAATATGTCATTAAGTCCGTGTTCGGGCGCATTCACACTGGCACTGTTTGGTCCATTTTAAGTGAACCCTGGCCCACTTCCATAGATATTCTGGTCCAAATCAAATGAATGGCACGTTACCAGGGCCCGCAGAGCTGAATGACATTTTCAAGCTATATTTTGTGGCTGAATTTGCTGTTGAGACAGTATCTGCCTGGTGTTCCATCACACAATTAAAAAAATAAATAGGAACTCAGAGAAAAATCAGAGATGCCAACAAGGAGTCATATTTCCTAGGTGGGAGCTGTTTTTAGGTTTATTTTAAGTCAACAAAGTAAAAAACAAAAGGCGGCTTAACTCTCCGAGGTTGAGGGACGCGCAGGCGTGTCCAAATGGCATAACTGATTTAAAATGACGTATCAGCAAGTTGCAGCCACACACGAGTCTCCATTTCAATTTCTATCAACATGCAGACTTCAAACTATAAACCAGCTATTAATCTGTTGATAGAGCGAATAAAATCTCAATTATTTTCTATAAAAAAGTACAGCATACTTTTTATGTCTATTCTCTTCCTGCTCTCGACTCGACTAAGAAATAGGTGGATTTGACTCAAATCCACCTAAAGCAGATTGAAGTGCTGCCTCCTGGTGGACAGGAGGACTAACACACCCTGGAAATATCATATTATATATTGTTTGGAGTGACACAAATAATTCATGTGACATGTTATGGTGATAACTAATTGTTTTTTAAATAGTTGTACAAAACCACCTGAGACATTTGATGCATTTTGTATAAATAGTTGTTTATCACTTCACTGATTTGACTAAATTTACCTTTTAAAATAAACTATTTCTGTTTGCATTGTAAGTTATTATAATAATAATAATAATAATAATAATAATAATAATAATAATAATAATAATAATAATAATAATAATAATAATAATAATGATAATGATGATGTAATAGATTTATGTAGAGCTTTTCATGGCACTCAAAGTCCTTTACATTGTTTCAGTTATTCATTCACTCCTCGTGCATGCTAGCTGATGGCAGCTACATGTGTAGCCATAGCTAAGGAGGGCAGACTGATGGAAACATGGCAACCAATCTGTGCCAACAGCCTCTCCAGCCATCACTGAAATATTAACACACATTCATACACCAGTGATGCCAACACTGGAGGCAAGGAGGGTGAAGTTATTCATGTTGTGTTTTTCACATTACAAAGTCTTTCTTTTTTTTTCCTACTTATATACAGTAAGGAAAATAGAAAGTATTTACATTATTTTGCAAATTCTCCCACTTAGAAACATGGAAGGGTCTGAAATTTTCATTGTAGGTGCATGTCCACTGTGAGAGACATAATCTAAAAAAAATATCCTGAAATTCACATAGACCCCTCCATGTTTCTAAGTGGGAGAACTTGCAAATAAGCAGGGTGGTCAAATACTTATTTTCCTCACTGTATAGTTAATAGTGTGTTAATACAGAGTTTGTCAGAAATAATAATTATAATAAAAACTGTAAAATCACATGTGAGGTTGTAATGAAACAATTATACCAAACAAGGCAGGTAAACCGTTTTAAAGGTGAAAAATAAAGGTAAAATAAACAACAACAGCCATTTGTTCCTTTGACCGCAGAGAACAAGGGATGTAAAATCCCAAATTTCTTTGTCTTGATCAAACAAAACATCAAAGCATTATCAATTTCCTTCTTTCTTAAGCATAAGAAAGAAAAATGCCATTCAGCAGCTTTTCAACCCTGTCTTCACAGCTGTGTTTAGAGACGAGACTTGACTCTGTCTCTTTATTTCTAAGGGCCTCTGGCTTTGTGCTACAATAATCTGTCAACAATCTTTTAAGCCAAAGAGCTCACACTACCACACACCAAACTGGTGGAAAAAGTAGCAGTTTTATGTTTAAATATCCAGTTTTTCATTTTCAGGTGGGCGACCACTTACAGCAAAACTTGCAAGCCCTGATTTTTTTATTTATTTTATCCATATGTCCTTCTTAAATCATATCAGAGTGACATTAAGTCACAGGTGTCTTTTTTAAATAAACATTTTTATCCACTTTGTTGGAGCTGATTAGTCTTTTTTAAAAGAGTTTTAAATCCAATCTAAATCTAGAAATCAGCTGAACTGACACGCAAGTCCACACAGATTTGAAAGCATGAATATGGTGCACACACTGACCATCTCGTACTTTGTCCTGAGGAGTAAAACGCACTTAACAACTCCAAGTGTCTCAAATAGGTGAAAAGTTTCTGGGAGTTTCAGCTGAAAGACGCTCGCAGCTCATCTTACAGTCACATAATCAAGCATCCACATTGTAGGATGAAAGCCAAAAGCTGCACTTTGACTCTTTGTAGTGGACATAAAAGCTATTAGAGAGCATTAGGCCTGGGGTGGTTTCTCATTGTCCCCACCTCAGCTGTAGAGACAGAGAAAAGGAGGTGGAGGCAGAGAAGATATCAGCCTTAATTTAAAAAATCTCTGCTGGTCATGATGGACGACAGCAGATGCAGGTAAGACAAACTCAGTATTTCAACTTCAGGATTATAATAAGATGCAACATGCTGGGTTGTAGTGTCAGCTCTTCAAGAGTGGAGAGAGGCTCATAAATAAAAACTGAGCTTGATTTGATGATGGCACCAGTCCGAGGTGCCACACAGGGATATTTATGCCTAACAATTTCCTGTTTATGTTGATTACTGAGCCGTGCATGGCTGGGACTTTGGCTTTGCTTCACACGAGAGATCACGGAGTCCCGAGCTCGATCTTGTGATGTTTACCCCGGTGTGACCACCAGTGACGCTCACAGATTAGACTTATGCTGCAGTTTCGTCTGTTTTACAGTCACGTTTCTCTTTTTATAGGTTTTTTTTTCCTGCTAATTGCAAATATTTAACTGCATTTACAAGAAACTGTTGTGTGTGATGTAAAAACTCAGTTTAGAGGAAAGTTTGGAAGTTTAACAGATGCAACAAACATGTAAATTGATCACTTGTTCATTGTTTGAATCTTTATTTAACATTTTTATGTCTACACTGACTATTTTATATTTTGAAAATATAAATATATTTTTTATATAAATGCATAATGAAATGCAGTAACACAGAGAAAATGTTGGAATGGACGGATGTTTGCTTTTGTGTTACATTACTTTTATCTTAGTTAATCTGCTGGTAATATCTCATTTTTTTCATGTGTTGGTGAATCAAATTATTATTATTATTATTATTATTATTATTATTATTATTATTATTATTATTATTATTATTATTATTATTAT
>JBAMHW010000004.1:33520154-33539557 GCA_037177495.1 Rhadinocentrus ornatus
TATTATTATTATTATTATTATTATTATTATTATTATTATTATTATTATTATTATTATTATTATTATTATTATTCATTTCTGTTTACTTGTTTTTACTTTATCCAGATGGAAAAAATATAATTCCCATGTTTAGAGTGCACAGGTCAGAAATCCATCAGAAATAACAGAAGAATGATGCGTTTCATCTATAATTAATCAGCGTTTTGGCCTTAAAGCTGCAAAGACATTTTAGAGGTGGACAAATGTCTGTTATTGCCCCCCAGCTACCAGCTGTCCCTGTAAAATGTCCAATCAACTCACTTCTCTTTTTTCTTTCTTTTTTTTTCTTTTTTTTTTAGCGTGTAGCATTTTAAGCTAAAAGGGAATAAAAATGTTGCTGTGAAGAGCAAAAGATGATACTAAAGCTTTTTTATTCACAAACGGCCAATTCAAGTTATTAACAGTTTTTCCCCCCAAACAATATAAAAATAAACGATGTTACAGTCTAATTTTTAAAAAACAGAAGAATTTGAGTGATGATGGATTCACTAATGTGGATATATGGCACAATCTGACACCGAAGCTACAAATATCCACAGATGAGGGAACATCTGTAAATAAATAGGAAAATGGTCGGTGACCTAAAATTTGAGACTCAGGTCAGCTTCATAGTAAAATCCAGCGTTTCCAACTGTGACAAATTGCCTTAATAAAGAGCATTTTGTCCAGACTGGACTTTGACAACATTCTACACCACTTCGTTGCCTCTTGGCTATATTGTTAAAACGCGCAGCGTTTCGGGGTCAGTCAGGCTCCTCTGTCTCGCCCGCAGCTTGTCCAAATTTCGGCTGCTTTTTACGCTGTGGCACCAATATTATGGAGCAAGTTATCTCTACATGTCAGGCAGGCACCGTCTTTTATTAAATTTGATTTTAAGTCTATTTTTTCCTTGGTGTTTAACATGTCATGAGTTGGTTGTATGGGAGTTATTGTGATTTGAGCCAGTGTTTTGTCTATTCTTCATGCACAGCATGAATGAGTAGATTTGGAGGTTTGAAGTTAAAACAAAAACTTTTGTAATATTGGTCAAACAGAAAGTGACTTTGCTTATTTTATGTCAAACAAATAAACAAAAGTGGCTGCTACACTGTTGGTCTTTGTGGAACTTTGCACAGAGAAAGTGTGAAGTTGGAATTCTCAATTCTGTGAGTAAAAATCTGGAAAAAAGCATAAAAATGACAAACGAAGGGTCCAGATGTTGCACAAGCAAATGCTGCATTCATCATTTTTACACTTTTACGTGTACTTGCAGATTAAGTCAACTGTTTTTTAGCTGCATCTTCATCCATCACAAGTTATATTAATTGTTTTTTCCCTTTTTTTTATTTAAACAAGAAGATATTTAAAAGTCATAATTTTGTATTTTTTCCGATCATTAAATTGATGTATAAACAGCTTGTGTGGAGCTTTTGTCTCCCTTAGAAGCATAACATTTCTTTGTTGCTCGGACCTCACGGCTGAAGACCTGATGGTTGACAACATGGTCTTCTCTTCACCCAGAAGGGAAGAGTAAAAAGGAGAAGGGCGTCCCCATCCAGAGGAGCACCGAGACTGGCATGGCCGTGGAGCTGACCCGGAACATGAGCCGCCAGCCCAGCAGAGAGTCCAACAACGGCAGCATGAACAGCTGCAACTCTGAGGGGAAGTCAGTAAACCACAAAAACCACCACTCACACAAAGAAGTCCTGCAGATTCACTCGAGCAGAAAAACCAGTTCTAGCTTCGGTGTGAACACTTACAGCCTCCTTCAGGATACAGTAAAAGGTGATGATGGTTGTTTGCTTTCTGTGATAGTTTGATCTTCTCTGGAGTGAATCTGGGTGCCAGCAGCCAGTTCAGTGACTTCCTGGATGGACTGGGACCAGCTCAGTTAGTCGGTAGACAAACACTGGCTACTCCTGCTATAGGTATGAAACGGGTCAGGCAGATCTCTTCTCTGCACTTGTTGTCTTTTGTTGTTGTTTCATTTGCCTCTTATTGTTTCCTTGTAATTTTCTTGTTGTTGATCCTGTCCTCCTGATTATCTCGTCTCTTCTGGTCTGTTTCTATATCTTTTTGATCTGTTTTCTTTAATTGTCACCTCTTGTTTCTCATCTCTTCCCATTTTCTCAGTTTTCCACCTTTCCTCGTTTCATGAGCAGCAATAAGAGTTTAGTGATTAGAGGAAGTTTTGAGGTAGAATTATGTCGGTGAGGTGGATTATGTTTTGCCAATGCCTATCATGATTCATGACTTTTCTTCTAACTTCCTCTCAGATTCAGACCTTCTTTTCTTTACTGCTTAAAACTGGTGTTGTGGCATGCTTCTGAGCAACACAGATAAATTTGTGGGTAGTCACAAATTTGTGCCTGAAATATTCTCTTGTTGGTATTCACTCTTGTTTTGAGATTCTTGTGGGAGGATTAAAGTCTCGTCCTCATGTTGAAAGTCAACCATCGTGGTTGTGTTGTTCACTCTGACACGTACAGCATGTCCAAGCTGATCCCACAAGTGTTCAGATGGGTTGAGGTCCAGACTCACAGCAGGTCATTTAATTCTGGAGGTAGTCTACAATGATCCTGGCTCTGTGTCATCCTGGAGGAGAAATGGGATCACCACTGGCTCCAGAATCTCATTCCAGTATGTCAGTCTATCAGTTAGGTACCAGTCGTATATCTGTCACTGACATATGTAGCAGGATCTGAATCTCAAAACCAGTGTTGTGGAAAATTCCACTTGAAGTGTTTCTAGTGTTTGCTAGATGCAAGCTCTGTTACTTATTGGATGGTTAACCATGTGTGTTAGTGGAAAGTTCAACTTGTCCCTGTTTGAGACTTGCTTATCTATAATAGTTACATGTGACTGTGTCCTTTCCCCGGCCTGCGGCCATGAGAAACAACTGAACCCGAACTGGACCTGAAGGCCATATAGAGTCATAAAACTTGTCTCATGTGTTAATATTTTAACAGACCTGATCAGAGAGGTCAGAATGACGGCTTTTTGTGTTGTGCTGCTCTCTCTCCTCTGACCTTTGTCAGATTTGGAGCTGCGGACTCTCCTGTGTAAATTCCACCACACCAAAGTGAATGCTAACAGGAGGATAATACAGGGGATTCAGGCACATTTCTTTGGGGCACTACCCACACGTTAAGCTGTGTTGCTCATTCCACAGAAGCACCATCCTTACAGATTATACCTGCTTGTGAAGGTGACGAGTCAGGGTTTCCAGTAATGTATAAAAGAATATGGGTTGGTATTATTAAAGGAGAGAAATAGATGACTGAAATGACTTTTCCAAACTTTTCTTTGAGGAATTTCTTCATTAATCATTTCTAGCCTGTTTGTTCCTGGTATTGTATTTCCTTTTTTTTCACGATATTTCTGTATTTGTTAATCAAGAGCATTAAAGGGTTATTTTCATATTATGAAAATTAAAAACATCATTATTTTCCACTTTCTTCCACACAGTGGTGCTCACATTTCATCATCTTCTCTTTCAGGAGACATCCAGATCGGTATGATGGAGAAAAAGGGCCAGCTGGAGGTGGAGGTCATCAGAGCACGTGGACTGGTACAAAAGCCTGGATCCAAATCTCTCCCCGGTGAGGGCCTAACCTTCCTCAAGATACAAAATAGCATCTCCTTCCTGCAGCTGTCACAAGATATCACACGCTTGTCTCATTATGAATTTACATCCTCTGTTATCCTCTAACACTCAGTTAGAGTGTAACACCCCCCCCGAAGATTAAAACCAGCTGTGAGTGATGATCTAGATCACATTGTGCTTCCCCCTAATGGCCTTTTTATTGTTTTGTCTTTGCCTTCAGCTCCATACGTCAAAGTCTATCTGCTGAATAATGGAGCGTACGTAGCCAAAAAGAAAACAAAGATTGCACGGAAAACGCTTGACCCTCTGTATCAGCAAGCACTGCTGTTTGAGGAGAGCCCGCAGGGTAAAGTCCTACAGGTGAGCAGGAGATTTATTTCTCCCATTACAGAAAAATTCACATGATAAAGCTGCATGTCTTCACAAAAAATAAAAAAAAAATATCCCCTGCAGGTAATTGTCTGGGGAGACTATGGCCGCATGGACCACAAAAGCTTCATGGGAGTTGCACAAATCTTGTTGGAGGAGTTGGACTTATCAAGCACAGTCATCGGCTGGTACAAGTTGTTCCCCCCGTCCTCCTTGGTGGACCCGACACTTGCCTCTCTGACGCGGAGAGCTTCCCAGTCGTCTCTTGACAGCTCATCTGGACCACCTGGGGTCCGATCTTAGTGGACCAACAGCGCTACACAGCTTGGTGATGCAGAAAGAAAAGAAACTCAAGAAAAAGATAAAAAAGTGGCAGAAAAGTGGAGCACAAACAATCAGAAACAGTGACAATGAGAAAGCTTTGTTGAAATTTGACAATCACTCCTGCCGCAATTGTTTTTGTCGGTCGTAGGAAGCGTTGCATTTCAGTGTTTCATTCCATTCAAAGAAAAATCTCCTAGTTCTTCTCTGTGTGCTGAAGAGACAGCGGGGCTGTCGACAGGGAGCAGCTCTCCGGCCAGAAAAGCCACGACTATGAGCGAAGCAGGGTGGTTTTTAACTGAATCAACTTAGCAAAGAAATGTATGTACGCATCGGAATGTACGGCCTCGAGACAGAGGTACACCCCTCCACGCCTGCAGATGACGCAGTCTTCTCTCCAGAAGCCCAACAGACTGCCGGCACACCTGCCCCCTTCCTTTAGGGGCAGGGTGGCCCTCGCGTGGAAGTTCAGACTGGAAGCACAGGGCCTTCTTCTGGTGCCTAAACCCTGGAGCCACATCACTGGTCCCTTTCTCTGTGGGAAGATCCTGTTTTCGACATGTTTACTGCTCCGAGGCCATGTTTGCTTTGTCGTTCATTTCTTTCCTTCGTTACTGCAGTGCGTGAAATGCTCATAATAATGTTGTCAGTCTGGTGTGTGCATGGAGAGAAAAAAACTAAACACAAGATAAAAAAAAAAAGGCTAATAAAACTACTAAATGTCTACAAGTGTTCTGCAGGGGGGGGGGACTGGTGATGACAAATCTTAGATTTTTATGCCTGAAGGTGAGATTAGCGTTTTACTTGTTCCACTTTGTAAAGATGTATATTAGGCCTCCCAAGAGGTTGACCAATAATTCCAGTTAATGTCACTTTGAAATGTCACAAGAAAAAGAATTTAAAAAAAAGGATAACAAGGTCTAATTTTTCACATTTTTGAGGGAGTGCCTTCCCTTAACCCCCAGCACGTTTAGAGTTTTTATCCAAACCTTAGTTTTACTGTTTTTTGGGTTTTTTATGTAAACACAAGCACAAGAGCTTGACTTTTTTACAACAAAAAGTTTAACTTTTTGAAAAAACACTTAATAATAAAAAAAAAAGGAGAGAATAAACCAATGATCCCATCACTGGTTCACTTGGGTTCTTCATCTTGACGTTACAGACAACCGGAAAGAAGAATCACTCACACTTTCCTCATGCATCCATGTGAATGTGAAAGTCAGGAGCCAATGCTCATCCTCTGTTCGGACCACAGACTCCGCCCACCACCACGGGAAAGGGGTGCGGCCAGCATGACTTTGGAACCCGTTCCAAGCTGCATGCACATTTTTTTGTAAACTGATTCAGAAATTAAAGAAGATACAGAACTAGATGCGTGTGTTAGTTCCACATACTGTAGGGCCGCTTGTATCTTGCATGCAGCTGTAGTTTGCTCGTACTTGTATATTAAAGAGATAAAAACGAAGAAGCCAATAACCCCTCCAAGGCAACGATATTTGAACTCGAACTGCAGCCTGTTCAACATCCTTCAATCCGGTGCTGAATGTCTCTCAAACTGAACCCGAAATTAAGCTGATGTCTCTCCTTCACCCTTCCAGAAGATGTACTGTACTGAGCAGAACTCACAGCCCTTCTTACAGTGATTCCATGTCATAGTTTACCTCCAAAGGACTGCGATGATGTGGAAGTAAATAAATCAGATCCAGCTTTAGGGAGAATTTGTTCCAACATAACGATATGCTAATGCAAGTTAATAACAAAAAGTGCAGATGCACGGAGAATCATACGCTGTAAATACTCAACAGTTCATTATTGCAAAAAGGGGCCAAGGCTGAACGCGATTAGGGACCACACGTTGGGACGACGGGGCCACAAACGCATCGTTTACCACGGCTCCAACAGTCTGAACACATCGGGCCACGTTAAGTCCCACTTCACAACAGTTTTCTTTCCATCGTCCGGTGAAGTCGGTCTTTCTTTTGTCTTTTTTTTTTTGTCTTTTTTTTTTTCTTTGTCAGTATTAACAAGAGAAAAAGAAATGTTGCTGATTGTTTACAAACTGTGTTCCACTAAAACAACGATAAAATTAGAGAAAAGTAAAGCATTCACTGCAACATTTCTTGTTTGTATAACAGATGTGGCTCAAATGATGTGTATGTTATTTATATATATATATAAAAGTTCATTTTTATTATTTACAAATAAAAAAAGAATGTGTGGAAAAAACATCGTGTCTCTTGAGAACTTTCCTTCAGTCTCATTTAAAAAAAAAAAATCCATCATCTTTCATGTTTAAGCTTTTAAGATACACAATCATCTGGATCTCAAGCAGAACCAGAAGCAGGATAAGCAGCTTATTAAGGTACTTTAACTTCATGTTCAGCTCTGCATTTCACTTTTTACCAGATTTTATCACCATGGTAACTGATGCTGCAAATGTAACCTGCTCTGGAAGAGGTCCTTAGATAAGATATTAACCCAAGCAAAAGTCCTGTTTCCCAACCAGTTATATTAGAAGATGAAAAAATCTTACCAGCTCTTCAAGTTAAATATTAGGGGGAAACAATGCATCGACCTAATGCAACCCTATACCATCAGAGATTCGGGCTTTTGAACTGTCCGCTGAGCTGCATGCTCTTTCTCCTCTAGTGTGCAGCACTGGTTTCCATGGTTTCCAGAAAGATTCTGATCCATATGGCTATAGAACAGCTGAGTAACACTCAGATCATTTTAACCCTAATGCAGTGCTACGAGGGCTCCAAGATCACCAACATCCAGTTTAGACCTTCAGCCTTGTCCAGTGCGCACAGAGATTCCTCCTGATTGTCTGACTCTTTTGATAACTTTGAAGATGGGATCTTTAATGTCTTTGCAACTTTATGTTGAACAACATTTTTCAGAAATTGTTTCACAACCTTTATTCCCAGTTTTTCTTAGATTGGTGAACCTCTGTCCATCTTTACATCTGAGAGACTCTGCCTCTCTGAAGTACTCCTTTTGTACCAACCAGGTTACTGACCTAATTTGTTGTCCAATGCTCCTCCAGTTGATTCTGATTTGTGCCAGTTACTTTTCCAGCCTTTTACTACCCTTGTCCCAACTTCTTTTTTTTTTTTTACATACAGTAGCAGTCAAAAGTTTGGACACCCTTTCCTATATATTAAATCCAACGGGAATGTGTGTTCTAACATTTAGTAATAAAAAATTAATTTTTACCACATCCCACCAAATAAACCAAGTCAGAGCTGCAAAACCTATTTGCCTCTAAAAAATAACTTGTCATCATGACAAAAGAAAGTGTCAAACCTGTTGACCATCAGAGTTTACGTCCACACAGTCCACAGCACAATATCGTCAACACTGCTTGACCCGTGAATTATTGAGTCTGCTGGAGCTGAATCAGTCTGCTGCATTGACCATTTACTGTCATTTCAATCGTCCCGTCCATGACAGTCTTCAGGAGAGAGACATTTCACTCAAGTCCAAGAATAATTGCTCCAATGTTAACAAAAACTGGACTTGATCCATTTCTTCGTTTGCATTGCTCAGCTTGAGGTTCTGGAATTGCTTCTTTTTTATCATCTTCAGTGTGGCCTTTTTTTTTTAGTAAATATCTTTCAATTTTGCTTTCTTTGCCAAATCCTTGGCACAAATCATGAATAAGGGGAAACCTGCATTGTTGGCAATGAACACAAGTGAATCTGCTCATGCAGATTTTCTCTGCAGCCAGTGAGGCGGATCTGAGAAGCCTCATGTGGCTCAAGAGCTGCAGGTTAAAGACGCAGGACATAGAAGAATCTTCAAAGAGCAATGTGTTAGCAGAAGAAAATACTGACTGATTATTCTATAATTTGTTCCTCTTAACTTTAAAAAGATGTAAACAGAGCATTATTCTATCTATTGAAATAATTTACTTGCGGTTTTCTGCTTAAATGAGCATGCAGCATGTTGAAACTCACTAATCTTAGACTGTATGTAGTTAATTTCATTATCTGGAGAAGTGAGGGAAACCTTACAATAAAAAAAAAGTGTCTTTCTTTTTCATGTGATGGTATCACAAAACAGTGTTATCAGTGTATCTGAACCTCTTCTAACTTTTTTACCAACTTTGGTGGCTTCTGTTTTAGCTGCTAAATGCAGATAAGTGTTTGAGGTGCGTGAGGTTCCTGCTGGAACATGAAATAACGGCACTGTACCACCAGCCCTTCACTTCCGCTTAAACTGGCTGTGAAAACCATCAGCTGAGTTATTCTGGCTCCTTTCTGTGCAGCTGGAGGCTTGACTGTTATACAAAGATTGATGGGCAACCAAATGACCTCATCAGAGCTGCTGAAAAACAGCAAGCATTTTTATTTTGTCTTCATTTCAGCGCTTGCTATTTTTAACTCTTTCGAGTTATTGTGTAAATCATGCACAACAGAGTTCCCAAAAGAGTATTCTGTTGGGAATTTTCTATCACAAAGGAGGAAACTTCAAAGTTTTACATTTTGAATTTTGAGGTGGAGGGCACAAAGAAAAGGAAGATTACAGAGTTCTTTAAAAGGTGAACATCAGCAGACAGTTGACCTGCTGATACTTAATAGCAAGCTAACAAGGCGAAAGCCCTTCTGCTTAATGTAGTGTGTATTTTGCTGTTAGTATATTAATTAGTAGTCCATAGAAATACTTTTACTAACATAAAATTACAAGACTGAATAAGCGTGACGTAGCATTACTTGTTGCTGGGTCTCAGTTTTCCTTTCTCTGTGTTGATTCTCCTCATGGAAACGTTACAACTGATGAGGAAAGAGGGGTCTGACTTTATAGGACTGTTTGTAGTCATTTTTTAAGAGTTTGTGTTATTTTGGAATGATTTGTGATGTCAGACTTTTTGTCTTAAAAATGTTTTTCAATCACAAAAATAAAAACAACTACTTTCATTAAAAATAAATAAATAAATGAGTATTTCTCTTTCTTCAATATTGTTATTGCAGCCAGTTGGTGTTGTATGAAACTGTAAACTGTAGTCCCGATCAAGGGTGACGGTTTGAATGGTAACATAAAAACAGCCAAAGGAGGCCCCTGGAATATATTTTTCTTGTTGTTGTTGTTTTTTGTTTTTGTTTTTCTATTTGCAATATCTTGTCATTTAGAAACCAACTAAAAATCTAAACAAGCTAAAATTTTATAATCCAAAACATTCCCTTGAGGGATTGGCATCAATGTTTTTTCCCTACTAAATACTGAATTATCCTAGTTAATGGTATTTATAATATGATTTAAAGACATCTAGTTCAGTACATCATCCTAATATTTGTAAAAAATTATTTAAAAAAAAACCCAAACAATCCATGTGGTCATTTTGACTCATTGCAGTTGTACAGAAATTGCATTATTGGAAAAATTCTTAATGTTTATATCAAGATTTTTCTCTTTTTGATTTAAAAATATATTAAATTTGTCATGGTCCCAATTGTGAAGGGATCTGTATCAAACAAAAATGTATTTTTTTCTGTACAATATTATATGAATGCCAAGTTCACACTTCAGTATACCATATTATACCCTGTGATTCACCTGACAAAAGAGCAAATTGATGTGTAATTTACATATATAAACAGATATATAGATACATAGACATACATAAATGTGCACACATATATAAAGGCTGTCAGAAATAACACATTAACGGTATGTAATTAATTATGGTAAAACCTTACGTGGCTTTATTGCACTTTAACCATAAGCATGTATTGCACGGACTGTAATTTGCCTTGTCTATTTATTATTGTGTTTTATTTACTCAGTGATAGTACTCGTTTTGTTTGTTGTGTTTATTAGCTTATATTCTTGCATTTCATGCACCCAGGTTTGAAAGAACCATAATTTCAATTCTCTGTTTGTCCTGTACATGCTGCAGAATTGATAATAAAGCTGACTTTGACAATAAAATAAAAGAAAGTGGTAAAAGCACAAAACTTATTAAAGCTAATAGATAACACAGAAAGTACAAAATACATTAAAACAAACTACTACAAGCCAAAAGCTTGGGATGAAAAGTATTCATGCCACTGAAAAGGACCGATCCCCCCATTGCTTGCACCTGGATGTAGATTTTAAACAGTTCTGATAAGGAGGTGCGAAACCATTCCGTGTTTTAAAAAAATACAGCAGGAAATTTTACTGTATCCGGAACTGAACCAGGAGCAGTGCAAAGCTAAAAGGGTAGGAGTGGTATGTTTGTGCTTCCGAGAGCTGGATAGGAGACAAGCAGCCGAATTTTGTTCAATTTGTAAACTAAAGATGCACGATTGATTGATACCTACATATAAAGCATTGTAGTAGTCAAGTCTGGAGCTCACAAAGGCGTGGATGGCCTTCTCAAGATCACTGCGGCTGAGGAAAGCCTTTACTTTGGACAATAAACAAAGCTGAAAGAAGCTTGTTTCCACAAAAGCATCAATCAGATTGTCCAATTTTAAGCCACAATCCACTTTAAACTGCTTGATCGAAGTCGGAGCCCGCAAGACCTAGACTGGGAACAGTGGTATCTGGCCTATTGGAGGCATTAAACAAAATCCATTCTGTTTTGTCATTATTTAGGTGGAAGAAGTTTTGAGAGAACCAGTGTTTAATGTCTTCTAAGCGGCCAAATTCAATTAGTCTTTTCCTCATGTTGTTACAAGACAGTGAAACTAATAAGACACGTGGATAAAAAGGGTTTTATGTGCCAGCATGCTGCACATTTTACACACATTGTTGGCAGAATGCCTCCGAGTCACCTCTGAAAAGTAACCTTATTATTTCACCTCAGTATAAAGTATTCTTTTTTTTTCTTTTTTTTTTAGCCCACGTGAGCAACAACTAACGGAGGTTTAGAAATAAATAAATAATTTCATGTTGTAGTATTCTGAGTGAATGAAATCGCAAACACTCGTGGGAGTTCATGTTGTTGGTAAAAACAGACCTTGTAGTGTTGTATTAGCAGTTATAAATCCCAAAGGTGTTAACTAAACAGCTGTAGTCACTGTTGTGTTAATGTTTAATTGTTTTTATTAAGTTCTGGTTTATATTTACACCGTGAGTCTGAGGAGTTGAGATGAGGTCTTCTAGTGACGTCACATTTAATAATTAAAAAAGTATCCCTGTGGAACTTGTTGCCATTGTGCTGCTTAGTACTGAAAGTATTAAGGGAATAATGTTTGTAATTCAAAATGCAGAAAATATATGCATACAGTGGTGGATCAACTTAATGTTCAAGAAAGTGCATAACAATAAATTGCACATAGCTGCAGCATTGGTTGGTGAAATGAAGGGTAATTCAGTTGAATTTAGCTGATTTATGTGTTGTTGCAGGAGGTCAGATGTCCCAAAATTCTGCAAAAACTAGTTCAGCTGCAGGAAGTGGATCTTAATATTTTACTAAAAGAGAAACCTGAAGAAACTGGACCTGGAAATCCAGGAAACTGGAAACAAAAATGAGTTGTTTTCAATCTATTATGTAGTTTAAGTTTAACAAACTGTATAACTTCTGTAGCTGAACCCTGAATGGACTGGATGGTGTAACATGTAAGCGTCTTTATTTTGAACTTACAGCAAATAAACTAAAAGAAAACAAAGTCAGAATTTTCTGGATTTTGAAATCCAGCATGTTGATTGACTAAGCCTAGCTGGTGTGGACCTTGACCTGTATTGCTGTATTTACTAAAAGGGTTTAACAACAGATGGAACAATTCCAAAGATGAATGGTAACTTTTTCAACAAACCATGTAGTAAGGGAGATTTAATTTACATAACTTTAAAACCCTTTCCAAGACCATGAAGATTTTATAAAGTGGCTCTGTACTAGTACAATATGACTAGAGCGGAAGTTGAACCAATGTGGCCTCAGATGTGACCTCACATATGATACAGTCAAGAGGTCTTGGGAGATTTATGTTCCTTTTGTTAAATAAGCAGAGCCCCCACCAAAAAAAACAACATCTGCAGGCAATCTCGACTGATCCTCCCACCACCCTTACCATGCCAGCCGGGCCTCGGGGCCTTCCCGTTTCCCTCGGTTTGCAGCTCCAGGGGTCAACAGCCTCCTCATGCAACACATGGTCGCAGCCCATCGTGGAAATGTGGGGCGGAGTTCATACATGTCAGAGGTCACAAATAACATTTCCATGTTGCACACTGAAAAAAATTAATCTATCTAACCAAGTCAGAAGTCACAGATCAGTGGAAAAGAAACCATGACTGGAAGTGGAAGACAAACAGTACAAAGTTAATCCATAAAGATGTTCTCAAAGAAATTAACTAAAAACAACACAAAACTGTGGGTTAGCGGAATTTTGCTCCTGGATCTGAAAACACTGGACTTGTTTAAATTTGATCTCAGTTAATAACAAATTGTTTTATATCACAGTCGGAGGAAAATAAAAGTACTGCTGGTACAGCAGGTCATGAGTTTAATGTGGTCGTGGGGGCATTGATGGTTGGCCTGCTCTGTGTCCAGCAGCCAGAGATCAGAGGGAAGTCTCGCAAACTCTGGGAAAGCAGCATGAGAAAGGTCACCTGCTGAGAAAGAAAAGAGAACATAATTTAATAACTGGAATAATTTCATATAGTTATTCATACAGAAAAGAAGAAAAAGGAGAGAAAATGGAGGAAAATGCTCAGTGGATCATGGAACTCATATAGCATCTAAGGGACAGATAAGGTCACCCAAGCTGGTCTTCTCAGAAAAGAAAGTCTGAAGACTAATCTCAAAGGAAGAGAGGGTGTCTGCTTCCCAATCCCAAAGTGGGAGTTGGTTCCATAGATAGAAGCCTGATAAGTGAATGTTCTGCCTCCCATTCTACTTTTAGAACCTCCAGGAACCTGGAGTCTGAGAGTGAATTGCTCTGTTGGGAAAATATGGAACAATGAGATTTATTTTTTACGTTCCTGTAGGACGTCTTGCTTGAAGTGAAAAAAAATTGTAAGAGCAAATAGCCTACAAAAAAATTATCCAAGGTACTCTCAAGAGAGGTTTTCAAACTTAAAAGCACTTTTTTTAATGGCAGAAAGACTTAAATAAAAGACGAACATGTTGCAACCAACTAGGTCCTCATCAGGGTCAGTGTCTGCTGTGGCTCACAAACATGTGTTAAACCTCATTAATGAGCTAACCTGCACCCATGTGCAAGCTTACTGTTAAAAAACAAGGACGTGACATCAAAGGTTGAAGGGAAAAGGGGGGGGGGGGCAACAAATATAAAACAAATATATAAATGAACTTAAAAAATAAATTAACTAAAACTATTAGGTGTATGTATGTGGCCGAAACACGATGGAACATGACTCAAACTTTTTTTTAATTTGAGGATTTAGAAAAAAAAAAAGGATGAACATTATTTTACTTCACAGTCTGAGTTTGTAATGCCAGAAAGGGAAAGAGCTATCAGCAACTAAAGGTTTGTTTTCCAGATGTATTGGGAGAAAAGGATTTGCATCCGAAAGGAGTCTGTGCAGTGTGCACAGCGTGTCTGTGGCGTCAGCCACCAGTAGGTGGCGTAGTTTTGTAGGAAAACGGAATAGACTGAGCTTCGAGGAAAAGCATCACCTGCATTTTCCATGGATGAGACGTTTGAAAGCACACCGAGCTTTCGCCATCATAGACTATGACCCCTACTGCCACAAAAACCAGTAATGCTGCATCTCGTCTAACGGGTGCCGCTGGAGAAGGAAACAGCTCAGGTTTGTGTCATGCGTCTGGGATGTGCGCCTGTGAAGAGGAAGTTGACGGTAGAGGCGTCAATTGACACTTTTTTTAACCACTTTCGCTTTAGCGATCCTAAATAAACAAGCTGATTCCAGTTAGTTCAGCAGTTTGACCCCCTGTTTTCTTTGTGAACATGACAAAAAGCTATAAGTTAATAATCAGAAGACACATAACTGAATGCGAGGCGGTAAACTTCAGCGGAAGAATGACGCGTTTGAAGGCCACGTGGTTCCAAAAGTGATCAAATTAAAGTCTGAAAATCTCCAATAAAACCAGAGTTACAGAACATTTCTGACTCGGTCTGAATGAAGTACTTTTGGTTCCTCTGTAATACGTTCTGCAGATGTTCGGTGCGCCTTCCTCCGTCTGCAGCAGCCCAGTAAGTGGAAAATTCACCCTCCTGAAATGTGGCAGAGTTTTTTCACTTCCTTTTTTCTTTTTGCGGGAAATGAACTTGAAGAATGAGCGACGGCTCGTTTGCTTCTCCTCACTGCCGCGACACACAGCGCGTGGACTTTTCTCGTAAACGTGAAGATAAAAACCTGAAATAAATGCACGCGCACTGATGCGATATCTGGTGTCGTGGACGCGCAGCTCTGAAGCAACAGGCAAAGCGCAGTGGAAACGGTAACCTTTGCCGACTCGCGCGCTCTCCCACACGCTCAGTACGTTTGTTTTGATACCATTGCGCGCGGGGCAGCCAGGCGCCGCGGGTACGTTTTTACGCACGGCAACGGTTGTGTAAATGAGAGTTTGATGCGAGAGAGAAGAGGGCGGTGAGAGTGTGACGGCACACCGCGCGCCTGGCGCAACTCACAATCCCAACTCAGACTGGTAGACTGTGTCTCACACGTGTGACTGAGTGGTCGTTCAGGGCAGGGGACACGCATGCTCGCAGGGACCTCTGCGCACTTGCTGCAGGCTTTGGTGATGCCATGCCTCGGAACCACAGCGGAGAGGAAGGCGGTACCGGGCTCTGGATGAGGACGTCACCGGGGCACCGCACTGAAGACTACGGCTTAAAAGATGTGGAGTCCGGGCGAAAGATGATGAACAACGCAGGGGACGGTTTACTGTCGCCGACCAGCACCACAGGTGCCGGTGGGTCGGACAGCATGACGGCGAAGCAGGGGGCCCGGCTCAGCCTGCTGGGGAAGCCGCTCATATACAGCGCACACAGCGGCCGGAGGAATGTGCGCTACCGGCGCCTCCAGAACTACCTGTACAACGTGCTGGAGAGACCCAGAGCCTTGGCGTTCATCTACCACGCGTTTGTGTAAGTTCCGTTAATGATTTGCATCACTTGTTGAAGATCACCATCAGTAACAGAAGCTGCTTGAGTCTCAATTTCTTTGACGCATCTGTTTCTGATGGCTGACAGGTGATAAAACAGTGAATGGCAGCCCTCCATCAGTCACATGCACAGCATCCCAGAAAACATCTGTGCTGTTCGGTTTTTATCATCTGTGAGTGGTTAACACTGAACATATTTTCACTCACTTCTGAGTATATGAGGGGCTCTAGTGAAGTTTAAAGCCTGGAGTCAGTTGGCACCTGAGATTCAAGAGTTAATAAGATCTTTGGTCCTCCTGCCCCAAACAGCTGCACTTGATTTCCCACGTGCGACTCTTGTTTTGGAGTTCTAACAGTTTTTGAAAGGGAGGAAGTTGAGACACATGTTGACAGTAGGCACCATCTTTTTTTTTTTCTTTTGTTTTGGTGAGTGGGTGTGTGTTCATTAAGGGGCCGGGCCTGAGAGAGAGCGCGGCAGCTGTTTGATTTCAGCTCATGAATGTCATCACATTTTGAACTTTTTTGTTTCACATTGTTGCTGGATTATCTGGTTGCGCAGTCAGTGACTTTCCGTTTGATCTGTTGAAACTCCCTCGAATGCCACTGGTGTTTCAAGACTTCCAGAAAGTTACAGAAATAGGTGTTGCAAGAAGGAAGGACTTCAGTGTTTAGTCACATTGAAGGAGAATAATTGCATTTAATCTACACTAAATGAAGGTGAAATGAAAATGTAACAGTTGTGGTAAGGCCTGCAGAGGGATGCTGGTCTCCCTTGTTTATTCACTCGTCTGCAGCAGAGGTTCTTTAATATGGAAGAAGCTTTTCTGGTAGCTGAAGTTTTAGTCTGAGAAATACCCCAACTTTGTTTATTTGCTGCAGTAAATGATGCTGAGGATGCTGATTTCATGCAGAATAAGTAAAGACACAACAGAAACAGTCCAAAAATAGAAATGCTGAAAGGCACAATAAGCAGCTTGTTATGAGCTGTTATGAAGTAAAAGTTTTAATGCTGCTGTAATCTTTGAAGTGAGAACTCCTGTTGGATGTGGACTCTAAAGGCAGTCAGTCATTATCTGTACAGCTTATTTCATGACGGGTCGCGGTGTAAGCTGGAGCCCATCCCAGCATTGTTACAGGTGCGAGGCAGGGTGCACCCTGGACAGGTCACCAGTCCATCGCAGCTGGACTTTAAAGTTTCTGCTGGAAACCGTTTTAAAAGTTTTGTCTTAAAAATAGAAAAATTCAGATACAAAGTCAGGAAGTTTTGCGGTTTAGGCCCTCTGGTTCAAGTGTGGAAACATCCAACAGGCTGAATTTCTAGTTAGATCACTTGATATGTGCCGTCCCATTTGAAAAGAATACACATGTATTTCTCATTCAGTTCAGTTTTGTATAATTAAACAAAATAATTAATCCAAAAGGTATGGTCTCACTTAATAAATGTATGAAGGTAAGATGCCTCGACTGTAATTTATCCCGTGAAAGTATGCAGCCTTATATATTTATACAGGCAGGATGTCTTGCTAATAATTTATTATATAATGAAAAACTCTAAAATAGCTAAAATAATTAATTAGATACAATTTCTATGAAAATGCATAAAACATACAGTATCTAAAATTAAAGTTTTTAAATAAATAATTTCGCAGTATAGAGGGCTGGCTGTTCTTAAACACGGAGTAGGGAGTAGCATGATTTCATGGCGCGTCCTCAACCTCACATAGTAAAAAACTGTTTATAATTTAGTAATGTGATAATCTTTTCTATCACAAAGTGGTCTGGCTGGATGTGCTGCTCTCTGCAGGTGTTTCCAGCTGATTTTCTACAACAGATTGTCCTGTTTTAAATTCTGCTGTGACATCCAGGTCCCCTTTCAGTCACATTTTTATATTTATTTATCTTAGTCAGCAGAAGTTTTAATCCGGCCAATCTGTTGAGTTAGAGAGTTGTGTTGGAGCTCAGGAGGATTTATTGTCTCCGGTGTGTGTGTGTGTCCATTGTGAGGTGGTTTCATCCATCAGTTAAGCCTGGTTATTTGAGGCTGTACCAGTGTACAGATGCACCGGTACAGTTTTTTTTCTTTTTTTTTCTGTCCACCATGCTGTTTTTCTAAAAGGTTGACTCTAAAATGCAAATGAGCCAATCTTATGAAAGCGTTGACTCATGCACGCCCACAGGGATCTTTGGCCGCAGTTTCCTTCTCTTCAGCGCTCATCAGCATTAGGAATGCATGGTCGGGTGGCTGTGAAGTCACTGAATGATTCTCTTTCATTCCTGTGGCAGAGAGTTTGAACTGGAGATGTGGAGGGAGCTGAACTTTCCCCCGGCCCCCCTTTGCCTCTCCTGCACCGCGATGATGGTGAGTGGCGTTGGAAGTTGAGCTGGTCACTTGGTGATAGCCAGGATCATTCAGAGCTGCAGTGAAGCATCTTCGGCCACCGTTTTGTTTAATTCACATGTACTTCATATTAAAGATTAGGGCTGCAACGATTAGTCGATATTAAAAATAGTCGACGATGAATTTACCCATCGACTGTTGTCAGCAAAAACCTACAGAGTGAGACATGGGCTGTGTCCGAATGTCCCCCTACTCCCTACATAGTGCCCTATATAGGGGTCACGCCATTTTGTAGGGGCGTCTGAATGTCCAAAGAGAAAAAAAGTAGGGCACTCAAAATTACCCACCATGCATCTTGAAAAGTAGTGATCATCGATGGTAACTAGACGGGTCAATATAGACCACAACGCATTGCGGGCAGAAGCTCAACATGGTGTAAGGAGGCAGATTAACATTTTTATTAAATAGATATGCAGCAAAGAATAAAATACAACATAAGGAATAAAAATAAAAATATTTACAAACAACTTGGTGACGGCTGGTAGTCATGTGGTCTGCGGCGAGGGAAAAATAGGCAGCTTTGTGTCCCAATCGCCAAGAGAATGAGTCACTATGTAGTGTGCTATATAGTGTAGCCCTATGTAGTGAACAAGGGGTTAGGCAGTAGGGTGGACATTGAACACAGCCATCGTCTTTTTCCTCTATCTCTGCTGAGCGTTGCGCATGCCCAAAGAAAGAAACCTACAGAGTGAGACATCGTCTTCTTTTACTATCTCTGCTGAGTTGCACATGCGCAATAGATAAAGTAGACAGGGTAAAAAATGTGGTGGCCAACCAGGGAACAAAACGGCAGCAGAGGACATAAAAAGTCTAAGATAACTTCATGTTAAACTTAAAAAATAAATTAAATACATGTGAGATTTGTAAAGCGGACCTTGCGTACCACGGAAGTAGGTCCGCAATGCTCGAACATTTAAAGAGGAGGCACGTCGGACTTACATAACCTCACGCAAGATTTCAAAGCTCGAAGTGAAATAAGAGCCATTTAATAATTCTGAGATACGTAATCCGATTAGTCGACTAGTCGTTTTAATGGTCGGTGACTAATCGACTATCAGAATAGTCATTACGTAGTTGCAGCCCTATTTAAAATCACCTTGATCATGAGTTTAAAGGTGAGATTGTTGTTTTTAGCGCTTTTCATATTTTCATCATGCAGTGTAAAAAAACAAAAATCTATTTAATTTGCAAAGAAAACACTTGTTTGATGGAGGCCTTCAGCAGAGACTGTCCCCAAACATCAGACGTCAAAATATCGTTGAGGAAAAGTGTAATTTTCCACAGTCGCAGCCAACAATAACCAGATTTTCTCTCTTTCATGGTTTAAATTGAAAATTTGGCCTTCGTTTTTCATCAGGCTGTATTTTACTAAGAGACTGGAGCGGTGCAGTTCAGGTAGGGCTGGACGATATGGCCAAAACTTCTATCACGATATATTTCTAAATTTTGGTCGATACGATATAATTCCGATATCAATATAAACAAAATAAAAACCTCGGAAAAACGGCCAAAAATGCCACAACAGATGCTTTAAAACTAAATATTATTTAGCCAAGTTTATGAAACTCCTCCAGTAAAACATTTTAGAAATAGAAACTGTACAATAAATTAATGTTCACCTTTTATTTGTATCTAGCAAGGCTAAATCAGCCTTCAAACAAAGTAATTTA
>JBAMHW010000004.1:33539657-33552959 GCA_037177495.1 Rhadinocentrus ornatus
GACTCAGCATATTCTGAGTGGAAATGCTTCAGATGCACTGTTGCCTGATCAGCAAAGAATAATAAAATATAACTAAACTCTTCAGTCAATATTTTCTTTGATTGGTGAAATTTGTTTTTTATTAGGATTCTGGAACATGTTAACACTTTAAACTTTTTAAATATTTTTGTCCAAACTCTTCATTGATAGACATTAATATCTGAAGGTAAGCCAACGAGGGATCAGCCAGCAGAAGTTTTGTACATTTCATTTTAAGCCTGAAACAGAGCTGATCTCCTGCACTAGCTGCGTCAGGACCAAGTCTCGTATGAGTGCTTTTGAACGTGCTCAAATGTCTCCAATAAACCAGAAAAAGGCGCAAGATCTGTTGCTAGTCGCTTAAAAAAAAGAAGAAAAAAGTCGCTAGAGGGGAGTAAAAACAAATAGGACAAAGTCGCTAAGTTGGCGACGCTGAGCCTAACCACTTCCGTACCACCGAGTTAGTCTTTCTTCTCTTATATACTACTTCGTCTGCTTTCTCTTCGCTTGTAGAAGCTTGTTAAGTCACGTTTGCATTACAGACACAAGCACTCGTTTTGTACTAGCAGCGTTGGAGCCTAGCCTAGCCTAGCTTAGCCTAGCTTTCTACCTCGCGCTGAGCACAGCCAACTGCTACTGGGATTCTTTTATTTATTTTCTGTTTTACTGCTGCTGGGCTTTGTCGGGGCTCATTAGTCGGGCTCCGTGTCTGTGGTTACGTCATCACTTACGGAGCCAGTGTGTTGTAGCACTTTCTATTTGGCTTGAACGCCAGTCAGTGAAACGCTGTAATCTTAAACTTTATGTATATCGAAATATCGGAAATTTGTTAAAAACTCATAAGTAAAGTATATTGCGATATATATTGATAGTTCAGTGTAGAAGTTCTGTCTCATCTAAACAAAAAGTAATAAAATTTCATTTTTTTCTGAAGGTCTTTGTAGCTTTATGTTTTTCTGGCTTTATATTCTTTGCATATATTTAAGATAAAACGTGTTTGCTTTCTGTTGGCCTCCTGCAAAACAAGCTGGTTTTAAAACTCCACTACTGGACAATGTCACGTTTTCCATAGGTTTGGACCTCCTAGCAAAAGCTCTAGCTCTCTTGCTTCACTATGTTAAAGTCCTCTTGCATTTTTTTACTGAATCAGCCATGGTGCACATTTTAGTGCATTGATACCCAGTTGCTAGTGTGACACAGCAGGTATATGATGCTCCGGTGTAGGAAAAAAAGTTGTAAGGTGCAGTTTCTCAGGCTTGGAATGCTGCAAGACGACAACTGCTCCTTGAATGTACATAATGAATGTTGGCGTGCCATCAAAATGATTTAGAAGCAGTTGAAGCTTGGAAACTAATGAAGTGTTGCAGCAGTTTGACTGTTAGACTAAAAGACAAAACCAGTCTGCTAACAAAAAAACAGGTTCAGACAAGTCATGTGAATGTTTATAAAAGATCGTGACAGAATATTGTCTATACACTACAACCCATCACTCACTGCCGACACTTTCTCAGAAAAGCAAGCAGCAGAAAGCGAGCATGAGAAAAATAACTGGAAATGTATATCTTAAATAACCGCCCAGATTAGATGGGTATGTTTTCATACGTGACGGGTAGAAACAGCAGAGCAGCAGTTGCCTGCCTGAACTAGCACGCTTTATTAAATACGGGTGTGTTCAACGTGGTGGAATCCATAGATCAATTCAGTGGATAACAAGTCAGTGTTTGCTGTTACAAACTCTGCCTTAATACAGTTTAAATTTCCATTAAAGATTCAGACAGAGATTAATAT
Source organism: Rhadinocentrus ornatus (assembly GCA_037177495.1). Taxonomy (NCBI): domain Eukaryota; kingdom Metazoa; phylum Chordata; class Actinopteri; order Atheriniformes; family Melanotaeniidae; genus Rhadinocentrus; species Rhadinocentrus ornatus. Next base: position 33,541,464 of record JBAMHW010000004.1, read on the forward strand.
GAGATGATATCACATTCGTGATTTAACACAACCACTTCCATTCATTTCAAATTACAAAAATATCAAAATCAAATGTTTCTTTCTCAGCTCAGTAAGACATTTAAAAGCAAAACAATCTGTTCTTTGATCAAAAATACACTAAACCATATTTTGGATATTGATGTTCACATTGTTGTCTCAAACAAAATACTTTTAAATACTGTTTTCATTGCGGACCCCCTCCATTCAAATCCTGAGAAGCCATGGACACCCACCCTACACGCACTGAAACCATGCTGGTTTTATGCCTTTAAATACGAGATTCTCACCATGAATAATGTATTCTGGCTGAGTCCTGTCCTTCCATAAAGTCAAAGTTAAATTACCACCATATAGCCTAAATTTTTGTGTGGACTTTAATCACAATGGCTCTGAATGTACAAAGCCTCAGGGACCCCTGGTGCTCTTTGGGGGATCCCCCTGGAGGTGTCCCGGACCACGGGTTGGGAACCAGATCAATGTATTTCTTTTATAAGGCTGAATAGAAAACAAAGAGTGAAGTGGTTGTCAGGGCTCTGTTGATGGGAGAAATTAGAAAGTTTTTCTTCATCATTTAACTGAACGTTTGAGTTATTTTCGAGCTGAACATTTTAAATGTGTGACCTATTGGGTAAAAAAAAATAAATTTCCTCATTCTTCTGTAGAAAAACTGTTTTTTCTTTGAAAGTTAGCCGAAGATGATGTAGAAGCCTGTAAAAATGGAGAAAACATACACAAGAAGTTTATTTTGGCTTCCATTTATTAGATATTTAAGGCATGTAGATTTTTAGATCATTGCTACTGAAGAAGGTTCATGTTGTGACAGTTGATGTGTTTTACTATTTATTGTTGCCGATTATTATTCTTATTTCTGTGCTATAAAAATATGTTTTTCCTCAAGCTGAAGGAGTAACTCCGGAGCTGTTGTGGTTTAAACATCCACGGCACGTGACATTTATGAGGGCTAAGTTATTAGTCCCTTCCAAGAGGATGTTAGTTTCCCGGCTGGATTCTTCCCAGACTGAGAATCCTCTGACTACCTCTTTCTGGATTCATTTTGATTTCACCCCGATGTTCTGTTTTTTACTGACGGTTGGATCCGTAGAGTTTGTAATCTGGGTTAACCCTTTCAGGTATTTGTTTTGTCTTGTGATGATATCTTTTTCTGAAAAGTGGCAAAGTGGCAGATTTGCAGCTTCAGGCTTGTTTTAAAAAAAATGTCCACTTTATTGTTTCTTTTTTTACTTCCACGAAGTGTTTTACAGGGTTTGTGACATGATGCATTATCCTGCTCGAAGTAGTCATCAGACGATGCTACACTGTGGTCATAAAGGGACGGCTGTGGTGGTTAAACTAGGACACGTTGGTACTAAGGAACCCAGTGGGCCAAGAAAATATCCCCCACGCCCTTACACCAGCAGCAGCCTGAAGCTGCTGTTGATGGCATCTGAATGTGGAGCTGAAATGGAGACTCATCAGAACAGACAATATTTTTCCATCTTCTGTTGATCAGTGTTGGTGAGTCTGTGTGAATTGTAGCCTCAGTTTCCTGTTCTTAGCTGACAGGAGGCCCCCGGTGTGGTCTTCTGCTGCTGTAGCCCATCTGCTTCAAGGTTGGACGTGTTGTGTGTTCAGAGATGCTGTTCTGCAGACCAGTGCTTATTGAGAATCCTCTTGCCTTTCCATCATCTCCAACCAGTCTGCCCATTCTCCTCTGACATCAACAAGACATTCTGGTCCAGACAACTGCTGCTCACTGGATATTTTCTCTTCTTCAGACCATTCTCTGTAAACCCTAGAGATGGTTGTGTGTGAAAATCCCAGTAAATACTCAGACCAACAACCATGCCACGTTCAAAGTCACTCATATCCCCTTTCTTACCCAATGTGCCCAAGGACACATCAATACATGGAGGAGCTTGTGATCTTCCATCTGGTGGATGACACCTTCATCCCACAGATCTAGTGAAACTAACCTGGTTCATCGTTGCAGCCGTCACAAATAAAACATCAGGGGACTGATTAGGTGAAAATATTTTATTTGAGTGAGTGTTTTTGCTGGACACTGACCAGCTTTACGTCAGCTTATTGTCTCATTTCCCTCGTAACTGGGGCATCAAATGTTTGTTTAGGTGATACCAGTTTTTCCATCCTTTTAAAATGACAATAACCTCCCCTCACCTGTTCGTGGTTTTAATGTTTGTGATCAGAGCTGCGTAGTTTTCTTCAAAGATCTGTAGAAAAAAACCCTCTTTTTTTCTCTCAGTGCATTATGGTTAAAATAAAAACCAGTATAACTCACATGATGATTCAGCACTGGTGCACGGTGTGTGAGCATATCCTTAGACATCACAAAAGCAGGTGTATTATTTATGTTTAGGCTTTAAATAAGTCATTTTTGGCACAAAGGCACGTTTGTGTCACAGCACATGTAAATTATTTTAACCCAATGACATAAACAATGTTTCCATCAACTCAAGCTGAATTTTGGAGGTCTTGCTTTAGTGGTGCTAATTAATCTGACGTTAACAGTGTTTCAGACGACTAAAGTGTTTTTATAACTCACAAGTTCAGTTTCATCAGCCTCTGCTTTTCAGTGGCAATTTTTAAAAAGACAAAACCAGACCTCTTCTGTTTATCTGCCTTGTCTGAGCATCGCATTAGGAACACGTCAGAGGGGTGAACAGGCTGACGAGGCTAAGTCCAGTTATCCTGAGGTGGACCAGCCCACACAGCTCATCCTCATGGCTCTGGAGCTTACAGTGATGCAACATCTTCAGCTGTGTTTCAGCACACATCCCCCCAAGAATGCTTCTTAAAAACTCCAACATACTCATACAAATCTAAAATTGTAAATTATAAAGGAATCATCTGTCCCTGGCCAAGTCTTAACATGAGGTAAATACAGCACCACAACCACATCATTATCTATTGAATCACCCCACGATCCAGCAGCTTTTAGAAGCTCCTTTATCATCAACAAGTTGAAGTACTGGTTTTTGGTACGATATTATCAGTCTCTTACAGGGTTGTGGGGGAATTCTTTTGCCCACTCTTCTTTGCAACGTTGCTTCAGGTCATTTAGGTTTGCAGCCTTGGTTCCTGAGAAGCTCTATGAAGGTCCCACTTAGAGCTGGGCAATATATCAAGATTTTCAAATATATTGAGACTTTTTCACACATGAAATAGAATGAGGGGATAAAGTTTATATTGAAGACAGCTTGTTTTGAGTTAAAATCTTTTCTTTTTTAACTGTCATAGTCATTAAAGCATTTTTTATTCATTTTGTTGGAAGATCATTTAATCTAATGTACAGCTACTTTAATTTCAGTCACACGTGCTTCTGACCCTTAATAAAAGTGCATTTAGCCCTCACGACGATTAGAACTCTCTTTGATTACTTGGCAAAGAAAAAATTCTATTAAGATATGCATCGTGATACAGGTAATTAAATGATCAAGATATAAAAATTGGTTCACATCACCCAGCCTTTGTCCCACTACAACTTTGGGCTATTCAGAGGAATTTGTGGTCCACACAATGTCCTGGTCCAGGTACAGGTGCTGCAGAACAAGCACAGACCAGCAGCTCTCTGGTCCGTGTACATCCAGGCAGTTAGGTTTTGTTCCTTTAAACTAAAATTCTTGGGTTCTTGGGCTGAACCTTCTAGGATGCCCACTCCTGGGAAGATCAGCATCTTTCTTGAATGTTTTCCACTTATTCATCTTTCTCTCTGTAGAACAATGAACTAATTAATAACTAATGACCTTCTAATCCTTCCCACATCCATGGGCAGCAACAGTTGCTTCTCCAAAACATGTCTGATGTCTTTCCTCCTTGGTGTTAGGCTTCAGTTTTGTCAAATAAATAATGAAATGGTGTAACATTCCATGTGTTTTTGTGAGGCGGTTCTTTGTTGTTTCCATTACGGTAAAGAACAGGATCAACTTTAGTGTAACCAGTGATGGATGAAACTCTACAAACCAGCAGTGAAATCAGTGCAGATGCCCAGAGAAAGACATTTTTTAACTCAGCTAACTAAAGACAAATATCTCACTCAAGCTTTGCTCACATTTACCCTGCAATTCGTCAGCCGCTGCCTTTCGGTATACTGTACGTCTAATGCAAACAGTATATTTTAATCTGTTCCCTATGTGTGGCAGCAGCAGCGGCACTGAGCTAGTCTTTGTGCAGCACCCAGTTGTGCCTGGGGTCCCAGCCTGCCCTCCTTCCTGCTTGCACACATATACAGTGCTGCCATTCATCTCATCTCTGCATTAACAAGCTCTTATCCTTGCAAGTATGTTCCGGAGCAGGAAAAAATGGGGTTTACAGTTTTCTTCCAACTAATGTTTGAGTCTGCACGCTGAACTGGTGACGTGAACTCGCTGCTCTCGCTTGTTAAATATTTTTCTGTTGGTTTATTGTTCTTACCTGCAGTGAAGCACGCTGACTCATCCGGAAAGCTCTGCTGCTTGGTGTTATTGACCATTTGAATCCACCTGACACAATACCATGTTTAGTGGATACCCGAATGACCAATCAGTGCTGCTCTTATTGCCAGTGTTATTAAATCTCACATTATGAGTAGTTTATAGTCAGTTTTTCCTTCTGCAGGCCTTCTGCTGCACAATAATCAACCTTGTATGTTAAGTTCAGCTCCCTGTAAACGCTGCTGTAATTTCTTTCTTTAAAGACTTCATTTTAGCCTTTATTTTTTTCTCTCCTTTTGCATCAAGTCAGCTTTCGAGCATGTGACCTAATGGAAGAAAGCTTTTTATATATAAAAAATGAAGAGCTGTATACACAACTGGTCTGTTTTGCTTCAGTATCAAAGTATAAGTGGTTTGATCAGAGCGTTGATAGAAAGCAGAGGCTCTCTCCAGTCAGTAAAAGTCAGGCAAATGTTGACTCTGTTCTCATCACTTGCTCCTTTCTCTTCGTTTTTTTTGCTTCTTCTAATGATGTCCTCTTGGGGTTTCCCTTTGCTTGGGATTGATGTGCTGCTGTAACGTGTTGTTCTGGGACAGAAAAAAAGTTGTGGAGATGCTGCCGGGCAACGACAGCTCCAGGAATGTATATAATGGATGTCAATGTGCCACCAAAATGGGTCAGAAGCTGAAAGAAACTTATATAATCTTACTTTAAACAATTCAAGTAATCTGAAAGAATTTCAGTGTATAAAGGACAAGGGGGCAAGTCTAAGCTGGAAACCAGGATTTCTGATTCCTCAGACGACCCTGCATTAAGCACCATCATTCATCAACAACAGATAGAACCACATGAACAAGGATTACTTTGGGAATCTTTGTCAAGCTCTACAATACAGAGTTGCATTCTTTACAAACTTTACAGAGCAGGGAAGAAGCTGCATGTTAACCTGGTCCAGAGTTCCAGAGGTGGTGTTAATTTTGGGCTTGGAGGCATCTGGGATGGACCATCTCACGCAGTCAAATCTTGGATTGTGGCGGATCGGTATTCCAGATTTTTGTTGGAAGAAATGGAACAAAAACCAAAAAGGAGCATCCAGACTGATGGCAGCAACAAGTCAAAAGCCCGGTTCTGTGATTGTGTTGGGTGGGATTGGGGTTCTGTGATTGTGTTGGGTGGGATTGGGGTTCTGTGATTGTGTTGGGTGGGATTGGGGTTCTGTGATGGTACGGGGTGGGATTGGGGTTCTGTGATTGTGTTGGGTGGGATTGGGGTTCTGTGATTGTGTTGGGTGGGATTGTGGTTCTGTGATGGTACATGGTGGGATTGGGGTTCTGTGATTGTGTGGGGTGGGATTGGGGTTCTGTGATTGTACGGGGTGGGATTGGGGTTCTGTGATTGTACGGGGTGGGATTGGGGTTCTGTGATGGTACGGGGTTTGATTGGGGTTCTGTGATGGTACATGGTGGGATTGGGGTTCTGTGATTGTGTGGGATGGGATTGGGGTTCTGTGATTGTGTGGGGTGGGATTGGGGTTCTGGGATGGTAGGGGGTGGGATTGGGGTTCTGTGATGGTACGGGTGGGATTGGGGTTCTGTGATGTGTGGGATTGGATCAGGGTACTGGTATAAGCAATAGTGCTCGGATGCTGGACAAGCTTCAGACAATTTACAGCGACAGCTGCTGCCCTCTCAACCACATGTTTCCCAGGAATGTTAATGCTGTTTTCTACAAGACAAAGTACAACATTCTCCCAAAAATATGATTATTTCTTTCTTTCATAGACACACAGACTGACGGAAGATATTTTATCTCCTCACGCCTGGAACATTGCACTAACCTTGTCACACATCTCAACAAAACATTTCTTAATCGGCTGCATATGGTTGAGAACTCAGCTGACAGACTCTTTAACCTCTTTCTGTCGCCGCCTAAGATCCGTTGTCAGAGAACTGTTAGTTGTTCCAGAAACTCTGTTCAGGACCAGAAGTGACAGAACATTTTTGTTCAAAGCCTCTAAAGTCTGGAACAAGCTGCCTGAGGAGATCAGCTCAGCAGAATCAGCGTTAAAACATCCTTTTATCTGACACTTTTGGTTTAATTTACTAATTGGATTTCTTCTGAACAATTCTATTTATTATTAATTATTACTGGTATAGCTGAGGGTGCAGAAACTAGACTGGCCTGCCTGTGGTTATTCTAGAAAGATCTGTGTAACATTAGCATCGTTCCTGAGGCACTAGCTTAGCATTTTGTGTGGCAGTGATTATTTATGTGGAGTTGTGTTGTGTATTCGTGCAGTTTAGGCATTTTGTGGCTCATATGTGTGATTTTAATAGTCTTGTACCAAAAAACAGAATATTTCATGTGTTTCTGCTGAGCAGACAGTTCATCCTTCAATATAACAGACCAGATGGAGGTTTATCAAGATGATGCAGAAATTAGGTCGAGTTTAATCAAACTAGGTGGAGAGGAGGAGCTTGGCAAAGGAAGAATCCATCCAATAATAAACGAAATAAGAGATGTAGTCCTTGAAGTAACAAAGACAAGATAACAGGAGAGTTGTGGCTTTCGTTGGTAGGAGGTACAGGACAGCATGGCCCCACAAACCAAAATAAGGATGTGGGAGATTGTTGTTGTCTAACATGTTTCTTCTGTGGGTCAGGATGTGAAAATGCTGATGAAGTAAAACACTCCCAGGTCTGTTTAGGGTTCATCACCAAAATCTGCTCTTCACATAAATGTGTTTATTTTTCTGAACATTATTTTTCTACTCAGTCGAGTTTGTGTTCTCATGTCCTCAATGACACAAGCAAGTTTTTAAAAGGAGCCTAATGCAACGTCATTTACTGTATTGGCCTGTCTTGTTTGGAAAATGTTTAGAAGAAATATATATATATATATATATATATATATATATATCTCCTGTAACGAAGAGAAGGGAACTTGGATGTTGGATTGTGAGATACTAAAGGCTATTTGGAAAGACACTCTTGAATTACTTTCAAGTTTAACAGAGCATGTAATTCCAGTGGATGCAAAATTATGCATTTTGCAGATTCTCGATAAGCCGTTTCAACTACATGGACGGAAAAAAGCTGTTAAATTTCTGCCTGTTGCAGGCCAAACGTATTGTTTCTTTGAGATGGAAAAGCATAGGTGGACCCCCCCTAATCAATGGATTAAAGAACTCTTACACTGGAAAAATTGGCGCACATGGCTAAATGAAGGATTGGAGACTTTTACCAGATCTGGACACCCTTTTTACAATTTATAACAGACTTATCCCTATAGACAGCTATGTTTTATCTGATGTTTATGTACTAAGACTATGACACTGTTGGGTAAAGGGATAGAAATCGAAAACCAGCTCCTAAGAAATAGTTTCCTGTAGTCGGACATATTGTTAATAAAATTCATTATGAGAGTGAAGTGGTGAAACAGTTATGGTGGGCGGGGGGGTATTTTGCGAGCATTAGGCATTAGGACATGCTGGAGGAGAAAATACATGCAGTTGTGTGAAATGAGACAAATAACATTACACTGTTCTTTGTTTAATAATAGGATAAAATATAAAGCTGTGTTAAAGGAAAGATGTAAAGGCAGGCGGGGCGCCACTCTAATATAATTGTAGGGGAAACACTGTTATGAGAAGCATTCAGGTGCCTGATATTGGAATAATGCATTGCTTATTTATTCACCTGGTGAATTTCTTTCTGGTTAATGTGGCAGGGTGGCATTAATACAATTTCTTCTTTGCACATCCTAATGCAAAGAAACAATTCGTAAAAACACTGATTCAAATTATAGGAATCAGCGTTTTTGTAACAAAAGGTTCTGCTGTGCGAAATGATAGAAAGGACTAAAGGGTTATAGTAGGGAAAGAAAGAGAAAAGGCTGAGGGATGACACATGACACAAAAACTGCATCAACCCTTTGGAAAGTTTATTAAGAAGCCTTTTTTTACTGTGGTTCATATAATTATTGTAATGCGACCTTCATCACTCTTCAGTGTTAACTGTTCACGACTTTAAAGTGACCCGAATGTGCAGGTGTGACGTCACACAGGGCCGGCAGGTGCCCTAGGCCAAACAGGAGTTTTGCTCCCCATCCCACGTGGCAAAATGCTTACCGAAACCGAAGGTACATAACTCAGTCGCACACATTTTATAAATAATGTACAAATTCTTGTGTCGTTATTAACAAACAAAACAAAGTCACACTGAAACTCTAAACAAACTGCAACGAAAATGATAAATAGCACAAAATAAATAACATTCAGTTAAAAATATATAACAGTGCAAAAGTCCAGGGCAAGAAATGGCACGAGTGCAAATTAAAAAACACATTAAACTATAAAAACTGCTACAATTATGAGAGACAAAACATTTTGAAGCATATATCAGCGCATGTAATGCGTGTTGGCGGAGGTGAGGACCCAAACGCTGGCAGATGAGGCATGAGAATAAAGCTGCTCAAAATTCACCAGCAAAAATTCACATTCAAACTCTTTAAACTGGACAAACTCTGTCTTTGTCTCATTTACAGCATTTCCATTTATAAATCTCTGCACCTTTTTCTAATTTTCCTGACACCATATTAAAGAATTGAGTCTAGTTGTTGACTTCTGCACATCATAGCATGTGTAACTTTGTGGACGTTGGAGGACAGTCACAGCTGATGGTAACAGCCGGCTGCAGGTTTCATGTTTCAAATATGAGTTTACTCTGAGGGAGTTCCCCTCGCTCTGTTGTCATAGATGTCCTTTTAGTAAACACAAAAGCAAGGTTTCAGTACAGGCCACGCTTGCACGCATGCATTGTTGGTGTTGTGCTTCGGTTCAGAGAAGCATCATTTACCTAAACACCACCTGTTTGCTTCTGAGAGGCTCTCTGGTTTTAATGCCTCCTGCTGTCAAGGAAGCAACTGTAGCAACTTGCATCAAATAAAGATTCCTTTTCAGTAAAGATTTTCAGAAGGTAATGTTCTTACAAGAGCAGATAGGGAATATTTCCACAGCAGAGCTGTATTACTGCAGGGAGCCACATCCCGTCTGGACTGGAAGTCCACAGACAAGGATTTTTACACCTCGCTGCTCCTAAGTCTCACTTTCTGATGAGAAGGTTTTGTCCCTGATTGTCCTAACCTGTCATTTCACAGGATGCGGTCAATATAACCCCCCCTTATTTACTTCAATTCTGCTGGTCATTTCATGCTATTTTCTACTTCAAGAAAAACAATCTCCCCTCTCAGAATTAGAGGTATTGCATCATAGTGACCTATACCATTTGTTGTGAGTGCTGAGTGTTGAACATGCTTCTTCTGTGAGTCTTCATCACTACTTACAGCTCATCTTCCCTTCATTCCTTTTCTCCTGTGAATGTTATTTGTGTCTCCATCATCAGTGTCGTCGTCGTTGTGGCTCTAAGTGGCTGAACTTGACCCCAAACGGCCCTGTCCTCTCTTTTTTAGGCCATTTTCACAGCGGTGTGAACGTAAGTCACATATGTGCTGGCAGATGCTCGCCTCCAGGCTAGTCATACAGAAGAGGCCGGCCACTTGACTAGTTTTATGAAATACGGGTTGTTACGAGGGCAGATTGAGCTTTAATAATAATCACTCTACTGCTGAGGCGCTTTAAAGCAAACTTCATGCATAATGCACACACACAAACACATAAAAGCCTCCTGTTTTTTTATGTAAAAGGCACAAACAAATCCTTGAAGCTTCTGAGCAATCCCAGAAATGAGGTGGCAGTTTTGAGCTTTTTTATGTTGCCATAGAAACAGATGCTGCCTTTTTTTAGCTTTTATTGGCTCTTTGATAAATAATAAAAATGAATGAGAGGGAAGGTTCCTGCTTGAAAGTGGGTTTTGGTGTGCTGCGCCACCGTGGCCAGAAGATAGTGATGGCTGACACAAGCTGTGACCTTTCAGGCTGTGTTTAGGTTTACAGTTCTGTTTACTCTTAATTAGGCAAAGCACCAACATCAGCAAAATGTTGAGCATTTCATCACTGGATTCACAAATTTAACTGATATCGTCGACAATGTCAAAAAGACTCACGATGCTGAAACCCCACAGGAAAGATGAGGTTAAATATAGCAGCACCATGTGCTGGTCTATTGTGACATCAGAGGGATTCAACACTACAGAAGTTACAATGTGTTTGAAATGTGTGTGTATGTGTGCGTGCGTGGGCTTCCTGGGCATGGATGGTGGATTTATTTCTATCTGCAGCCCCAGCCGGCAAAGGTGAGCGTGCCTGCTGAAAACTGGTCCTGTGGTGAGAGAACGGATGCACATCAGGGAGATGTGGTGCCAGGCCATGCTCCTGGTCCTGAGCTTGGCACGGACCTGGTAGTAGTGCTGTATCGCAGAGGGTGACAGGCCAGAGGCCCTCTGACCTTCCTGTCTTTCCCACAGGGGAAAGCACCACCAGCTGGGCAGCCAGCTTGTCCCTCGGTACACCCCCTCCTCCACACACCAAAGCCTGTAATTGGAAGAACTGAAAAAGAGAACAGCAGACGGCAACATGAGCGTAAACCTAGAACAGGCAGCAGAACGTTTCTGTTTTGTCATGACTTCCTTTTTCCTGTTACTAAGTGTAGATTATCTAAGAATCTCTGGCTGTGATGCAAAATAAAATCTAAGCGGAATTGTGTCACGTCGTGGCAACAAATTTCTGCATCATTTTACCCCTTTACTTCTTTCTGTAACACATCATGTTTCCTTATTTTTTTCTTTTAATTTATTTTATTGTGCTCAGTTTATTGTCATCAGAATTTAGGCTCTGTGGGTCCAGTGTTGCAATGGATCAGCGCATAGACTAGAAAAATCTGACATCATTTGATAAACTGTAAATAAAACAAGGTGACTCATCCGTCTGGTCGGTACACACATCAGACTTATTCTACATTTAGTTGGCAGTGTGAAAAACTGATACATTGCTGGCATAACCAAAGGAGAGAAAAATAATCAAATTAATAAGACAAATACTGCTTCTGTTAACACTGTTTATTCTTTTACAATGTTACATATATATATA
>JBAMHW010000004.1:33581445-33595510 GCA_037177495.1 Rhadinocentrus ornatus
GTTTATTGTCTTGGCGTCAGGTAGCCAGACCTGTAAGTCTTTCTTTGGGAGTATCTGGTGCCTCTGGTATGGACAGTTTATCATATTTCTTAAGGGCCTTTCTGCTGCTCTGATAGCTGGCAAACCTCTCTCACTGTTGGGTTAAACTTAGCCTCCAAACTTCTTCTGCATGAGGGACACTGCTGCTGTGCATCAGTGTATTGGTCCCTGTAATGGGCCAATACACGGTATGGGTCAAATATGTAGTTCTGCATTCACATCTTTTAGCAGAGGGTACTGTCTTTCTTTCCTTGATACGGAGACACAAAGGCTCCAAGTATCCAGGTAATCCATGAACTTCCACTTCAGGTGAGGTGCCCTTTTGATGAGCTTATCAGGGCTTTGTGATGGGGCTTGACACGAGGGCTGCACGATAGTAGCAAAACATGCTATATGTGATTGACACTGTTGAAAGTTGTGATAATTATACGATTTTGATGCCACTTTAATGTTTTCTCATTCAGAGTTCCACTTAATGGTGAATGGTTGGTATTTATATAGCGCTTTACTGTACCTGGAATGATACCCAAAGTGCTTTATAGTATACATCACATTCACCCTTTCACACACATTCACGCACTGATGGCAAAAGCTGCCATGCAAGGCGCTCAACCACAACCCATCAGGAGCATTTTGGGGTTTGCTGTGTTGCTCAGGGACACCTTGACATAAACTCGACAGTCCGAGGAGCGAACCGGCAATCTCAGGCTACAAGACGACCGCTCTTTTGGGTAACTTAACATTAGTAGGGCTGTTTTGGCTAACGCTAGATTCTAGAAACTCTTACATAGCTCCTCATGTAGCAGAGTTACATGTGTTTGTAGTGTGTCCTTCTCTAACTGCAGCCATTATCATCTACATATGCACAGCAGCATTTGGAACAATGTCACATCACTGCCTTGAAATATACAAATATAGGGACTACTGTTTATCAGAGTTTAGGCAGAAGTTGCAATATGTAGTATTGTGCCATGGTTGTATCAAGTCAAAGACGAACAGATTTAAAAACAGTTTTTACCCTCGAGTCATTACCCTGCTGCATGCATACATGCAACTGTTTCCAAGTCAAGTCAAGTCAAGTTTATTTGTATAGCCCTATATCACAACAAAGTTGTCTCAGAGGACTTTCCATCAACCTATTTATTGTTAATTATATCACTCAACTGCCATAATGCACATGCACGTTACATTCATTCAGATTGTTGAATGTTGTCAATGGGTCAAACTTTTTGTTTGTTTGTTTCTTTAGATGTGGGCTTTTTAATGTAGGGTGCAGCTAGTCCATTGCTTACCTTTGCTGAAGGATAACAGGCATGCAGCTGTAGAACAGACACCTCTCTATCAGTAAAAAGGTACCTTTTGCATTAAAAAGTATATTACAAGCTGAGGATAAAAATGTTGCTTTTGTAGCCAGAAAATATGTAATTCTTTATTTAAAACAGTTTCTCCCTTACGAAGTTGTCCAGCTCTTAAAAGTTTTTAATTGACCGCTTGTAGCCAACAAAGTATTTAATGACCCAATGTACTGCTGATAATGAATGCATCTTAAATGTTGTGTTAAACAAGGCAAATGAAAACAGTGTTATGTAATCTGCAACCAACTATACCAGCCTAATCTGCATTTCCTGTCAACCTAAAAATAAAGTGTTCAGGGTGGTGAGTTCAGTGTAGTATCGTATATCGCAGTGTGTGTTTGTTATGAGTAATTTTTCTTTGGTAGAATACAGTGACATAGACTGTGTCATGCATGGTTACAGCAGCAAATCAGAAACACGGGTGCAGTGACAGCGTAACGGTCAATATAACACTGAATGAATGTGTGTGTGTTCAGTCTGAGATGCCCTTATAAAGTGTCCTCAGTGGTACACTGCTGCCTCGTGGGTCCAAACTAATTGGAGCGCAGTTCATCAAACTGAAAGACACAGCAGAGGAATGGAGGGAGGGAAAAAGAGACGGAGCTGAGAAGGACAAATGGATGATATGACAGGCGTGGAAAGTAAAAGCGAAGGAGCGTGTATCACACAACAAAGCGTGTATGGCCTCAAGACAGGGAAGATAAAGAGGCGAGGATGAGTCTGGAAGTAGAAATATGAATAGAGCAGAGAGATGTTTGCATGGCTCCGACTAAAACTACTGTCAAGACATGCAATGTTGAATCTACCCCCATTCCAATTAACTTAAGTGGTTCCTTTTTTTAAACTGCTCCACACTCTCAAGACATCTGTACCCTTAACTTTCATTGTCAGTTGGAGGTACACACTGATAATCTAACCAGGGTTTTAATGCAGTGCCAGGCTTTGTTGGAGTTGCTTCTAACGCTCATCCCACATGGATGAACTTCGGTAATCCTCAAACAGGACTGCTGAGCTTCTGTGTACAATATCTACACTACTGCAATAAATCCCCATTCAGGGCCGTGCAGCTGGTCAAGGTTGAACTCAGTCTGGACGAGGGTCAGTGTTTAAATTTTCAGTTTTAACAGTGATGGGTGGTGTGTACAACTCAGGATTGTGTTGACTGGTTAGTCTGTATATTCATAATACTCCTCTAGTGAGGACTAAAAACTGTGTTTTTGTGGATTCTTTTCCAGGCATTGACGTTAAAATTTTAATAATTTGATTTATTTTTCCATGAGAGACCCTTACTCAGAGCTGGCTTAACTGAGTAATTATTTTCCATTGTTGACTTCAGTTGCTGAAGACGAGTGACCATCCATGGTGCTGTTAGAGGATTTTATTAGTCGGTGACAACGCATTCACAGATTCCAACACGAAACAACAGCTGGATTGCTTTAATACAAAGTGAAATAAATTAGTACTGCCTTTGATTCAGGTGGATCTTATTTCATATTTCATTTTTACGTTCTTTACCTGAAGAGCCAAGACTGTCATCGCAAAACTATTTGTTCATCCAGGGAATAATGACCAAGAACACGGGACCTCTCGTGGTGATGAGGAACTGCATTTAAAATCTGATATCAAACACGAGGTCAGGGGTGTCAAACTCAAATACACAGCAGGCCATTTAAAAAAGGTTCAAACAAGTTGCGGGCTGGCCTGGTTCAATGTTTACTTTTTAAAAATGACCTTATTGCACCCACTGAACCGGGAACTAACAGAGCCGATTAGTTATTGCCTATAAAACATTAATCATAAAATAAAAGGTAAAAATTATTTAAATCTGTTGCCTTTATGTCCTATGGCTCTAAATGCATTTTTCATTTTCAGAGTAATTTCAAGAGAAAACATCATCTACAGACAAAAAATAAATAAATAAAAATTTCCTCTTTTGAAAAGTCTTGAAAAATCTGATTTGTCATCTGCAAGGGTGACAATAAAGTACCCAAAAATGATCCTAATAATAGACATTTTTTTACCAAAATCACTGCGATATTGGGTATAATATTCACTGAGCCAGCCATCTAGCAGCCAATCTGAAAGTCTGAAATATTGAGGCGTAGCTTTTTCCCCGCATCATCTTACTCTGTTAAGGACGTGAAGGCATCCACTCCTGCCTGCCTTGTGTCAGTTATTTAAAGTATAGCTGGAGTTGAGATATTCATCCTCACAGTAGCACTGGCAGCTAATTGTTGTACCTTCACATTGAACATATAAAAATAGACACCCGGCCGGCGTCTCCCTCCTACATGTTTCCCTGCTCTTCTGATTTAGGTCTCTACAAAATTGCATCTATAATGTATTGAATGCCAGGAGTGCCACAAAACGATTAAAGCTATTAAAGAACAAAGAAATGTGGAAATATATATAGAAATAAATCAATAAGACAAAAAAAATGAATAAATTGATTTGGAAATTAAAAGACAAAAACCAAATACAAAAACAATACTGAGCATTTTAATTAAATAAAGATCTTCTGTATAATGTGTTATATTATATTCTGTGCTGCATCATGGGGGTGTGGTGGCTAGCACCACAGCCTCACAGCAAGAAGGTTGCTGGTTCAAGTCTCGGTCTGGGGTATGAGGTATAAACCTGTTGGGTGATGGCCTTTCTGTGTGGAGTTTGCATGTTCTCCCTGTGTTTCTGTGGGTTCTTTCCGGGTTCTCTGACATGCATGTTATGTTAATTGGTCACTCTAAATTCTCCCTCTGTGCGTGCGTGGTTGCTTTTCTCTTTCTGTGATGGCACTGCAATGGACTGGTGACCTGTCCAGGGTGTACCCTGCCTCTCACCTGCTAAAATGCTGGGATAGGCTCCAGCTTACCTGTGACCCGTCATGGACTAAGCAGTAGAGAGAATAAATATATTATATTATGAGTGATGTTATAACAACAACAACACCAATAATAATACAGTTTATTGATAAAGCACTTTACATGCTCAGACTATTTCAAAGTGCTACAGCACAAATAAAAAGATGTTGTAAAACAAATACAATCATTAAAAAATTTGCAGTCTGGAGTCTGTTGCGTTTCACAGGTATATATTATTATAAAATGTTAAAATGATGTTTGTCTCTGACTTATTTCATCTGCAGAATGCATCAAAATTCTTTTCTAAATGCATTTGAGGTGAGAAATAAACTATCATTAGAGAATCATTCCTGTGAACTGTGTTTAACTCTAACCTCTCCTGGGAGTGCGCTCACACTTCTCGTATTGTATTATTCTGCTTTTGCATTGATTAGAAGGTCCTCACCCTGACATCATTTTAGTGTTCGTCAGGCTCTTTTCTTTAAGGGCTCTGGCTCTTACATGAACAGTTTGTCTTCTCACCTTGGCCTCTTCCTCTCCTCCTTTCTGCCTTGCTGACAGTCAGAGTGTAGGAGTCCTGTATGCCTGCTAATAAATGCAGAAGGCCCTCTTCTTTGGCCAGAGTGCAGTGAGTCACTAAAGCACTGTAAGGCAGCTTGAAGTGTGAGATCATTCTGCAAGCTGTGATGTCTGCAGGGATGTGAGCGAGAAGAAACCACTTTGATGCAAATGTTCACTTACTAAATAACCTGAGAGACGCATACCCACACAGAGCAGCCACACATAACACATACGCAATAAACCACAAGCCTTCCACTGTGCAGCTGAACAGCTGTTGCTGCCGTTTTAATGGTTTCTCATAGTGAAACACAGCAGGTTTGGGTGTTGGTGAGTCACCATCACAGGTAAAAATCATGCAGTCGTGTGTGTGTATCAGAGCGGGAATTTGACAATGCTTTCCCGTATGTGCTTTAAATGTCAACTTTTCACTGTGTGAAGTTTTCAGATGGGAAAACCCACGATGGTCATGACATTTTCAGCCTTGGCCCTTTTGTTACCAGGTGTTTGTGTAAGCGCACATCCTCCACCTGCTGACACAACTGGTGCTGAAACATCAGCATACTAACATGGCCTGAGCTGCAAGTGTGTGTGGCCTCGTTAGACAGATAAATATTCATCCTGGCGTGTTCTTGGAGAGATCTGAACTTTTATCATGCTTCAGTTAGTTAAAGGGGATTCCGCAGATCCTACAGTTTGGTTGGTTAAATAAAACTTGCGTGACAAATAGGGCTGGGTTAAAAAAAAGCGATTCATCAATTTTTAATCGATTCCCATGAAAAAAATCCAATACCGATTCATAAAACTGGAGATCGATTTATTTATATGTCCTCATTTCCGGTTACTACCCACTACTCTCGCGTGACTTACCAAGGCGGGATCTTAAAATATATATACACACACTACTGGTTTCCTGTGTCGCCATCGTCCAAAATCAGCTTCTCTTACCGAGATAATGCCAAGTTCAGATGTTTTAACTCACCAATGTGGATTACATTCACCTGTAAAGTTCCTTTGCAGCATATTACCGCTCACATTAGCAGCTAACGCTAAGAACGCGGCACTCATATTAGCAGCTAATGCTAACGGTCACTACCACGTTAAATAGGAAGTGATGTCACCGTGCACGTTGTTTAAAATAAATCTGATATGATTTAAAGTCACATTGATTAACAGGTTTACGCTTCATCTTTTATCAAACAGTAAACAGTCTGATGCTGTTAATCTGGTCTACATGAAGGCATGTCATAGCTGCACCTGCTTTCTCTGTCCGCGGCAGTCAGCACATGCGCACACACACACACACACACATGCGAACACACGGGTTTCCGACAGAGATTATGACAGCTCTTCTCTCAGCAGGTGGAGATGGAAGCATCTTGCTCCAGTGTGGAGCAAATGGAGAGTATTTCTCCTGCTCTGGTGTTACTCCGATAGCAACACGCTCGTGTCTAAGTCGTATTTGGAGTTTAAATGGATCCAATATTCTTTGTATGCTGTATTAACATCAACACGTTATGTAAGATCTGAACCTAAAGAATATTTAGTGGTTCAAAATGGTTTAATCAGGACATTTAAAAAGTTTAACCTTTTTCTTGTCCTTTTTTTTTTTCTTTTTTCCCCATAGCAGCATTTCTGGCTCGGAATCTGGGAAACACTGTTTTGTTATGGTACTTAGAAATTAAGAATGTAGATGTGTCAGATCAGATTATTACACATTTTAAGTAAATGTACTCAGTGTTTTATATATTGTAAAAAAGTTTTCTGAAAATGTTTTTAACATTTAAGATAAATATGTGGTGTCACATAATTAACTGCAAATGAACCGATATTAAATTAGTTTAGGAAATTAGTGACAATACTCAGCCCTGTGTTGAAATAAAATTGCATTTTTATTATTAATATCCAATTTTTGATAATGCACCAGGTTAGTGTCCCCCTAGCAGTCTATTGCTGCAGGTATCTACACCTCTGGTGCCGTGGATCTGTTCAGTTATTCTGCCCCACAGCATGTTTGTGAAAGCAATTGTGTCAACACTCTAGGAGGGGATTGGTCCTTACAGCCATCTTTAACTACAAATACTTAATTAAATTTCAGTTGAATGTCAATTTAATACTTGTGTTAATATGTTGCATAACTACGAAGTAATTCAGGTAATAGCTAAAAAACTGTTGTAATAACACTGACCCAAATCAATATCGCATCAGAATAGATCAGATCGAATCGATTCTTGAAATTTGAATCGATACCAGCCCTAGTGATAATCGATTCTGAATCTTAAGAATCAGAATCAAATCGATTCTTGAAATTTAAATCGATACCCAGCTCTAGGGACAAACTATCGGCCATCTAGATGAGGGACATGCTGATCGCTCTGCTGACGACTGGAACTGAGGAGTTTTCAGCTTGAATGGGGATCAGGCTCAGAGGGATCTTTTATACCCAGTTCAGTGAACACATCACGTGCGCACGCAGGTACGACTTCAGTCAGGAAGATCTTCACTTCAGCAGAGAATGGAGGGAATAGGCGAGTAAATAAAAAGTTTGATCACAATGTAATAGAATAGAATAGAATAGAATAGAATGCCTTTATTGTCATTATACAACAGTACAATGAGATTAAGCCATCACCAAACAGTGCACGATAGGATTTTTAAAAAATAAATAAGCAAAATAAAATAGAATAAAGGCACATACGAAATGGGAACGATTACATGTTTGCCGATATCGATTCAGACTGATGTCTTTGTCTCGCTGGTCACTGAATCTATGTATTGATTTTTAAAAAGAGCCTGAAGACCTACTGTTTTTGCTTAGTTTTTAACTGAATTATTTAACTTTTTTTGTCCATTTTATTTGCTCATATATTTTATGATTACTTTTTTGTTTATTTTTACCTAAATAATTATGTACTTTTCTATTTATTTTAAATTGTTTATGAACTTCTTCATTTATATTTGATACCTGTTGCTGTTATTTGGTCTTTTTGTCTAACATCTTTAACTGCTATTTCGTCATGGGGATCCTCCACACTCGGGACTATGCTTGCCCGGTTTACAGGGCAGTTGCCATGGTGATATCCCTTGTCTGGGTGACTGCAGCCCTATGGCTGTGCTGTGGACCCCGGCCTGCCTTGATCTGGCGGCCTCTGTCGTGTGAACGGATCCCCAAGATGTTGTTTCCTCACAGCAGCGTCAAGCCAGATATTTGTTTCTATGTTTATTTCTATATTGATATTCAGATAAAGAGACTTAAGCTATAATTGGGTGTAAAGACTCGTGTTGTTAGCTGTCTGTTGTTGATATTTGCAATACTGGCAAACTTTAGGCAACGAGAAAGATTTTGTCATCTCAGTTCGTCGTGATAGAAAAGGGAAAAATTAAAAACTGGATCATCTGCTGAAACCAGAGTCAGTGGAAAATCTTCACTTGGAAGGTTTAAGGTAGAAAATGCAAATTTTCTTTGCTAATAAACTGCGTTTGCTCGTGAACAACGATTAAATCTCTGCTCCTGCAGACAGACATCGACACTGAACGCCTCACGATTTACATCTGACTGCCTGATTACGGTTGGTTTGAAGGAGAGGGTTGAACTGCAGATGGACCAAATCTTTGAGGCTTAATTTTTATTTAATTATGGGAGTATTTTCAAAAGGACCATCATCGCACCAATGGAAAGTAATTCACCCAACAAATGACACCATAAAACTTAGTCATTTTGATTAAATAAATCCAGGGCTGGACTTAAGCTGAATGAGGACAGTGTGACTGCATTCTTGTTTCTCATGTCACATTAATTACAAATTCATAATAAAGTCAATATGATCTCATTTTAGTCCCGTTTCATTTCTTCCTTTCTGGTGGTTTCTAAACCATTGATCTGATAAAGATGATTTGTTTTTCCTGCCACGTTCAACTTCCTCTTTATTTCTGTCTGTGTATGTCTGGGGGAGGGTTATGAAGTTTTGACTTTAGCAGCTGCATACAACTCTGTCTCACTGAGCAGAATTCTTACTCAGCAGACTTATTGGATTTTGCCAGCGGTTTAAAATGCCACCAGACTGACTTTTTCTTTCATGTCTTAAGAAGCAAGGAGGATATCCCACTTTAATTTTAGACTCTGTATCTCAGAAATTCATTCATTCTGATGCATAATGCGATTTCAAGCAGGCTTTAGGGAGATCCCTGTCTACTTCAGTAGCTTTCCAGTGATCTCACCATCATAAATTGAACATCTCCTCAAGATCTTTGAATATTCATGGCTGCAGGAGAGCAGAGAGTTTTGGTCTCACCAGCGTCTCGGTGTAATATATTAATACTTAGCAGAAGTGCATCGTTGCAAGAACATAATTTGTTTTCTGCTTGTGTACATCTGACAGCTTCATCACATACAGCAGGTCTGAAGTAATTTTAACCCTTTAACAGCCTGCTCTGCCAAAGATTTCTCAGTGACTACAATAAATTGCTGGAAATAAACCTGCCTGAGCTCTCTTTTCCAACTTGTTTTTCCCATTACGGTTTCAAATTTTGACCATTTCACTAGTATTTTATTTACTGTCATCTCAAACATTTGTTAGAAATAATTCTTATGGGGATGAAATTAATGTAAAAAACAACTAATTTTTCTTTAGCTTTTTTCTTGGAATAAACATTCCATTCCATTCTTTCCTTGCTTCATGTGCAGACCTACAATCATTCATTGCATCACTACATTAAAGAGGAAGTATCTTGGATTGGACGTCATATCATGGGAAAACGAAGTTGAACTCTTTATCACATTCTGGTGTTATGATCCACCCCCACCCCCCCACTGTGACCCTGTAACCGACATCAAGGCCGCTGGTAGGACCCTCGGGGTCTCCAGCCCTGGAAAAAGGGTGGCGACTCTTTAATGCATTTCATTGGCTGATCCTGGGTTAGTGTCATTTGTTTTGCCTTCTGTGTGCCATGTTTTGGTCTGATGCCTCAAGGAGCTAATGCTATTTACAGCAAAGCCGTCTCTCTGTTCCCCCACATGTAACATTGTCTTTGTGAGTTCAGTTTGCTGCCCTACCATCAGTTTCTTTAGTTCTCCGCTGTAAAAACACCTGCGGTGTACCCAACTGCTTCTCATTTCTAACCAGTATTTTGGTTATTCTACACATTTGGATTCATTTCTGTGTATGAAAGTTTGTAGCTCCGGCATCTCCTGTTCAGTATCTCTCCTTTGTATAAATTAGAATTAAACAGATGCAACCAACTGATCAGTTTTAATGAAGAGAACATTTTAGATGAGCACACATAAAAGAGAACATTCTCTCTAATGATGAGTTTTCTCACATGTATTTAAACATCTTGATATCTGCTTTAGCATTAATTATTATGTGTAAAGCATTTAGGAGACACTTGCAGGCAAGTTCTAAATTAATTTCCTAAAACTTGAGGTTACCCAATATGGGGGTGTTGAGATTAGATGTACTAAACGGGGCCAAAATGGTCATTTTGGAGACCTTACCTAAACTGTCTACGCTAAAATCTCACATTTTCTTCTGCTTCACTATATCTATGTGGTCAAAAGCAGGGTTACTGCTAAAAATGGAGCGATGTGGCTCGGAAAGGTAAAGCGGTCGTCTTGTAACCCAAGGGTTGCCGGTTCAATTCTCAGCCAAGTTGAGGTCATGTCAAGGTGTCCTTGGGCAAGACACTGAACCCCTAATTGCTCCTGATGGGTCTTGGTATGCTCCATCTGTGTGTGAATGTGATGTATACTGTAAAGCGCTATATAAATATTTACCATTGAAAACATTGTCCTGTAGCCTACTTTCTGCCGCTAATAAAAATAGAAAAACATCATATAGGGTTGGAAAGTTTTTTAAATACCACAAAAAACAAATTAATTGTTACACAACAAATAAACATTGCTGTTGGCCTCGATGTAGAAAGAATCTATTCTATTCTATTCTATTCTATTCTATTCTACAGTCATTTGGCAGACGCTTTTATCCAAAGCGACTTACATCTGAGAATAAGAACAACACAATCAAAATAGATCCCCTGCCTCATTCAGAAAACGTAATGTCTTTAATTCATAAGCACCATGCTGACAAATTTATGCAGTTCTATAAACCGTTTAGGCCCAACCAATTAAAAAAATAGTAAGAATAGTCCAATCTTTTGTATATGAGGTCTTTTTATATAACAAAATGTAACAAAACATTACCCGGTGATATGTGAAAATTATAGTGTAATCTTCTGCTTCCTGGTGTCTATTAGGGGGCAACAAAACAAGTATCAGATTGAATTTTGAGCAAATATTTTACCTTAAAGTGATGCAAAATGTCTCCTAAACTGCATGTATCAAACATGTCATTTTGGGCTCCATATGGTTAATCTATGTTAATTATTATTATTATGTTAACTATTATTAATTAAATAAAGTTTAAAAGTGGACTTTATCTTTAACAATATTGCAATATATTTAGATAAAGGTTACACTTCTCCCTGTTGTTGTTTACTTCTTTTAACCATATCTTGAATGTTTAGCTTGAAGGACCATCAGACTCACAGGGTCCAGACTGTCTCAGTAACAGCTGTCATTATCACCCCTGCTGTCTGGATGCATGCATAACATTTATTTCCATTTGTTCTACATGAATGCTGCAGACACACACAGTAGTTCCATCAATACCGGTTTCTGACACCTCAATAAGAACGGCCCTTTTATCTGCTCCATGTGGTGCAGCCGTTCGCAGAATGTCCTCCTGAAAGAAGAGCCGTTTGGGTGAAAAATGAAAACCACATGTGAAACTCGGTATGTGGAAACAGCCGAGGCACCTCATTCAGCTCCTGGACATCACTGATAACAAAGATGGTGCAGAAAGAACACCAAAGCTCAGTTTCCTGTAGGGATTTAAAAGCAGCAACCGTAAGAGACTATCCTTCACCAATGTTTAGCTCTACAGCAGCATAATAAAGGATGATTTAAGAGCTGTTGTCAGTTTTTAGACATGTCTGAGGTGCGGCAGCATAGTGCAAAAAAAAAAAAAAAGCTGAGAGCAGGAGGTGCTTGAGGAAATGAGTTCAGCATTTCCACTGCATGTTTTCCTTAAACGATCAGGTATCTGCACGCTGAACTCATTCACAGTCTCCGGGATTTTAACTCACAGGTCGCCTCATGGTAAAATGAAAACTAGGCAGCCTGTTACTGTGAGTAGTCCAAGGATCCAGATACAGACCAGGTGTGAGGCAGATGAAGCGCATAATATATTGATATTCAAGTAAAGTAAAAAGAAAGGCTTAGGTAATCTAAAAGCAGGAAACATGTGGAGGTGTAGTAAAATAAATCATTGGGACTGTGTTAAGTTTAATTAAAATGTGACTCAAACTAAAGAATATACACTCACTGCCCACTTTATAAGGTCCACCTTGTTAGTACTAAAGTGGACCCTCTTATCCTTCAGAACTGCCTTAATTCTTGGTGTTAAACTAATTAAAATAATTTTATCAAAGCAAAACTAATATGAAACGCACCACAAAGCAAAAGAAAACCAAGCCCTGGGGAAAAGCAGCCAAAGCCACCTGGAATCCTGGAGCTTTTAGCTGTGTCCCAACTCAGACAATGTAGGCTACGGAGTGTCCTGCAGAGACATAAACCCTTAGGTGGTATGCATCATCCGGTGAGCCAGAATAAGGTGAGAAGTTTAAGAAAGGTCCATTGAAAGGTAAGACGTGACTTTTAGTGTTGAGTTTAATAATAAGACAAACAGGCGCAACCATGTGACAAACTCGTTGCTCGGGTAAAAGTGATATTTTCTGCCAAGTGTGTTTTATTAAAACAAGCATGATGATGTCCTGAAAGATGCTTGTGAAAGTTGTCACATCCTTAAAAACATTTCCTGACAGTTTTACGAACTCCGTGTTGCCCGTGTTGCAAACTTACATGTTTCTCCAGTGTTTTCCTGAATCTGCTGGATGATTTCTATGTAGAAGCATTCTTGAAGCGAGCTGTTTGAAAGTTTGGGCTTCACGCTTCGCCCTCCTCCTTCCTCCTGTCTGTATTGTGCTGTGAGGCTCAGTAGTCACAGCCAGCTGTTCCACTTCAGAGACAATTAAAACAAGCTGTTCTCTGCTACCGCTGCTGCTGTTATTTTAGTACCGTTTCTGTTTGAGTTCAAGCCACCCAGCCAAAACACACCTGTGATCCATTTCCTGGACGGGCCAATCACAGTTAAACTGGACTTACCTCGAAATTAACCACCCTCAGCTGACCCTATCTAATCAGATTCTTCATTTAAAGTCACTCTTCTTTGTTTCTCTCCTTCTTACCAGTCTTGATTTCTGCCGTTTAGAAATATTATCCATCCCTGGCCTTTGCATCTTTGGAACCCCTCACATGGTCTGACACCCAGAACGTAATGAGCTCTGACACAAGTGAATGAATCACAAGCTGAAGTGTAAATTATTTTTTTATACATTTACAACCTGATTTAAATGTCAGTAGTTGTTTGTGGTTGGCATGGGAGACAGAGTTGATGTTTGGTTCATACGTGTCGCTGTGTCAGGGCTGCACATTTTATGGTCTGTAATTAGTCTGTATTATGACATCACGGACATTAAAGGTTAATTATCTAAATATCTAAATAAATGTGTTAAAACTCAGCTTATTTTGTAGCTGTGTCTTTATGTTTGGTGAAGCCGTATTTTCTATTATTGCACACTGGAAACCACAACTAGGCTCTCACTCAGCAAAGCACCAAATTCTCCCCTTTTCCCATTTGTTCAGTTAATCCTGTCATGTTTTCATATCCAAACTTGACTCACAGTGACTCCGACAGCAACACATGCCTCACTTATTAATGTTTTTTTCTTACAATAATGCCTCTAGCTGTGAATGGCAAGTTTTTTTTTGTTTGGTTTGGGTTTTTTTGTAGTTTGGAAATGTGAGCTGCAGACTCATCCAACAAAACTGATGCTGGTATTAAATGTGCTGATTTTTGTTCTTTGAGCGTAATGAGCTAAATCGTGTTTCTAGATGCTAAGTTTTTCTGTGGAAATGTGTTTTCTGACTTGGCATCAGTTTTTTTTTCCCCCCAAATGTTCAAAACAAAACTATTAATAGAGATGTAGTAAAGTTGGCTTGACTGTAATGGCAATGTTTAATTTTTTGTCGTAAGTCAGAAATTTGCCATTGCTCCGCTGTTTAGATTCAGATTCAACTTTATTGTCATTGCGCATGTCACAGGTACAAGGCAGCGAAATACAGGTTGCATCTCAACC
>JBAMHW010000004.1:33600254-33617859 GCA_037177495.1 Rhadinocentrus ornatus
GCCACACCACGCAGCCAGGCGATCCACCTCCTCCCTATAGGCCGACTCATCGTTGTTCTTGATGAGGCCAATCACTGCAAACTTGACAATGATGTTGGAATTATGTCCAGGTCTGCAGTCGTGAGTGAATAGGGAGTAGAGGAACTGTTGGTAAATATTCTCAAACTCTCCCTCTGTGGGCCAGCCATTTAAAAACCCCATCAACAGCTTTGTATGCTGCAGCCAGGTCTGTGTCTTTCTGCTGTCATTGCAATTATCTGGTTTGCTCTTTCAGCTAACACCAAAGTGAGGCAATATGGCTGACAGTGCACGAACAAGGCTTTTCTATTTCTTTTTAGAATTCTTGACTGAAGACACTCAAAGCGTCCACTTATATTTGCAGCGCGATCATACCCTTGACCCCAGATGTTTTCCTACTTCAAATCATTTTCTTCCAGTAGAGCTATCACTACTTTTTCAAGAGCATCTCCACTGGTGGCATGCACATTACACACCTTAAGAAGGCGCTCCTTGATTTGTGTGTTATGCACGTACCTGATAACAAGAGAAACCTGTTCACATTCCTTTTTGGACTACTCGTTTGACTGATATAGCCAAAGCTTTAATCATATCATTCTGATGTCTGTTGAAGAGGAGTGAGACAAGAGGCCGTGTACCAGATCCCTGCTTCTCTTTTATAGCGTCCAGGTGTAAATTAATTACACTGCCATATTTGCGAAACAGCTCCACCATCTCTAGGAAATTACCTCAATTTAGGCTTGACAAGGTGTCATTGTCTCCTCTAAAAGGCAAACCCTGTCTTCCTAGGTAAAGACTGATGGATGGCAAGCGAAACAAAATGTCCCTGTTTTTTTTTCTCTTTCTCTTTTTTCGCAGCGTGTATTGCACGGTCACCCATTTCGAAAGCTGCCTCCAGTGATTTCTTGTTGAAGGTGGTCCACCTCATCATGGCGCACATGTGCGATTCTGAGGCACTGTGCTATTTAATCCTCTCTAGAGCCTTTCTCTACTTAATTACTCCTTCTGTTTTCAAGGTTTTGTGGCTTGAGTATTTTTCATCATTCAAAAAAAGACGGCAACCTAAACAAACATGGCATCAAGACTTGGCGAGTTTTCTAGCCATTGGTTGTTCTCATACCACTTCTTTTGAAATGATCGCCCCTCTTCATTTTTGGGAAATAGCGAGAACGCTGGTTGACAGGGCCCAATATTGACACACTACTCAATGTAGGCCTCATCATATTTGATGTTTAATTGCAAGACATTGCCAGGATCATTTGGGTGTGTAAGTTCAAGCAGGTCTGAGAATGTTAGCCTTACTCTGGCTTCAGTCTCCTCCTGGCTTGATGCTTCCTCTACCTCAACATGTTGTGTTGTCTGTAATTCTGTCTCTGTCTCTTTCCCTTCAACCTCTTTCTCCTGACTAGGTGCGTCCTCTACCTCAACATTCTCTGTGGGCTCCTCAGTTAACTCTGACACCTTTCCTGCAGGCTCTGTCTCCTCCTGGCTTTCATCTCCTGATCTGAGCTATTGTCACTCACTCCCTGTCCATCTGGAAACAAGGCACAATTTGCTCTGAGATTAATCAAACTAACATCTTTTACACCTTATCAGTTATAAACCCACCGTACATAATTATAGACCAACTGTGCTTGTTATTGCCATTTTCTTTAACTAAATACCTCTGCAATGTATATAGCTGGTGCATGTATTATTCTTACCTTTTAATCATTCAGCTGGCAAGTGATCCACTTCCTTGCGCAGCCTCACGCAGCTCTTTTTGCTTTAGTTTTAACCTCCTCTCCTTATGAGGCATCTCTGCAGAATGAAATATGATTGATAAACTACAATCTGATGCACGTAAAATGCACACACACATTGAGGGGATAAGTTACACTCCTCAAAGAAGTAGGTGATCTACCAATCTATCTAGAAATCGTGTATTTAAATGTTTTTGTGCTTTAATTCAGTTTGACTGTCCACTTTGTGCAAGAAAGTAAGATTCAAAGTTATATATTTGATATTTATCCATATTATATTTAATATGGGTGTAAACATTATGTTTAAATGAGAAGATGAGTAAATCTTATTTAAAATTCTTTAGATTATTTTTGTTTTTGTATTTATAGGTTCAAGGTTCAAGGAGTCTTTATTATCCCCAAAAGGGCAAATCTCTTCACAGCCAACAGTGAATACAGAACAAATACTACTAACATAAAACAGTAATACACTAAAACACAGATTACAAGGAAGCATTTAACATGTTAATTGCATTTGGAATGGCCATATAAGAGGACATTCACTAGTTAGCTAAAGTAGAGCAAGTACACGTCATACTCCAAATTCCCAACACTGCATGTTTATACTGTAACAGTCCATAATTATGTAAATATGTATGCACTTTTTGCATAGTTTAACTAAGTGAAATAACTTGGCATAGGCCTCATTGCCTCCAGAAACAGAAACAAAACATTGCAACTCACTGGACATTAAAATGATACATCTCTTTAATACACTTTGCCATCACAAGATAAACATATGAAGAGCTCAGAGACAAAAGTGCCGCTGTCACAAAATGTACTGGACTTCTGCACTTTTAGGCTTAACAATAGAGGATCCTAGTCAAACCCGTTGCTCTGAAATATGAAGTAGGCACTTTTTTCAAGGGAATGGTTGGTTGTTACAGACTGCTGCGTCTGGGCACGTCAGGGCAGTGAGTGCAGGTCTATGTGGATCATGTGACCTACCGAAGAGAAATTTGTTATTTTGGGCCGTATCGACAGACTTTCACACAACATGTACACACAATTAAAATGAAAAAAACTGAACAACAGGGCACTTTAGGCATGGGCCAAAGGGGCAGCTATTGCTATTGACCTACGTGTAGGTATCATGTTTTAACTAGTTTCATTGATGAGCTGTTTTGGAAAATTCTCTTCCAACTTCTATCCACTGTCCACTGCCGTAGGTTTTTCACCATGCACAGACTTATGCAACTCTACATATGGTATGTCAGTTAAACAAAACTCTTGTCTGTGTTGCAAGTCCACTAAAAAAACATTCCAATTCTTAATTTCTGACCATTTAATTCCCAGTCCTGTGCACTTGCTATTCCTCAACAGCATCAAAGGTTTCCTAAGTACAGCTAAGGGCATTAATGTACTCCCTTGATACTGCCTCTATTTCTGATTAGTGGTCACTTTTTTGAGCCTTTCTGTTTTCATGGTTTTCTCTCTGGCTGAAGCCTTGATTCACATGCTTTGACATTCCCCTAGAAAACAGCTTTAACTTCCCTGATATTATCGCAGCCTTGAGCCTTGGTAAGCAGACAGGCCAAGCCGAGCGCATTAACACAACCTGATACATATTCAGCAAAGATATTCGGTTATCCCGCCTTAAGCAACTTAATGCACTGCACCACCAGCTAAGAGGTTTGAGACAGCTTCCCAGAGATGTTGACCCATTTTGAAACCGTTCGTGAGTCAGAGCGGGTGGGGGGGAATAATTCATCCAACACAAAGTGTCAGTA
Organism: Rhadinocentrus ornatus; assembly: GCA_037177495.1. NCBI lineage: Eukaryota > Metazoa > Chordata > Actinopteri > Atheriniformes > Melanotaeniidae > Rhadinocentrus > Rhadinocentrus ornatus. Next base: position 33,603,784 of record JBAMHW010000004.1, read on the forward strand.
TTACATGTACTGAAGCATTACTGACCAGGGGAAAGATGTTTTTGTTTTCCTTCCTTCAACATTTTCGATGAGATTTATGCAAACGTAGCCATGGCCTCTGAATCAGCCAAGTGCTCTCCTTACTATTCTCATGATGTCAACTGTGAAAATCTAGCAGTGGATCTCATGTCTTTATTCCAACAGGAGTAACAGCTAACGCCCCCAGTGTTCGAGTGCCTGGTAGTGATAATGTCCATACTTATTCTTGATTTGCAGCATATAAGAACATGCATTCATGTACATAAATATCCAACCCTTTCTCACAGATTATCACCAACAGGGTGTGCACAGGGTGTGTGTGGCTCATTATGTAGAGCATTATCTCAGAACTCGCGGCATGCATCGCCTTTATAGCAAAGCAAAAGGATTACTTTGAAAAAGAAGACATGTACAAGTGTTACCATGACAGTGCATTTTCATTTGTGTATTTACAGGACTTTCGTCTCTGTGTGGGTTTTTTTTTTCTACTTTCTTGCTGGTGACTCATTTTGTACTCATGCATGGATCAGCAGAACATGCAGCTTTCCATTTGTCCAAGGGTAAGAGTTTGTACTGATAGTGACACCAGACTGTCATTGAATATCCTAATAATTTTATCCCAATAACACTGACGCAGTGGTAAAATACTGAGCAGTTGTGTAGAAGGCCTGTCACTTTTAACCAGACATTCAGACTTCCGATGATCCATACACAGGCTACAAGAACAATTACAGGCTTGAATTGCTGAAGGCAATTCCATAGAAAACACGATAGGTGCATGCCATTGAGTTCATCTTTATGTTTTTGAATGCAAAGGCTAGAGGGGACACTTACAATGAATTACAAGGATGATCCTTTATCTGTACATCAGTAGCTGATTTAGCTGACGCTTTTTTCCTTATTATACAATGGTTAGGCAGTAGCGTTGAGGGTCTTGCCTAAGGACCCAACTGGAAGGTGTTAATGTTTGTCCCCTGGGGGATTTGAACCCTTGTCTCCCACATGGGAAACTGATTCTTATGAATATGTCAATGTTGGCCCAGTGTTGGGTCTGAAATTCTGAAGAGCTTAAAAAAAAAAGAAATAAACTAAATTAGATGCATTTTTGTTGAGTGGTTTAAAAAAATAAATCCTGATGTCTAGTGGTCTTAGTTTTCTTAAACAATTGTGTGATAAAAGAGAAAAACAGTTATTTTATCATTTTGTTACATTGTTGACAATATTTTATATTGTTTAGAAACAAAAAAAAGTAAAATTCAAAATTTCAGTTGTGTCTTTGAATTTGTTAATATATTTTTTTTATTTGATAAAATATTTGTACTGTGTTGAGTTATGATCAATAATTATAGGCAAAATCAATAAATGATGCTTGCTCTTCAAAATGGTATTTGTTATCAGATCAATACCAGCCCCATCTGTAAAACTATGCTGGTCATGGAACCATGCCAGTAAAAGTCCAGTTTAAGAGCTCTTTTTATTCATTTGAGTTTTTGTTTTTTTGTCTTTTTGGGACAGTGCATATTAATATACATATATAATGTAAATATGTAGAATTTTAGTAAAGCTAATTTCTATCCATTTGCCAACATAATTTATCTCAACATTTACGCGCTGTCCGTCCTTATTTGTGCATATTTCAGTATGTTCGGAGCTTGCAGATGTTTAGCAAGATGCAGAAAATGGAGAAGCATTTGTGCGTGTACAGTTGTGCTCAACTGCTTTTTTAGGGTTTTATCAGTGGGGATCAGTGAGGAGTGCTAATTGGACGGTACTATGATTAGCCATCCGCTAGCATGCACGCTATAGCATTAGCTCCAAATCTGTTCCATGATAGGATTTACAGCAGGTGCCAGAGCTGGTTGTGCTCATAATGGGTTTGACTCTGTGAGATTTAATGAGCTTTACTCTCAGAGACAGGAGGATTACTGGGTCTGTGGTGAATAAAGGCCCCTGGACTCGGCAGGCTCATGTCCCTAGAGCACTGTTTTGGGTGGGTAATATGCTAATCCCAATTAGCAGCAGTGTGCAGCAAGGGACATCACATACCACAAGTCCATGATGCATGCAGACAATGTGCACATACACAAATACCTAAAATATCTCTCTGAGTTCCTCCATCATCCGTACTGAAAACACCCAGAGAGGATCTGAGATGGGACATCTAATGTTTATATGCAAAGAATCCATTAAAACCATTGAATCTGATGTCAGAAATGAGGTTTTTGCATTTTTACATGTGTTGTTGCATCATTTAGGGAAGTTGCTTCATCTTTCAAAATGTTTGCTGAAGTAGAAGAAAAGGCCCGCTTTCAGTGCATCATATACAGTACCGATTTTCACATTATTGATGAGCCCAAATTTAGACATAAATTCAGGGGAAAGCGATTCATTAATAAATACAGGATTAAAAAAATTCCACCTAAAAAAAGACAAAAGTTTATAAAACAGAAATTTAGTTATTTCCATTTTTTTTTTCAAGTTAAATCATGAGAACAAAAGTAAATTAATTTTTTTATTTTAATTTGAGGTTGAAAAGACCAGTAAAATTTGATTAGTTTGGAAGGTTACAGAACCACAGCATGATTTATTTTACATATCCAGATAAGATTTTACAGCCGTTTCCAAAATCGGACAAATGATATTTAGGAAATTAAATGAAGTAAATTCTACCTTCTGTTCACCTTTGAAATAACCGTTTGTGTTGAGTGTTACCCAGAGAGGACAAAACAACTCCCTCCCTTTTCTCTTTGCATCTTGATTTGCATGTAATTTACCTTTTATAAAGTCTGACACTTTATGAGTAAAGCGTAAAAAATGAACGAGTTAAAGCGGAAAAAAGGCACAAAACTGCTGTAGAAGATGATGAGTTACTAAATGAAGAAGCTAACTGATCCACTGTTCGGCATGACGGCTGAGGACGAGTCTCCTCTGGCACATACAGACTCAGAAAAACTTGACTTTTATCATTTATTTCATCCTGTTGTGGTTTTCTGCATTTACTTTTAGCTTTTCTGCATTACGCATGATTCCAAAACATATCAACTTTCTGTTTATTTTCTTTGTAATCTCACTCATAGTTGATTCTTGCATCTTCAGAACACATGACTTCGGGCACAGCAGGGTTGTGGTTTTGATCGTAAGAACTTTAATGACAATAATGTGGAACACGCTGTCTCTGTTTCGGAGTATTATTGAAGAGACCTTTTTTTTATATATTGTAAGGATCTTTTCCACTTTTTGATTTTTCTGTAATCAAAAAGTGAAGCAATATCATCAATATGTCTTTATTACTTGCATGTAATGAAGACGTTTTCATTTCATGAAAGCCCCTCGTTTCTAACCACTTCACTTGGAAGACGAACTCAGCAAATCCTGTCTATTTAATATCAATTTTAAAAAGCAAAAAGAGGCCATGGAGAAAACTGGAGAGGAGGAAACATAAGGTTAAACCCTTATTCTGCCAATCAGAGTAACAAAATATAAAATGAACCATATGAGAAAACACAGACAAGGCAGCAGCCTGATTTATCCCCCACATTTAATCTCAATTCCAGGATTTTTATGAATGGAAAATGTCAGGGGATAGGTTTTCCAAAGCTGCTATGGCCTGCGTCTCATGAGCTTACCATGCTGCTCTGAGTTCAGGCTGTCTGGCTGTGGAGTGCCACCGGAGGTACGGGACCCCCGCTTCCCCCATATCCACTTCACATCATGCTGCTTGGCTTTTTAACTGTAAAAAAGAGCCGAACCAGACGGGTCTGCAAAGTTGACATTTCCAGAATGAAGACGTGAAGAGTGAGCGGTGCTTTGGTTGGTGGTCTGCTGTTGAAGGGAACAACAGCAGTTGGACTGTAGATTGTTAGTCTAAGACCACAAAGAATGGAAAACACATAAGTGAAGTAAAAGCAAAAGTGAAAAAAAGATATTTTCTGGTGGTCTTAACTTTTAGAAGCCTTCTCCTTTAAGTACCTGTTTATTTCAGAGCTGTAATTCAGTGCTTGGTTTACTCCTGGAAGCAAACATTTGACTGCAGAGCTCTTCATCTCTTGCGAGTGTGATGCACAAAGTGGGGTCTTTTTCCTGGTGAGAGACTATTAGACTTGTCGAACAGCAGAAAGCACTTAGGCCAATCAGTCTGATCTGCTGTCACAGGTCTTTATTTCTAACAAAAACACTGGTTCTCATGCCCTTTCTTCACCCGTGTGCTGCTAGAAATCAGCCAGCTTCGCTCTTTTACAATCATTATGACAGATACTCATTAAAGATTTAAAGCTCCTACCCTCTTTAGTCTCTCTGTGGCATTAAGGCATTTTTCTAAAAGAAACTTTAGAGTCACCAGCACTCTGGTGTTATGAAGTCTCTGAGCTGCTCCTGAATTATTTAACATGTTTGCCCTCAATGGGCACACTGTGTCACCTGTGGGCACATTTGTGTGCTGGCCAGCGCAGGCCTTCTGTAGGAAGAAGACCAAAGCTTTTTATTCCCAGTTACAGGATGACATAATGGGTAAAACACTTGAAAATGTAGTGATTTCCACTATTAGGTCTGTAAGTGTGAAGAAACAGTAGGCTAGCTGTTTAAACTTTCTAAACACTTCTTGCAATACAAAATACTTATTATCAGCCAAGTTATTAGGTCCACCTTGCCTGTACCAGGTTGGTTGGACCCCAGAACTGGTTTAACACTAGAACTTATCTCCATTTTTTCTATCATCTTGTGTCATCTTTTTAAATATTTTTGTCCACACTTCTAATTAATAGGCATTAATATCTGACGCTAAGGCGGGGTCAGCCAGTGGCAACTTTGCATGTTCATTTTCAGTCTGACCCTCCAGCAGAGGGGAACACTTCCTGCTCTGACTGCAGCTGTGAGTGCTTGTGGATGGAAGAGGGGCCTGCAGCAGCAGATACATGCTTTCACTTCAGTCTCCAAAAGTCTCAAATAACACCAGAAAAAGTCATTAGATCTGTCGCTGTTATAAAATAGAGTCTCTAGAGGGGTCTGAAAACTCTCAAAATATAGCTTCAGAGTAGCTAAGTTGGCAACACTGCGTTAGCCAAGCTCTGACGTGTGCATCAGTGTAGTTGGTGCAACAGGAAATCATGCACTCACAAATGTTGAGTGTTGTTTGGACCGCAAACTGTGATTAAATGTTATTTGATGTGATTATACATGAATGTATGAATGAATGAAAACTTTATTGTCATTGCAACAGGTGCAACAAAAAAACTTTTCCAGTACAAACTCGTCCAAGAGTAGACAACAACAACATATAAACATAAACAGGATCAGGCAGAATGAGGCAGCGGCCGTAGCAGCGCGCCATTTTTACACTTGGAAAAGATAAAATGAGGGAGAGTGAATGGGTGAGGAAAAAAAGAGGCATCTCTACACTGCGCTGAAGGGTTACAAAAAAAACACCTCAGTACACAAAGCACATATTCAGACAGTCACAACATAAGACACACATGATAGGGGGAGTGGGGGTCTCCCATCGCAGCCAAGTTTGGACGCAGCTGACTTGACCGCGTCCAATCCACCTGCCGCCCGGGAGTGAAGGGAGGGGGGAAGGGTCCAGCCAAGGCACTGAAATCTGTAATAGTGTGTGTGAGTGTACATGCATGTGCGCATAAGTATGTATAAGTGAGCCTATGAACTTTCCCCAGTTCATTTCTCCAGTATCTGCCACCAGATGATAGTGGGGCGATCTTGGGAGCTGATCCACGAAAGGTCCACAGCCCGAGAAGATGGGAGGGGGGAGGATGGAGGCAGAGCATCCATCTGCCATTCAAGGCCAGTTTAGGGAGCCAGATTAAGATAGCAGCATTTGTTTTGGTTAAGGCTAGAGCTTGTTTCGTCTGCCTTACGTCTCTCACTGGTCTCTCACTGGCGACTCTAAATCATCTGAATCTTGGTCAGTTTCCACCTAGCCGACATGACAGCGTCTTCAAGTTGGTGTCCACCCCGCGTATGAGCTCCGTAACTGCAGCCAGCTTGCCATTCTGAGCTAGGATGGCATCCAGTTTACGATTAAACTCCTGCACGTCATAGTCTGATTGTTCAGAGCTCGGCACACACCGGCACAAAAGTCCGGCAGCTTGCCAGAGGGCTCGAATTTTGAGATACGCCAGGAAACCGCCTGCTCCAAACAGCAACCCAGTTATCATAAATCCAAATGTGTAGATATCCTCTGCATCCTCAACAGAAAGAAGCAACAAACACAAGACCTTCCACACCCCCAGGAGTCCATCACATATCCATCCGCTAACGTTCTACCTGGACAAGTGGGCTCCCCTACGCCCGTTTTGAGGTTCGAATAAATAGGGTCAATTGCCTTCATTGAGGGAGGAGAGTAATACAGAAGAGAGATGTCCTGCTGTCAGTGTAATATCTTATCAGGACCAGATGTCTTGCTGTTGACTGGAGGCAGATTTTCACAACTATTCATTTCCTCTCATGGCGTTTATTTGTTGAGGGATTGAGATGCAAGATTCCCCCACTTGTATCTGTTGTTGGTTTCAGGTCCATTTGAATCCTTATGTTTGTGCAGAGATCTATGCACCTAAAGGCTCTGAGTTCTCCGACAACCTTTCAGCTACTTGTGTGTCTGAGCTGTGTATTCATGGAGCAGATGGGGTTGTATAACCGAGTTGTTCTCATGATGATGAGGACGCCACACTGCCTGTACTCCTTTAAAGAAGCTGAAATCCCAAGTCATACATCATCGTTACTCGGCCTTTCTTGAGTGTTTGTAATCAGGATTGGAAACCTAGAAATAAGATGATTTAATGCACCAACATTCTCTCAGGTCAGTTTAACAATGTAATGCATCACTTAAAAGTAATTTAAAGTAATTAGTAACTATGGTTGGCCCCACAAGCCATGAGAAAAAACATTTTTTTTCTAATAACCTAATTTCTTAGTTCAATTACATTTTCCTTTTATGACTTGAAACATAGAAATAAAAAAAAGATATTGAGGAATAAAAATAATCTCAGTTGCTTTACTCGATTTGCCTCTGATGACACATCCAATGCCACAGCACAAAACAGGACGGTGACATAAACACTACGCAGGTTGCCAGTTTGTGATAGGATGGCTCTTTTATACAGTCTATAAGGGACGGAGAACATAGCACCAGCAAACATCATGATGACGAGCGAAGATGATTCACACACAGCAAGTTGCTATGCTTTCCAATGCTAGCGCTTATTTCACACGCTAATCTACGTTAGCATAACATAGAATGTAAACAAAAGCTACATTAATAGACAAATGCCACGCAGCGGCTATTTTCGCTTAGTCTAACATAACAAACTTTATTTCATAAGTTTATAAGGACAAACACAGCGTTGTCTGTGGTTATACAGACTAGTTTCGTTCCACCAGGTTCCAGTAGCTGTAGTTTGTCTCAAACCATCAGCATCTATGTTCTGCCCGGTGTGATCTGGAATAAATGAGATTGGAGACATTTCAATTTCACATTGAAATCCGCATCATATACGGCTTGACAACAAGTCTGTGGGGGTGGTGTAACATTGGACTGTAGCCACGTCCTTCACAACACGGGAGACACGTGAGTAAAATAGTGATGAGATGGCAGTGATACCGTTTGTCCAAAGTGTTGATGAGTTTCCCCTGCAATATCTGTCATGTTTCACCACTTTATTCCTTGTGTGTTGGGTTTTGATCTGTTCCTTGGTTTGTTATATTTTGATCTGGGTTTATAGTTTGATGTTTTCAGGATTTATGTCTGGTGATCATGGTTTGGAGTTTTGGTTTATAGTACTGGGTTTTGTCACGTTTAAGTTTTCCCTTTTATGTGCTGTGTTTTCTGTCCCTGGCCCATTAGTTCACCTGGTTTGATTTAGAGTGACTTCACCTGTTCCCAATTAGTTTCCCTGAGTTTATATGTCCCTTGGTTTCAGTTTTGGTGGTCAGATCCTTGTTTGTGTATGCATTGTGTAACCCTGAGCATGTGTGTTTGGTTCAGCCCGGTCCTGAGTTATTTAAAAATAAAGCTTGTCACGCGCACCATTTTGCCACCTGGCTAATACTGCCTGCATTTGGGTCCTCACCGCCACCCACCACACATGACAATATCTGTACTTGTAATGGAGCCTTATCAAAGACAAATTTCAGTTTTTACTAAAGAACAGACGTTTAAATAACCTGATGGTGTGTTGCAGCAGAGAAACGTCTACAACCTGTAGGACAGTCGCCCAAGAGTTGGTGATTCCTGGTGTAGAAGTTCATCTAAAGGAGCAGGTAGCTCCAGAAATCTGGGAATTAAACTGATGGGTATTTTTTCACTTCTAAGCTTAAATCTACGCCAAAATCAATAAATTCCATTGTATTTCAGTCTGATCTTATTTGCTCCCAAAGGCACAATGTGTGATGATTTAGTAAGTCCTCGTTTTGCTGGTAGAACTGTGGTAAGCTAGCTTCATCAAGTAAAATGTGCATTTGACTTCGCTGTCTAGCTGAGTGAAATATTGCTGTTTCCCTTTGTTTTGTTGCCATTGCCAAAGTCTGGTCCAGTCTGTTGCTTCTGCCTCCACAGAACAATGCTGTGAACGTTAGTTCCATGTCTCTGTGCAGAGAAACATAACTCTCCTCCTGCTCCAAACAAAAATGACTACTCTCTTAAAAAACAGTAGTTGATTGAATGCAAGCAACTGGATGCGAAATACAAGTGCAGACTGGCTCTTCTTCATATTTTGAATAATTTTCCAAGATATTACAATCACAAAATACCATTATAAAACAACCTTTTAGTCATTATTGAGCCACGTAATGGTGGTTATTGATGTACACCATAATGCAACACAACACCACTTGAACATCTAATTTAATATCCTACCAATTTGACATGGTCACAGTACATCTCAAACACAATTTCAACGTATAATTAATCCCTAACCTTAATCAGAACTGATCATTTTGTACAAGAAAAGTCTAACTGTTTCCATGGAAACAGTGCAGGATAAGAGAAAGAGGACTATTATGGTGCTTGACAATCAAATCGGCATGAAAGAACAGCATGCAGCCACATCCTAAAATCAATGTATGTTGATCTGCCTGCATGTCCAGACCTGACACACTGTATCGTTTCCCGTTAGTCAAACTCCCAGCAGGGGGGAGTGATTGCTTACCCACAACCAAACATCACCGTGAGCCATCAGCTGCAGGTTTCTGCACCCTGTGCTTTAATATACATGTATTATGTTTACATGTTTTACTTTCTTTGCTTTTATGGTGTCAGAAATGAATAATCTTCGATTGTTTTTCAGCATCCGGTATGACCTGTCATCTATTTCTCCTGCAATTTTCTCCCAAACTCAACTAACCTGGCTTTGGACTCAAATAGAAGGTGAAGGATTATCAGATTGTGCAAAAGTTATTAATTAACTTAATTAATTAATTAATGTAATATTATTAACTAGTTTTTCTGCAATAATCTTGCCTTAAAAATATGCACACAAGAAAATATACACCATCATTACAGAAGAGCTTAATGATGATAAAAAGCTTAAATCAAATGACTAAAACAAATAAATTAATTTTGTCTAATCTGCCTAAAGCGAAGGCAGAACTTTGGTAGATTTTCTTACTGTGGTGCCTCCTAATGACGAATAATTCAGCATCTGTCTTTATCCTGTCTCTTCTCTTTTTTCTCTCCAGTCAGTAAAAGTCATTTCTTCCTTTTAGCCTTCTCTCTTTCCTTTCCTCTCTTCCTCCAATAATGTCCTCTTGTGTATCCTTGCTGAATCAGCCACAGTGGACATCCAAACCAGCCAGTGCGTTTGGCTCTTGCTTCTGGCGTGTGACGTGGTGCCTTAAAGCAAAACACGGCTGTAGCGTGACGCTCCGGGCAAGGAAAAAAGTTGTAAACTGTTGTTTCTCAGCTTTAGAATGCTGCAAGGCAACAACAGCTTCAGGAAGGTCAGTGTCCCATCAAAACGAGTCAGAATCACAGACTATGATTAGAAACTTGTCTAACATTGCCTTAATGCAGGAAAATGTGGCCTCATATGGGATTTTTCCCTTTTTGGCCACTAAGATGCAGAATAATATAGAATGTTTGATGATTAAATCATGAAAGTGAGCTGTAATTAAATCTTAATGAAGACAAAATCAACATTCACTGATTTAACTCCACATGTATTTATTCTCTTTCCTTTATTTAAATTTAATTTTACACATACATTAAGGCAGTGTTTCTTGATCCAGGTCTCTGTCCTGCATGTTTTAGAGGCATCCGTACTTGAACACAACTGACTGAGGACCAGGATTTATAAACACTGCATTCAGGGATTTCCAGCTTGCTCTAAATTTAAAGAAGGAAATAACCTTTTTTTTCTCTCTCAGGGTAGTTGGTTTTTCTATGTAGAATTTGCCTCATTTATATCTGTTATGAAGTGCTAGACTTTAGGTTTGATGCCAAAACTTGCAGAATAAACTTTGACATGAGAGGAAGGTGAACGGAGATGTTGCTCGGCATCTCCTACACTTGTCCTATAAACTGTGGTTTTACACGTTTAGTGTTTCTGCAGCAGTCCTGCATGAGGCTGACAAATATTTTCAGAATTAAAAAAGCTTTAAATAGCTGATGTCTTTTTTGTTTGTTTGTTTTTTGTTTGTTTGTTTGGCATCCCATGCAATCTGCAGTTCCTGTGACATGTTTACATTTTTAAATGCTTGTTTGGACATTTCTGGATTTCACAAGTTTGACCAAAGTTTGCAAATACAGCACCATTACATTACATTTATTTAGCAGATGCTTTTATCCAAAGCGACTTGCAGTGGTTAGGCAGTAGTGTTAAGGGTCTAAGGACCCAACTAGAAGGTGTTGTCATCCGTCCCCTGAGGACTCGAACTCTGGTCTCCTGCATTTGATGGTAAAATGTGTTTTTGACTGGTGCTATAAATGCAAGAATTAGAAATTTCAATTAAAAAGGTGTTCCTTTTCACTCCTGGCTACAGGGCCTGCTGTTCATTTGTGTGTTTTTAATCAGGTAATTTGATAATGAGATTACAGGGTAAAAGCTTTCATATGCAAACACTCTTACACTTGTGCTGCAGATCGCTGAGGGCGCAGAGGCCTGAGCCGAGGAGCAACAGGTGATTCAACACCCGCAACAGCAATAGATAAAATTTCAAAGCCGAAACATCAGAGGTAATGAGCGTAGTCGGTCTTTTGGAACAGACACAGGTTAACAGCGAACTCGGATGAAAAGAGAAAGGACGTGAAGGAGTAGTTAAGCTCCAGAATGTGACAAAGCAGGCAGACACGTCAGCTGCGTTATTTCTCTCACAGATACATTAAGTACCGAGTTCATGTTCTCCGCACGCCATTTAATTGCCATGTTGATGTTTGGAGGAAAATAATTTTTTATTGACTTCTTTTTTTTTTTTATCATTGCTATACTTTCAATTTGAGGTCAGTTCAAGCCGTCATCTGTAGTTTTTCTGCATGTTTGCATGACTGCCCGTTTCTGCAGAAAAACCGCAATTATTCACATTGTTCTTGTGTAAATATGCATTAGCAAACATTGTCGTTGAATGCCTGCTCTCAGAGCTGTTTGCCATTGAAACTGAGAGCGGTCGAAATTATCGATAAAAGGGATGGAGAATGTCATTGTCATTAGAATAAAATGAAGAACTGTAGGCTGTTCCATTTCACTGAATGTCACTTTTACACGTGGCATTACCAAGCTTTCAGCTGAGCTACCTTTTTTCCATTATTGCTAGTACTTCCTCTGTGCAGCCTCCACTTGTCATCTGGTCTCTGAGTACTTTGTACTTTCTGTAATTCAGTATAATTTATTTAAAAACTACTAGTTTTGAGAGCAAACAATTTTTTCAGCGCATAGATTATAAAGTCTGATTTTAACAGACGGGTCGAACACATCAGAAAACTTGAACATGGACAAGGTGAAATCATTCAGATTCACTCATGAATGTTTCAGCTTCTCCTTTAAAACACGGTTTTCTCTGCAGACTGACTCATTTTTGCCTCTCAGTGCTGCAGTTTATCAGTAAAGTTCACACCACACTGCTGTCGACCTTTATGAGCGTTTCATGTTTAAAGCTTGTGGTCCAGTCACAAATGATGTGTCTTATCTTTACCTTTTGTCAAACAAAAATCACCTGTTGATTCAACATTTAATCATCATCAGATATTCAGGACTGTTTTTTAGTCACAGCAGCAAGGTTGACGACAACAAAGATGTTTGCAAAATGCAACTAGATGCTTAAAATCTGGAGGTTTGGGGAGTTTGCAAATGGAAACTCGTCACTTATTGAGCCAGAAAAGGTTCATCTGGTTAGCAAACCTTGCTAAGAGTGTTTTTGGTTCCATTAACTTCCATCAAAATCAGACGACATGCCATCTGAGCACTGCAAACTCTGAGGAACCATGAACAAAGCTGAAGCTCAACAGGTCACATATAATCAGCATTTTAACTTTTTTTTCACCCTCTCACACCCAAACATGGAACACTAAGAAGGAGCCTTCAATATCTAAATATCTTTTTTTCTCTCAGCTTGAGAAGAGGCCGTCCCTGAGAACACATCAGGTGTGATTTTGTCTCTGAAAGTACAGTGAGGCAGATTAGTGTCTTACCAAGGTAACTTCAGGTTCAGCTGGGGATTTTCAGTATCACAAAGAGGGTTGAAGTTTAATTAGTTTATATCACCACTGAAAGGTGATTACATAGCTTTAAAACATACTTTTTAGTTCTTACTGCCATCTCTTACTATCATCTCTGAACTATAAAAGATTCCCTGCTGTCTTCTACTGTGTGTGTGTGTGTGTGTGTGTGTGTGTGTCTGTGTTCATATTCATCCCCACATTTCCCTCTGGACAACTTCAAACCTTTGTATGAAATGTTCAGAGTCTGATGACAGAAAATGAACTTGGACATTTCCAATAGATCCACTGCTTTAATGGATTTCTGTTTATTTAAAAGATCATTTCATACAGCCAGTGTTACATGTAACAGAATTAAAACAGATTGATCTTCCTCATCTATCTCAAGAATACATCTGCAAACCATGTGTATTGATTGGATTATAAATATACACACTCACACAATCTGCGCTTCTTCTCATCTTTCCTTTCCGCTTTGGCTGCAGCAGCTGATTGGTCATTTGCTGTTAGCTCCACCCCTTTTACATGAGCATGGTCTTTTTCAGAGTCAGAAAATCTCAGCTGGCTGACCAAGTCAACAACTAAGCATCGTAGCACCTCTTAGAGAAATCATAATTAGGAATAGTTAACCCAGATCACCTAAGGTACAACATATTGCAAAATCAAAGGTCAGTTACAAAAAAAATGTAATATATCAATAAAAACTGTGTTTCTATTGGTATCTAATCACTCACTTTACTGAAATTGCTGTTGTGTTTTTATTCTCTTTGAATCTGTCATTTATTTCTACTTGTCATGGATCCACATACATAGCAGCTGCCATATTTGTGCCACCATTTTTACCACGGCGACTCCAACTAGACAAACAACTGTGTGTGTGAAGCTTTAAAATTGCAGTGCCGGCTTTGTTTAATAGGCGCTAGAGCACCATTTGGGATAAGCAGCACCGTAAAAGCACCATAGAAGAAGACAGTACACACGTGCACATGTTGAAGTATTTACAGTCATCACTGCACCTGTGATCCACTCAGATAAAAACACGAAAACAAAGAATTTTGGTAAGTGGTTTTAGGTAATCAACAGAAGTTTTCCAGCCATTTACATGTCGTCCAGAAGGTTTACAATCCAACCACAAAACTTAGTGTTTATTCAAACAAATAAATCCACGAGTGTTCCATGATAACAGCATTATCAAAAAAGAGATCACTACTACGTTGCTAAGAGACCTCTATTTAGATAATGATGAAGCCACTTCCTGTCAAACTTTTCACCAATCAGAGAGCTTACATTGACGGTCCAATCAGGAGCAGCCAAAGATCAACCAGCGAGCAGAAAGTTCTCTGTGTGTGTGAGAAGAAGAAAAATAATGCTCCTCTATGGCTGGAATAAAGCCAAGAAGACGT
>JBAMHW010000004.1:33622550-33634454 GCA_037177495.1 Rhadinocentrus ornatus
CACAGCACATGAGGAAAAACTTAACTAAACATGACAAAACCAAAAACCCAAACCATGATCTAACCAGAAACTAAACATGAGAAAAAACTAGAAATATAACCAAAATCATGACAGAACTAAACACCACAAAAACCCATCAATAAGACTGTGAAACATGACATGAAATGATTTAAATGGTAAAAAAAATTTATATCAGGAGAAAATAAACAGGTCTTAAAACGAGGGGCAACTTTAGGTGAGCAACAACATGACATACTACACAGCCATTAGTAATTGAACATAAGTCTGTGATAACCTTAAGTCATGGTTTTCTGGATGATGTTATAAGTTTCTTACATGGTTATGGAGGATTTTTGGTCCACTCTACTTTATTTTACTGCTTCACTTTGTTTGGGTTTGCGACATTGGCTTCTGCAGCTCTGAAGGTCCCACCACAGCATCAGTATGAGATCTGGGCTTTGATTGGATCGTGTCAACATCTTGGTTCTGTTGTACATCTGTTACTGTGTTTGGGATCATTTCATGAGACACTTTTAGCCACGTTTTAGGTGTCAGACAAATAGACTCACATTTGACTCCTATCCCTTCCCAGATTGATGTGCTAGTCTTTGCTTTGGGTCCTTATTATGATCCAATATTGAAAACCTGTTGAAAGCAGCTGGTTTTTCAACTGCACAATGATACAATAAGACAAACTCACCCAAAAGAATTGGCTGGTGTTCTGTTTCAGGAGGAGGCTGAATTAATGACATCCAAATGCAATAACAAATATGCCAAACAAAGGAGCTGAAGATTAAAAATGAAGAGTGTGTTGATTGAGAAGCTGTCATCATTACGTATATCTGTCTTTGATTAATACTTCAGCCCCACCACAGCCGCACAGCCCTTAATATTCTCAGCCTTCAGCCTTTTCCTTTCATTATCACCCAAATTTAGACTGCATGGAGATGGATGCTCGGCGTCAGCCCATCGACCCATCCTCTCCAGCACTGTTGATTAATGAGACCCTTGCTATTTTGAGGGCAGGGGAGTTTGCCCGAGCGGATACAATGGTGAATTTGCAGGGCAGCACTCAGCAGAAAATGTCTTTTATGCTCTCAGATTGAATGTTTGCAGGATTTGACCTCCTTGAACAGTTAACCTTTTCAAGGAAACTGGTTTAAAGATCTAAAGTTTGAGGCACAGATTAAGGCTGAATCTCATTTCTACCCCGTAGCCCTAATGTTGTTAAAATTTATTTTAAAATTGTGTTCCATCTTGTGGCCCCGTTCATCATAGGTCAAAATTGCTGACTTATCGCTAACCGTTGATCAATAACGTAACATTAGCTAGTTTGCTAATGTCGATAACATTTGAAGCAGAGCTCTCCGAGTGTGAATTATAACATCATAACATAACGTCTCCTTTTTGATTTTTGGTCTTAGACAAACAGAGAAATATGCCCACAGGCCAGGCAGTTGAAACAATAATTGAAGAATTGAACAGCTGTTTGTTGTCATTTGGTTGTCATAGATACTTGTTGCTTTGTCTGGCATAGCAGCCATCGAAGACTTCTGATGACAAGTGTAAGTAGGGGATCTCATTTCCTAGGGGAATGATTTCACCCCTACCCTCTTACCACTTTGTTTTGAGGGATGAAGGGTAAAGAACGGGCTAAAAAGAGGATTAATCCAAGTGTGCCTTGAAAATGGCCTTTGTCCTTTTTTTAAAAAAAACCCTGACCAGTTCTGCTGAAACTCTGCTGACCTATGAGGTTTTTGTTTTCATCTGCGGCTGTCCTGAGAGGAATTGAAACCAACAGCTTTACTTTTACTCTCTGCTGATTCATCTTTAACACACATTCACACGGTCCTTTCATTTGTCTGTGAATTGACCTTTCGGTTGTTTGCTGTCCTCACCTTAGGAGAGCGTGGGTGTGGTGGCTCCAATGATTACCCAGAGCACCATCTGGACAGGTGTTGCTTTTATTCAAGACATAAAGGTTTGGGATTTCCAAAACTCTGTGGGGTAAGCTTAGGACGCCTCTTCTGTGACTGTCTGTAACAAAGAGAGCTCCTGACCTTAGTAAGTCCACGTCTGGGTGCCTCATTATCCCTTCACCTGGCACCATCAATACTTCTTTGCTTTGGGGAAGATTGGATGTAGAAGTAGGCCGGAGCCGAAGGGTCCAGATATTGACCCATTAGCCACATACTGTTGATGGATGTTGTGAGTCCCTGAAAGGGAGAAATTGTTAGAGAAATTTGCTGTAGACATTACTAGCTGTGGAGTGGGATCAATACGTTTGCAATGACACAGTTGCATCCGTGACAGTGATTGCTTTGGACTGTCTTGGCCCATAATGGGAGCTGCGTGTGAGGAATACTCAGAGAAGTGAGAACGAATCGATGTGTCAGTCTGTCGTTTCCTAAAAGGACTTTTTTAAAATCACTTTCCATTCGTCTTTTTTGTTTCATCTGAATCTGAGTGATGAAATTCATGTACATTATTCATCACATAGACAAGACTAATGGATAGCCAAAAAAAATTGTTTTAGATATTTATTTTAATACATTTATGGCCACTACTTTCTCTCTACAAAGCTGTTATTTTACACAACAGGAAGCAGTATAAGTAACTTAAATGTTGCCATCAGGACACTCAACACCTCACCAGGAAGGCGTCCAGGAGGCACCCAAACCAGACGCCTCAGCCACCACATCTGGCTCCTCTGGATGAGGAGGAGCAGCAGCTTATTTATGAGCTCTTTCCGGATGAGCCTCTCACCTTATTTATAAGGGAGAGCCAGAGGAGACTCATTTTGGCCGCTTATATTCATGATCTTGGTCTTTCAGTCACCCACAGTTCTACTCACAGCTCTTACATCTCCAATAAAAACAAAACCATTACATGATCCACATTAGTCCAGTTTAGAATAACTGTTAGCTAAGGAAACCAACAGATTGCATCAAACTTTCTCTTTGATTCAGTCCCCCATCCTGAGCTATGAAGAGAAAAAACTTCCTTTCAACAGAAGAATCAGGACTAGGAATAGAAACCATCTGTCTGGACCAGCTGGTGGTGGAAAGGATGGAAAATAGGAGTCAACACAACTTTAAGACAGGGATACCTGCTGAGAAAGAAGAAGAGAAACACAAAAAAATTACATTTATAATGTCATTAATGTTCATTAATCCTTTTTTTATTCATTCATTATCTATGCCGCTTCCATTACGGGTCGTGGGTAAGCAGAAGCCTAACCCAGCATTTTTAGCAGGTGAGAGGCAGGTACACCCTGGACAGATCACCATTGCAGGGGCCGACACAAAAAGACAAACAACAACTCACTAGGGAGAATTTAGAGTGACCAATTAATCTAACGTGCATGTCATTGGGAGGAAGCCATAGTACCCGGAGAGAACCCATACATACACGGGGAGAACATGCAAACTCCACACAGAAAGGCCACTGTTCCAACCTACCCCCAGTCGAGGCTCGAACCAGCAACCGTCTTGCTGTGAGGCGGTGCCATGTATACATGGAAAATAAAGAGCAAAGAGAGAAATGTGCCAGAAGGTGGCTTTTTAAAAGCCTAATGTCAAAAGAGCAAAGAAACAATAAACCAATCAGCTGTTTTGATGACTGGTGTTGGTCATTGATTCATCTGAGGGGATGGACATTTGGTAGCAAGGACCCACGTTTTAGTTTGTTTGTTTTTTAAATTAGCTGCAGTAGAATCTTTTTTTTACCACTTTTTGTCCTTGACATTAAAAAAGCACCTTTACACGTAATCGACTTTAGAAAAGTCGGTTTAGCAAAAGTCATAGAATACAAGGTACACCTCAGTTTCTAAATAAATGCAGCTCTAACATTTCTCCTCTGTGTAAAACCATGTTAAAAGGAGGGAGGAACATATTTTCGTTTTATATAGGTATGCCCAACGTTATAGGAAAAATGTTAATAAAGAGCTATGTACAGTTTTATATATGAAAATTGAACCTCAGCTTGCATCTTTCTGTTGGATTTCCAGCAGGTTTTAATATCAACTCCACACATTCAACTTTGTTAATGAAACTAGAAGCTAGATACTGTATTTTGTTCCAATGACAAATCTCCAACAGTAGCACGGCGGTATAAAGAGCTATACATGGTCATATCAATGAAAAACCTTTCAGTTACTTTAAAGGGAGACAAACTTTTTTTTTTTTATCTGGCAACCTTTTATAGCTCACTTACCATTTGAAATTGCAGTCTTACTAAAGAGGGAAGGTTTAATCCCATCTCCTGATGATAATCATCAAAATGCTTATTTGTGTTTTTTTAAGTATGTATTTAAGTCAAACTACTTTTAAATGTATATTACATGTTGTTCTATGGCTATAAGATCTTGTTTCTGTCTTTTTATAATCTTATTGGCATCTGATAGTCAACCAGGCATGGTTCCACCTCAGTACGAAGGTCCTGAATGAACAGCTTTTCCAGAGCTTTCATAACAAGCCACTGGCCTATAATCATTGTTCACTTTGGGGGCATACATTCTTGGGTACTGGAATAATCTTTTCTAGTACTAAGTTAGTGTCAGTAGAGGTGGAAGAGCTAATGCCAACAGTTCCTCTGCACATGTTTTTAGAAGAAAAGTAGCCATCTTGTCTGACCTTCTCGCTTTATTATCCTGCACTGATATATAAATTAAAATTTACTCACTTACTTTCTTACCCCACACCAGTGAAATCAGTGTTTTCCTCATCAAATCAGTTCAGTTTTTTTGTAAAACAATCCACAAAAATAACACCTCAAGTCATATTTTCAGAGACTATCCAATTCATTGTAGTACAATTTTAATCCACTTAAAACAAATCCAATATGTGATCCACATTAGTCCAGTTAATGATAAATCATATAAACCAATTCACCACAATAATTACGTATCTAAGGATTGCTTTGAATCTTCTCTTTAATTCAATCAGTGAAGAGGAATAACTGCCTTCAATCAGGAATAAAAACCTCCAAAAGACCTAAAACCAGGAAGGGTAGCCATTTACCTGGACCGGTTGGGGTGGAAATACACTAAAAGAATCTAAAAGACTTTTCTTGTCAATTCACTCTATGTGCAGGAATCAAATTTCTGTTTCTCTCTAACCACAAAGATAAAAGAAAAAGTAGAAAGACAAGTAGAAGAAGCAGTAGATTAAGATAAGTTGGTTTGTAGAAGAAAATAAAAGGAAACAATTCCACATGTTTCTTAAGTGCATCCTGATATTTGATCATTTCTGCTCAAATCAATCAATCAATCATTGATTATTGAATTGATGTAAACCAGCGATTCCCAAATATTTTCTGTAGGGCCCCCTTTTCATAAACATTAATGCCAAGGCCCCCCCACTACCACATGCACCCCGTACGAAAGAAGCGTACGAAGAAATGTGCCACAAAATAGTTTATGTGTAGCCACTTAAAACCATGACACTGGGAGAGTCGGTTCCTATATTTTAAACCAGGGCAACTAGGGCGGCATGGTTCAGTGGGTAGAGTGGTCGTCTTGTAGCCTCCTGTTACAAGCCTGGTGAGCTCATTTTGAGGTGTCCCTGAGCAAGACACCGAACCCCAAATTGCTCCTAATAGGTCGTGGTTGGCGCCTTGCATGGCAGCTTCCGCCTTCAGTGTCTGAATGTGTGAATGAATGTGATGTATAATGTAAAGCCCTTTGGAATTCATATAGAAAAGCACTATATAAATATAAACTTCAAACTAGTAATAGCAGGAATATTATAACTACAAACTACTTCAGGTGAGTTGAGCTTTCAATGAGACAGATGCTGCCTGATTTAGTTAAAAACTCTGTATATGACAGTTGCGTATTTTATTTCTGGAGTAATCAACAGGCTTTTCTTTGTCTTTAGGATGAGAAGTCCCTAGGTGGCCAAAGTGGACTTGTTTGGCTTCACAATGTCAGCTGCTGATATCTTAAGACATACAATACACTGTGGTTTCTCTTCACTTCCCCTTACCTGGTCAGGTCTAGGGCAAGATATCCAGTATAACACTGAGTCCCGCCCCCCAAGTTTGGAAACGACTGATGTAGACTAATATATTGTTACATTATATGTTGTGAATTTTGAACTGTACCCTACTGTTAATATTAAAGGAAATGTTTTAAATCATTGCTTGACAGCTATTTGGTTTTTACTCTAAATTCCACCATGTTTAAACCAACATGACACGACTGCAGCAAACTGTCTGGGACAACAATTATATTATTCCTGGTATTACTAATCCTGTCGCTTGAATCTATTTTAAAACCACACCATTGAGAATTTGACATGAAAATGACACGGCTTGCATCCATGCCAACATACAGTACAGTAAAAACAAAACTGAGGTCATGGTCTTTGGAGCCAAAGAGAAACGATTAAGCATCACCAAAGTTGTAGAGACTGAAGCTCTAAAATCCTCCAACCAGGCCAGAAATCTGGCTGTATTGATGGACTCAGACCTTAACTTTGAGAAACACATTAAGGGAACTACTAAATCAGCTACTATCACCTTAAGACTATATCAAGGGTAAAAGATCTGATGTCTCAGCAAGACTTGGAAAAACTAGTCCAGGCTTTCATCTTTAGTCGGCTTGATTATTGTAAAAGTGTCTTCACAGTTTTACCTAAAAAATCAATCAAGCACCTGCAGCTGATTCAGACCTCAGCTGGTCGAGTCCTCACTAAAACCAAGAAAGTGGATCACATCAGTCCAGCTCTGAGGTCATTACACCGGCTGCCTGTTCGCCAGAGAATAGACTTTAAAGTTCTGCCCCTGGTTTATAAAGCTCTGAAGGGTTTAGGACCAAAATACATCAGTGACCTCTTGACCCAGCCAGAACCCTCAGGTCATCTGGATTATGTTTCCTATCAGTTCCCAGAGTCAGAACCAGACCTGGATCCACATGTCTGGAACAAACTCCCAGAAACCCTCAGATCAGCTGAAACACTGAGTATATTTAAATCCAAGTTAAAGACCACCTCTTCTCTGCTGCATTTCTATAGTTTTTATTTAGAAGTCCAAATCCACATCTATTAAGCTTGAATTTTTAAACTTGATCAGTTTTAAGACTCTTTTCCCCACAGTGCTTTTTTTTTCATTCCATGCTGCCCAGTCAGCCTCAGATCGGCTGAAACACTCAGTTTATTTAGATCCAAGTTGAAGACCCACCTGATCCTTGCTGCAGTTTAATGGTTCTTACTAGGAGTCCAGATCGGCATCTGGTTCTTTTAAGCTGAAATCTTAACTTTCTTTATCTTGTGTAATAAATTTTTTATCTTTTTTAATCTTTGTTTTTCTAATACACTTGAATTTTTTTCTGCACCTTGCTGTAATGTTTTCATCAGTCAGTCATTATCTGTACCGCTTATTCCATTGCAAACTCCAACATGCAAGCTCCACAGAAAGGCCTCCAGCCCCCCACATTCGAACCTCCCCCAGCCGAGGCTCGAACCAGCAACCTTCTTGCTGTGAGGCTGCGGTGCTAACTGTTCTGTACGAATAAATTTGCCTCGCCTGCTCAGAGTAAATACGGGAACGAACCTGCAGCAGAGCCTGAGCAGAGAACAGGGGGCGGCTGCGTTTACAAGGTCTGAGTTGCTGAGTCCCTCCCCTTTACTTTCCATTACAAGTTCTCCAGCAGCTCTGCTGATGGACTTTTAATTCTCAAAGCCCCTTGGCGTTCCTCTACATCAGAAACGACGCACATTAAACTGCAGTCTGCAGTTTAACTGCTTTGAATTTTCACACTTGTGGTGTCCCTCTTTCCCTTTTCATTTAAAAAGCCTTAAACTTTTTATTTTGTATCCCAGCAGCTGAATTCTGTTGTGGTCCCTTGGATGTGCTGCTGGTGTAATAGCTGCATGCTGTGGGTGGTCTCACAGGCTTTATCTTCTCATTGCTCCTTCACATTTTGCTTTTGTAATCCAACAGCACAGCTGAGAGGATTACGTGCTTGCCCCTCATGCAGGCTCCTCTTGTTTTCCTCTTCTGTTTCTTTTTTTGGATTTATGCTGTGATATTTCTGCCCAGCTGTGAGAGCTCAAAGGAAGGCAATACGAGAAGATGCACACTATCCATCTGCTTTCTGCAATAATTAACCTTTTTGGGGCACAACAGAAAATCATACATAATACCAAATTCAACATAATAATTGTGCACTTCAGTTTAAAGTGGAAATCTGCAAGAAAACCGTTTTATAAGGCCATTTTTTATTTTAAACTACCTTAAAAACCAACCTTCTAAACTGGCTGCAGCATATGGAGGCTTCACACTGAACAAGATAAACCATCACACTGTGCTGCACTCAAACCTTCCATTAAAAGTTTTCTGATAAGAGAAGAAGCAACAACGTAGTGAAGATGCTCTTGTCTTTAGCTAAACTGCGTCCAACGTTTGTGTTTAACATGACAGCATGCCAGTAGAACCGCGGTTATTGAACGTCTTCGCTGGGCTCTCTTCAGTAATGTAAGAGCTGCTTCGCGTTAAAGTCTGAGGAGTGCATCACAGCTCACTTTAAAGCTTGTATGAGCACAAAGTGCAGTGCAGGTTTCTTTGTTTTAGGATCTATAACTTGTCTAGAACACAGCCCAACATCCCTGTCAGCTGATGAGCAGCAGGAATATAGACTCTTAAAAAGAACTCTAGCATTATTCGTTTTTACATATCAAGAGATGGCCCTAACCTCCTCCTAACAAGGTCTATTTTTCTGCCTCCTCTCCAGAGTGAAATATCCAAATGAAGTAGTATATCTTCACAACTACGAGGGTTGTTGATCTAACAGCTGAAACATGCGAGATTACTACAGACGTGTCAGAATCAGATGTGTGTTACTGTGTCAGAGTAAAACACATTATTTTCTGTGAAAACCAGAGGATAGCAGCCCAGTTCATCTAGGAATGAGTGAAGTAAAATCTGATGAGGAACAATAGAAAGTAAAGATTGAAGCTGAGCAGTTTTCCAGGTGTTCTAACAGAGGTGTTAGGCAGGTAGATATCTCAGGAAGCCATCGGCCGATGTAGATGATGGGCGCCTTTATCAATGGTCAGAATCAGGAGAGTCCAGGGATAGCCCCCATATTCAGCTTAGAAACACCATGAGGATCCAGAAAGAAGTGTAGCCCAAGACAGTCTATGATAGGATGAGTGAATCCTTCACTATAAAAAAACTCCTTCATCTCCATGGAAACTCGAAAGGACTGGAATCAAACTTATCCCTTTTTCATCCAGGACGCTGCGAGATGTTGCAGCTGAGTTTTGCTTTGCGCATGCATCACATGCTAGCAAGCAGATGTAAACCAATCGGCCGTTTTGAATGTGCACCATTGCTGATTCAGCAAAGAAATGTTACAATACATTATGGTGGAAGACAGGAAATTAAAGAAAGCAAAAGATGCGACTAGAGTCAACCTAGGACTGTTTTTACTGTCTGAAGAAAGCTCACAGAACAGGTAAGGTGCAAGATGGATGCCAAATTAGCCCTCAATAGGGGGCACAACACTGAGAAAATGAGTGTCCATGTTGAAGTCGGACAGATCTGCTTATCTGCAACACAAGATATTGGTAGGGTGATTGCAGGGAATTAAAACAAATGCCACCGTTTTATTTGTTCGAATGTACTGAATCTCAATGTCTGCTGAATGTTCAATAAAAAAACAAAAGTATTTAGTTTTGACTTCAACTAATCTCTGCTTCACAGTTTGTTTTTGGTGGCGTTTACTGAAGGTCAATAGTCATTTCTCTGTTTTCCCTCTGTGGAAAATCAGTTTCCACTTTCCTCCACAGCGGGCCTCAGGTGTCCGAGGTTACAAGCTGAGCTCCCTGTGGTCAAATCACCTCTCCTCTGGAGGACTGAACTCCCTGCTGTCCAGAAGCACAGGAAGCTTGGCATCGGTTCCCCTCAGAGTCAATTTTAAGTTTTAGTTCATACTGTTCCCAGACTGGTGGCTTTTTTGTACAGTAACTACACACAAAGAAAACTCTTTGTGTGTAATTACTGCGCAGGGGTTCATAGACCACAAGCACAACAGCTTCACTTAAATAACTGAAGAACTCTTGGCCATCAGCAAGATTTCCCTTTTTCTCCACCTAAACATTGAAAATGTGAAACACATAGTTCATCTGCATTTTGCTGGAAGCGTTTATGCTTTGCTTTCTGTTATGTGGATGTGCAGATCTGACATAGCAAGTGTAATTTTTCCCGGCTATCTGCCCAACAAAAAGCCTCAGACAACCACAAACAGCCCCGCAAGCTCCCTCCTCAACACCTCAACAATAGGGTGACGCCATTAAAATCAGCGCGCTTGCTTCTTCTTTAAGCCGACTTTGCAAGTTCATTTGCGCTCCTCTAATCTCCCGAATACACGCGGCTCGCTCAATGCTTCTAGCAGACTGAGAAGCATAACATCAGCATTATATGGAGGAATGAGATGCACACTGTCATCCTCACTCCTGTCCCCTTATTCCTTTTGCTTGGCAAAATGCAGACTGCATCCCTTGCTCAGCTTTTCAGGGCCCAGGTGCTTTATGTGTTCAGTCGTCTTCATTTTGGCAGCAGCTTCCTTTGAGCTAAACGGTCACATGTCAGCAGAAGTGCAGGCCTGAGTGTTGCTGCATGTAACTGTGTTGGAAGCGTGTAATGTAATTTCAGTATAAAAGAAAGCTATAAGGCTCCCCCCCTGCAGGCCTCTGAGATGTGCCGAGCCTTACTGCAGAGGCAACACTGTCAGGATGAATGTTAGGAATGCTTCAAGACGTGATGATGACTGCCTGACTGTGAAGAGACCACAGGGTTACGTCCCATGAAAGGAGGCAGAAAGATGTGTGTGGTTGGTTATTGCTATGACTATTTTAGTTCAGTTCTTTCTACAAAAGCATAGCAAAAAGGTTTGGATAAAATTTTATCCCTAAAGGAAAGCCTTCCTGTTGCAGTAAGAAGAAAGACATATTGAGATTTTTTTTATTTTTTTTTAAATGGTTAAAAACAAAAGGCAGACTTTTGTACCACCTGTTTGACTTCTTGTTACCACCAATATCTAATCACATGGCAGCAAATTAATACATTTAGTAATGTAGACATAGTCAAGATGATGAAGTATCAAACTGAGCAGATCAGAATGAAAAGAAAAGAGATTTAAGCCACTTTGAACATGGCAAGGTTGTTGGTCTGAGTATTTCAGAAACTGCTGATCTACTGGGATTTTTATGCCCCTTAATACCAACGTGGCCTGGTTTAACCACCACAGCCAACCTATGGTTGCTGACCATGTCCATCCCTTCATGACCACAGTGTAGCATCTTCTGATGCTACTTCCAGCAGGACAATGCACCATGTCACAAAGCTCAGATCATCTCCAGCTGCTTTCTAGAACATGACCATGAGTTCACTGGAATCTGGAACGGGAGATTCTCATCATGGATGGATGTTTAAAATAGCAGACATTAACCAAAATGTTGCACAACTTAAAAGTAACCAGAAAACAACAGACTACGCGTCAACAGCTCAATTTAACCCCTTAATGCCTACATTTACTTACAATGATATAATAATAAAGCAAATAAATAAAGGGAAAAAACATAAAGAAAAAGAAGTGTATGAGGAAAAAATACAGTCAAATTTTGATTAAATAATAACAATGAATAAATTAAAATAAATATTAAATATAAAATAAACATGTAAGAGTAAGAAAAAAGCAAATAGACACCAACTCAACTGTGTCTACTCAACATTGTTATCAAGTTTTCATTATGATCAACAGTTTAATTTAGTCGTAACAAGTGAATGTAATTGAATAAGAAAATCTATTATGTTCATGGTTACGATAATAATAATAATAATAATAATAATAATAATAATAATAATAATAATAATAATAATAATAATAATAATAATAAT
>JBAMHW010000004.1:33648440-33661634 GCA_037177495.1 Rhadinocentrus ornatus
CCAGAATGGAAGAGGGTCCAGCCCCTCTCAAGGACAGTGGTTCCAGAGCCCAAGCCATGCGTCGAGGTAAGTCCAACCATATCTAGCCGGAACCGCTCAACCTCGCGCACCAGCTCAGGCTCCTTCCCCGCCAGGGAGGTGACATTCCACGTCCCTAGAGCTAGCTTTTGCCGCCAAGGATAAGACCGCCAGGGTCCCCGCCTCTGGCAGCCGCCCAGCTCACATTGCACCGGACCCCTATGGCCCCTCCTGCAGGTGGTGGGCCCACGGGAGGGGAGGCCCATGTTATCCTTTCGGGCTGAGCCCGACCGGGCCCCATGGGGAGAGGCCCGGCTACCAAGCGCTCGCCTCCGTGCCCCACCTCGAGGCCTGGCTCCAGAGGGGGGCCCCGGTGACCCACGTCCGGGCAAGGGAAACCCTTGTTTTTAATCTTTGTTTTTCTAATACACTTGTATTTTTTTCTGCACCTTCTGTAATGTTTTTATGTTTTGTGGAAAGCACTTTGAATTGTCTGCTACATGAAATGTGCTTTACAAATAAATTTGCCTTGCCTTGCCTATTTGTGGTTTTTCATGCTGTGGATGTGTTTTTTTCGAGGTTTTCCACATCTTCTTGTGTCAAATTCTTCTTAGAATATATCTAAATTACTGAAGTACAGTATAAAAACATCCATTTCACAGATGTATTCATTACTTATTTTTGTATTTGACTCTTTAGGGACCTTAATGATCTTATGATCTTGGCACACTTTTTCTTTGGAAGTTTCTCGGTTGAACAAGGACAGATATTTTTAGGCTGCTTTTCAAATCAGAAACGTGTGCTCCATGTTTTTCTGTGTCCATCTTTACCCCTGATCATGACTCGTGTCCCAGTTCCCATCCCAGAGAACAACATTCCCTCATGATGATGCAACCACCGCCGTATCTGACCTCCAGGATGGCGAGATAATTAGCTTTGACGTAATAAATAGTTTACTTTATCCCACTTTGTAATCCCAGGTTGAGTTCGACTTTGCTAGAGACATGGATTTGTCCCACAGAGGTTGCTGGAAGACAAGCGTTTTGTTGCACTTATGATAGACATTTATTTGCATTATCATATAATCGAGTGGATAGAAAATCTGAACAAGCAGAAGTTTAGGAAGCAAAATATTATATTCAGGGATTCACAATAAGTTTCTGGCTTCAATGAAAGCAGAATTATTTTACTTAAAGATTTCTGTATTTTATTAGTTGAAAAAATGTTTACATTGCCCAGACAAGAAAGCAGTTTTTATTATGTGCAATCATCAACATCACAGAAATGTTCTTTAATCACACAGTACAAGAAATCCACAAATTAAATTAACCCTTTAATCCAAATTGGCCCTTATAAGGGAAGAGAAAATGGCAAATATAATCACCAATTATAAAAAAAAAAATACAATAAAACAGGACAATGGTGTTTATTTTCTACTGTTGCTCGAAGTTTAGACCCTAATGTTCACAGAACCAGACTGTCAAGTTTTATGTTTAGAAACGATTTAGTTGCTGACGATGATCAGTGAATCATTGATAAAAAAAAACAGATGACGATAAAAAAAATTCACATTTCTAAATTTTATTGTCAACTATTCAGCCATAGTAACAAATACAATATTTTTTAGGCAGGGAATAAATTCTCTGAGGTTCCTAAATGTCTCTAGACACCAAGAACATAAAGATGAACCTGGTTATTGTGAAGAAATTCTTTATTTACTTTGGGTTTGATGCTTTAGGAAGTTTTTCTTGAAATATGCTCAGGGTAAGTAAGTAGGTAAGTAAATGTTGATTTATTTATGGGATTTATTTAGCACCTTTCAAGATAAAAATCACAAAGTGCCTAACAATTAAACAGAGCACAAAATAACACAATAACAGAGGACATAAAAACAAATAAAACTAAGCAAAAGCAAGTTTAAAAAGATGAGTTTTTAACTGCTTTTTAAAAGCGATGACTGAGTCGGCAGATCTCAGGCTGAGAGGAAGAGAGTTCCAGAGGGAGGGAGCCACTGCTGCAAAGGCTCTGTCACCTTTGGTTTTCAGCCGTGTCGGCTTAACAACCAGCAGACCTTCATCACTAGATCTCAGGGACCTGCTAGGAACGTAGGGCTGTAAAAGGTCTTTGATATAATTAGGTGCTTGGTTATGTAGGGCTCGATAAGTTAAAACCAGAATTTTAAAGTGTACTCTGTGATGAACGGGAAGCCAGTGCGGCTGGATTAGTAACGGAGTGACGTGAGTGAATTTGGAGGATTTTGTTATCAGCCTTGCAACAGCCTTCTGAACTACTTGGAGAAGATCAAGCAAGTGAAGATGGAATTACAGTAATCTAGTCTAGATGAGATGAAGGCATGAACGTTTATCTCCATCTCAGACTGTGAAACAACTGGACTCAGCTTGGCCTTGATTTTGAGATGATGAAACCAGAGCAAACAAGCGATTTTAAATGAGCATCTAAAGACAGAGCAGGGTCAAGAATTACACCAAGGTTCCTAACCAAGGGTTTAATAAATGAGGCAAGTGGGCCAAGACTCTCAGCTATCTTAGGGAAAAATCTCTCAGGGGCACAAACAAGGACTTCAGTTTTGCATCATTTACTTGAAGAAAGTTATCATTCATCCAACTCCTGAAAGCATCCAAACACCCAAGCAAGATCTGAATCTTAAAAACATCCTGAGGTTTAAAAGAAATAAATAGCTGAATATCATCAGCATAACAATGGGAAGAAATATCTTTAAAAGAGCCTATAATGTGCTGCAGAGGCAGCAAATATAAAATAAACAGTAATGGCCCCAGAACAGATCCCTGTGGAACACCATAAACAAGAGATAAAGAAGAGGATTTAAGCTTTGCAGCAGCCACAGAAAATAATCTCCCATATAGATAAGAGGAGAACCATTTGAGAGCAGATCCTGAAACCTCAAGCCAGTGTTTCAGCCTGTTAAACAAGAAACGATTATCTAGTGTCAAAAGCTGAGGTCAAGTGCAGTAACAACAACACCGAGCAAAGACCTGTATCGCTCTGCATAAGGAGGTCATTGGAGACTCTGAGCAGGGATGTTCCAGTGGAGTGCGCCCTGCGAAAGCCAGACTGAAAATGATCCAGGTTATGTGTGTCTCTAAAGGGTTTAACAGGTTAATGCAATCTTGAAGGGAAATATTATCATAAACAGAATTATAAACATGAACCATTGTTACAAAGAACAGCAACATCCATATAGCTGGAAAAATAAATATGTGATCAACTTGTTATTGAATTTGTTATATTAGAGGAAATGTTAATTTTTAGATGATTATTATTATAAAATTAATTTGAATCTTTTTTTTTTAAATATTATGGTTTGTTTGTTGCCACTGGCATCAACAGTTTGTAGGTGTGCAACGGCCTTTCAACATGGCTTAAATGTACAAGTCCAGTTTGCCCCGCTAGATGGTTAGCTCCATCACTTAGAGGTGGCGGTGGTGGGCTGGAGCCTCGCCACCCTGGATCAGATACCATAAATGGGGTGGGGGGTCTGGCAAGGCCGCCCTCGGGGTGGATGCGTAGTCAACCCGGTTGCGGGCTGTCTGGAATATGTGTTCTAGGAAATGGAACTTAGTGATACTAAGATCTATTTATCTTTTCTTAATTTTGCAACATCAGGGAACTTATTTATTTTGCCTTTTGACAATGTGTTTCCTCACCATGACCCCACACTTATATAAAATACACCAACACATTAATGCTCACGTGTGTCCTCCATGATTTCCTTGCACTTTTCCCATGTGCACTTTTAAAAGAGCAAGTACACTGCAGCTCTGTGGGGCCCTGTTCATGTATTTTTTACAGTGCTGCTGGCCTTTCGCCCCTCTCCCTACCTCCACTGTGGGTCAACCGGTCTGTGGTTTATAGCAGGAGCCATCAGCCACACCTCAGTCAGCATTTCATCTAAAATAAATGGGTTCGGCAGAAGGACAGGAGTTCCAGTGATGGTTATATATGAAACCAGTCACACACACACACACACACAGAGTGAAATAACATCGGTAAGGGGTCATGCTTTATGTACCGTTTCACGGAAATGGAAGATATCACCTGAGGGGAAAAAGGAGAGAACAAAAGTGTAATTTCTTATGTTAGAGGAGCTCATCACTGTAGCTTTCGGTTCTTTTTTGTGTTGGTGTATTGATTTGCTTTCTGTGGTTTCTGTGTGAATTTCCAGGGCAGGTTCCGATCTGTGGATGTTTGCCTGTCTGAGCCTCGGCTGTTCACCACATTTTTCACAGTTTGTAGTGAAACAGTCTGCATCTGTGCAGCATGTGTGTGTTAGAGAAACTAAAAACCGTTTCTGCTCATGCAACAGTAGTCAGAGCTTGTACTTCTTTCTCTGCTATTCTGTTTTCATTAGCACATCAATACGGTGGAATATTACTGTGCTGTTGATGCCAGTGGCAGCTTATATCATCTGCGGTAATATGGAGCCTTTGTTGGGTTAATTTGCCTCACAGAGGAGCTAGAATGATGTGACAACAGAGAGCTTGCAAGGACTGCAGTCTCTTTTGCCCTCATGCACACGGTGTTGTGCAGAAAATGTTAAGCATCACTGTAGCAAAGAAGTCCTTTTAAATTGGATCCTTAGGCACCTTTTTAAATAACAGCATGTTCCCATTAGTTTAAGCTACAAATGTGCCAAATAATAGTTTGACTGACATTAAATTGCATTTATGCATCAGCAAAGCAATCCCTTACGCCCCAAATCCTCATTAAACATTATTATTTCTTATTTGGCATTATTTAGCATTTGCTTTTTCTTTGTGTGTTCCCGGCAGACATCATCGTGCTGATAGCATCGGTGGCGGTGGTGTCGGCGGGCAGCCAGGGCAACATCTTCGCCACCTCCGTCCTGCGGAGCCTGCGTTTCCTTCAGATCCTTCGCATGGTGCGAATGGACCGAAGAGGAGGCACCTGGAAGCTGCTGGGATCCGTGGTCTACGCACACAGCAAGGTCAAAATCCAAAACACTGACACGTTTATGAGAAAATGGGATTAAAAAAAAAAAAAAGATTAAGAAAAAGCCTACAACATGGAAGAAAACCACTTCAGACATTAAAATTTGAATTTCTGAGAATTAAAATTAATGCAACAGAAAAGGTTTCCACTTGTTTAGGTTTAATTTTCACCTTTGCTTCAATTTCCCCTTTGGTTAAGTTTTAACATTAACAATACTTAGTAATTGTGAAACATAATGCCTTTTTCTTTTATTAAATAAATCCATAAATTATGTTGCAAATGTTTTTTTAATTTCTGTAACATCTGCAATCTGCACAAAGATAGTCAAGAGCACAATGCAACACCAGACCAGGCACAGTAATAAGCCGCCATTAAATTATACTCAAATTTAATATTTAGAGCAGCAGCACTGTTACGGCCCCTGGCCTTTTCTGGATGGACTCCGGCCTGTCAGTCTGCGCCAGGATATGCAAATGTGGCTGTGCCAGCGCTGCCTCAGGATTGGCTGTGGACCGGCATCTGCAGTACCTCCCCTCCGCCTCGTGGATTGGTCGCTAGAGTTCGCGCACTCCTCCAGCTGACGAGAACGATGGACGCCTCGCCCTTAAATAGGAGGATCAGCCATCATTCTGGGCAGCTGTGTCAGTAGGGCACAGTTCGCCACTTGGACTATTTTCTGAGTGTGTGTAGCAGGTTTGGGTTTTGCGTGGTTTGCTGATAATAGGTGTTATTCATTGTGCAACTGGGTCAGTGGACTCAGGTTGTCATTTGTATATTTGACTGTTCAACAGACATGTTGTGTTTTGGTCTGTTTTGAGTATAGGGAGCCTTCTCATTAGGAGAAGCTCCCCTCATCCAACAGTGTTTGGGACTTACATGCCGAGATTTCCTCCTTCTTTTTAGTTTTCTGCTCTGTAGATGCTGAAAAACTAAAATTCTTCACAATCTGTCAGTCAGAAATATTTAGTGATGACTCTGTGATGGAGTTGGACACAGAGTGGTGAGCTATGACCCATCCTTGTTGGAAAAAACTAATCCTTTGGTGGCTGCTGCTTTTATACCCAATCCTGACACCCTTACCTGTCACTCTGCAGATTGGAGAATCTTCCATGACATTGATTCTATATATTCTATAAACCTTTCTGTCTGTCTCTGCCTCTATCTCTGCTCTTTTTTAATTGTGTTGTTCCATCAAAATTCAGGTTTATTTATATATTCTAAAAACAACAAAGGTGGTCAGTAAGGAGGCTGAAATCCTTTTCTTTGTTCTTGTTTCTGTTAAATTAAACATATAAAATAAATTGACAGAGTTAAGTTTCTGTTACATTTCAGAAAACTTTCCAGCTTTTTCTAGAAATTGTATTTGTTTTGAGATGCCAATTTTGTGGGTTTCATCGTGGTTTGGTGACAGATTTGCTGTTGTATCTCTGATCTGAGATGTGAAATAAATTACAAAAACGCCACCAGGTGCACTTTCTGTGCTGATGTTCTGCGAATCAGTTATGAGAGGCTCTAACTTGGAAAACAATCATATTCATTACATGTTGGTGATCATATCCAAATATGAATGAGCTGTTTAATAAAAACAATATCAGCTCTGGCAGCGATATTAAATTTATCCCTGGAGTTTTTATTGAAATATCTCCAGCACAGCTCTTCTTCTCCACTTCCTGCTGTCTTTACTTTACACTCTCGTTCTTCTGTCTTCACCTCCATCAGCCCACACAAACCTCCTTTTCTCTCTTTCTGCTTTACATCAGTGGGTAGAGGCCGGTTTGGGTCTTGCTGCTTTTCTTTGCTTCCATCAAAGCTTCACATTCAGATGGTAAAATTTTCAGGTCAAGGCTGTGTGTGTGCTGAGGATGTGTTTTATAAGTGACCTCTGTTACCAAGCGAGCCTCCCACTGTGGATGGGTTTCTGGCCTAGAAATTGTTTTGTGAGCAACTTTGAAATAAAAAATTCAATCTCAGGGAGTTTAGATGCATACAAACAGCACCGTTATCCACTGAATTAATATGATCTTGTATTGTGATCTATTGGAGTTAGAAGCAATATTTGCGTCTATGGGAGGACAACGTCTATCACCAACCCGAGCATCCACTGTGCCGTGGTGTCGGGTTTTAAGGTTTGTGTTGAAACTAGGAGATGCATGCATATAAATGGCATCATGAATTAAGTGCAGAAATAAAAGCAGAAGCAACAAGTTTGTTTTTGACTTTAAATGAAAGACATGACTTGGTTCTAAAGGAAAACACAGATTAAAATGTATCTTAATATTGGGAACAAACATTTAATTTGGGAAGATCCAGACATTAACTAAGTGAAATAATCAATCAAAGTGAAAAAAGCATCGGCAGACTGGTTTTCAGGAGCTTTTTTATTTAATAACAGACTTGAAATGAGTGTTTTACTCATTGTCTAAGCTAGATCTTTTTCTTTTTTCAGGAAATCTCACCATAATGAATATATAAACACAGATGGTTCTGATTTGCACAAGTTTTATATTATTTATTGGAAAAGTGAATTTCTGTAGCAGAGTGCTTGCATAGTAACCAGATGAAACTGTCCGTTCTGCAGGAGCTGGTAACCGCCTGGTACATCGGCTTCCTGGTTCTCATCTTCTCCTCCTTCCTCGTCTACCTTGTGGAGAACAAGTTCAACAAGGAGTTCGCTACCTACGCAGATGCCTTGTGGTGGGGCACGGTGAGTTTGTCTGTGCCTCCCAGAACTTAGTAAAAACTCTTGACCCTGACTGCTGCTACTGTTTGTTAGAAATCCTGAATCTTTTGTTCGCAGTCTCAATGTGTCTCGGCCAACGGCAGAGTTGCACTTCTTTACATCAGACATTAAATATTTTTACCCCAGATACCTGCACTTTCTCCCAAAAGCAGCCTTTCCTCCATGCTTTACTCCGTTAAACACCCATTTTAAAACCTAAAGGTTCATTAGCATACGAAAACTGCTGTTCCCATGAATAGCAACCAGAGCCTCGTTAGAAGATGATCCACAGTGCCGGTCTGCAAAGGCAGCAAGGTCGACGGATGGATATCAGCACAGTCAAACAGGTTGAACACGGAAGCTTTTCAGTTCACCAGGATTTCTTTCTGCTTCCTGCCACGGCTCCCTCTGAGGCTGTAAATGACTTTACTCAGTGGTCATGTGTTAATGTGTTAACTTCCATCACTCTGAATCAGGATCACAATTAACTCTGGTTCCTCTTTCATCAAAACATTGTTCCCTGATCGCTTCTTTCATCCGAACCTTTTAGTCACGTCGTCAGTCAGTCAGTGGTGTCTGTGTGTCAGAAATGCTTTGCATCTTCAGTACACACATTGGTTTTCTACCAAAGCAGAATAAACATTTCAGCCGCAGGCTTTTAGCAACGTACCTGAAACCAAGGCCATGCAGACTATGATGAAACCTGTTCGGAGGCTTTACAGAAGCCCACGCGTGGTTTCAGTGCCTGACGGGCCTGAAGGCATCGCTCCTTTTATACAGCAAGGGGGAAAACATGCAGATTCAATTCAGATGCAAAGATGTTTGCTTTCTAAGCATCTTAGAAAAATAAAGTCAGACTGTCATTCTTGCAAATGCAAACATGTCACATGGTCCAAATGTTCAATAAGCAGAGCCATTTTCACTCCAGACTCTTCAGGCATGTGCTTAAAGCAGAGTCTCCGCTAAGTTTCTCAACCTGCCACTTCTTTAAATCATTCTTATAGTTCTTTGTTTTTAAAGAAAAAGGCAGGACATAAAGTTACAAATAACAAAGACATCGATAGATAGATAGATAGATAGATAGATAGATAGATAGATAGATAGATAGATAGATAGATAGATAGATAGATAGATAGATTCATCTCATTCAGCATCATACTGCATCGTTAACTCTTCCTTTCCACAGATCACCTTGACAACCATCGGCTATGGAGACAAGACACCAAAGACGTGGACAGGACGGATGCTGTCTGCTGGCTTTGCCCTCCTGGGCATCTCTTTCTTTGCTTTGCCAGCAGTAAGTCGATTCTTTCTCTCTGATCTTCAGTTAAACTGGAAATTAAACTTGTCTCCTTTCAAGCAAAGAAGTATATAATGTTTTCATTCACTGAATTAAATTTTTACTAAGCAAACTATCAACAACCTCAAAGTTCTTCAGAAAACAGATTTCACATTATATGATTAGAGCCACATGTCAAAAGCTTGAAGTTATTTTAAATGTACATACATCTACATTTCCCCACGTGTGTAATAATCCTGCCTGAACTGACTCACCTCATCATACAAACTGACGTCAAATCTGTTAACAAAGATATAAGTGATCCCACTGCCTTGTAAATGTATTCTAAACACAACAAAGCAACTTCAGGTGGATAAATTTAGGAATTACAGTTACTTTTATTTAAAATTGCAGTTTAATATCTTTTATGTCATTTTTACATTTACCAAATAAGTCCTGCGGGCTCCTGGGTTTTGGCCCCGGGACAAACGTTTGACACCCTTGTTTTATACAGGTTATAAAAACATGGCAGAAGCAGAATGAACCTCAGCAGGACATAGTCATAGGAAAATATCATGGCCAACATTTGAAGAATAATTTACATTTTTACGTCATCCTTTTCCATTTTTTTTCACCAAATGTCCCAAACAAATAAACAACCAAATAAAACAAAATAAACAGATAAATTCATTAGAATAAAAAATTAGAAGGAAGTAATTTTCTTCCTCCATCAATATCACAATTCATAAAAAAGTCTTTTTAATTAGTCCCGATTCTTTACGTTCATTACCCAGCAGGCTTGTCCCGTTTCCTCCACAAACCCAAGAACTCCCTTTCACACTCATACTGTCCTTTTGCAGGTTCCTTTCTCATGTGTCTCCTATTCCTAGAAGTATCGAATAAATACATCTAAATCAAGGAGGATTACTTGTGCTCTTTCCAAAAAAGGAAAATAGCATTTTTGACAAATTGTTTGTTATCCAAGGGGAAAAATTTAGTTCAGTTTTTCCATGAGAGAACAGATGCTAGAGGCTGACTATAAGAGCAACAGCACTGTGTGTGGTGCCGTTTTCTCTTTTCTCTGTGGCTGAGTGTAAGTCGTGGCATACGAATGCAGCCAGTTTAACCTCTTACTATCGCATCAGGGGATTCTGGGTTCAGGCTTCGCCTTGAAGGTCCAGGAGCAGCACCGACAGAAGCACTTTGAGAAGCGGAGGAACCCAGCCGCCTACCTCATCCAGGTAAAGCCCACTTCCTGCTGGCTGATTCTCTGACATATAAAACAAGCACTGATGAAGATTATGCAAAGCTGCCCCCAACCCCTACCCCATCTTCATAATGAGAAATATGATTAAAATCCATAAATGACTTCATTATTCTCCAGTTTCTCTTTTTCTTATGTTTCTCTAAAACCCTAAAATGCCTGATAAAAGGCAGCCAGCATGCAGCTTCACCCTGTCCACCCCTCCTCATCCTCATCCAGCTCTTTGACCTCTGGGAGGATTCTCCACACCCTGCCAGGAGCGCTTTCCTCTTCTCTATGTTTCATAGTGCTGACGTCATACTTTCCTCCTCATGCTTCTCTCTCTGCCATATTTCCCTCTCCTCCTCCTCCTCCCCCTCCTCCTCTTCATCCTGCGCGTGCCCATGTTGTACCAGGCTGCGTGGCGTTATTACTCCACCGACAGCGCTAGGCCCTACCTGGACGCCACGTGGCAGCACTATGAGAGCCTCCTGCCTTCCCAAAGGCATGTATCCATGCCTGACCTCCGTCCAACCACAGACGTGTGACACACCTGCTTTTTCTGTTTTTCTTTTGACTAATCAGCCTTTTTAATTTGTTTTCTGTTCCTTTTTCCTCCTTTTCCTTCTCTTATGACACTCTCTTTGGCCTCATTTTGT
The DNA here is from genome assembly GCA_037177495.1 of Rhadinocentrus ornatus. NCBI lineage: Eukaryota > Metazoa > Chordata > Actinopteri > Atheriniformes > Melanotaeniidae > Rhadinocentrus > Rhadinocentrus ornatus. The sequence continues at coordinate 33,659,351 of JBAMHW010000004.1, forward strand.
TTCTTTTTTTGTTTTGTGTATGTTTTTTATTTTGTTGTGTAACTTTTTATTGTACTTTTCTTCCTCCTGGTTTTGTGGATTCTGCATGCAGTGTGTTTGGCGTAGTTATGCGGCTGATGAGAACTCGGTTTCCATTTCTACCTGGAAGCCTCACTTGAAGGCGCTGCATACCTGCAGCCCTACAAAGTAGGTACAACTATGGCAGCTGGTGTCTGTATTTGGTGTCTGTGGTACTCGAGTCATCCTCTCCTACTTCAAAATGAAACTGATTCACTTCTCCTGCTGTCGTACTGTTTCATGTATCTGCTTTGTTCTCTTTTTAAATCATTTTCCTGTGAGAATAAGGTTCAGGGTCATCAGAAGGGACCGGTCATTTCCAGGCTCCATTTATCTGGGTTCAGGTCAGCTGAGTGCTCTGTGGGGACAGAACCCTTACTTTTCAGAGGTTGAGGCTGTAATTTTAGCATTTTCCCTCCAAATGTGTTGATAAATTTGGCCTTAATGAGCCAGTCAAGATTCTTTTAATTTGCAGCACCTCTGTCTCAGTAAAACAGACAGGTGCTGAGCTCTGACTGATTTCAGTGAGTTAATTTATTTCAGTCTGTCATTGCTTCAATAATCGAAATCAATAAACACGTGAGAAAGGACAAAGCGGGTGGAAAATCTGCAAGAATGTTGTCAAGTATAAACACGATCATTCATGTCTGGATTATGTCAAGGAGAAGTTATAGTTGTGGCCTGTACAGGAGGCAGCATGAGATCTTACAGAACAGTAGATGTTTGCAGACACCAGGAAGCAGCATTGCTAACATGTAGCATAGCAACACGATGGGGAGAAACTCAGCTAAAAGACTCTACAAAGCCTTGGCATCCAAACCAAACACAGTTCAAACCAAAGCAGTTATGAGGAAATGTAAGAAAAACATGAGAACAACGCTGTCCTCTTCGGAGCTTCTGTTAATTCACTTCAAGCAAACCAGACAAACATGAAAGCAGAGACTCTGCTCATCGCTGTGGGACACAAACTCTGGGAACTAGCAGCTAGAATCCGAATCATGACTTACTTTTGCTGTTTTGGGTGAAAAGCTCAATTCCAGCACTAAAAACTCTGCTAATGTGTTCTCCTATGCCTCTGCCTTTGTTTGACATGAATTGTGAAGGTCCTGCTAGTTTCCATGGGGATTGAAGGAGGTTCTATAGGGAAGGATTCACTCTTTTTATTTTCTTACAATTAAAATGAGAAGCTCATTCCTGATATCAACTACAAACCTGAGTGGAATAGTTCTCAGCTTAAAATATGTAAGTGCCAGCAAAAAAAAACAGAAGAAGATAAAATGAGATCTAAAACTGAAAAAAAAAAGTTACCCTTTTGGAAACAGGTATTTATTTATTCTGTATTTGTGTTTACTAAAAACATTGAATTAAATAAAATTTTATTCTGTAATTGTAAAGTCTGCCTGTTCAGGAGTGAAGTCACATGGTCCATGGCCTTAGTAAACTACAGCAAGCCTGTTGGCTTGCAGATTTCATGTCGTGTTAAAGAAATGCATGACAGTCTGACATGATGCGCCTCTTCTGATTTGTTTCCAACCCAGTTGTGTCTAAATATCACAGTCGGCGTCTTATGAAGGTTTTGGAGCCTGGAAATATTGGGACATCCATCTGTCATCTGCATGTGATGTATCTGGATATACAGGCATGGTTATCTCAGTTAAAATGAGTAAACACTCCTTTTAGGTTGGCCACCTGTGTGCTTCCTTAGTCTGCCTCTACAGTCTGCATGGACTTGCATGTTTATAGATATCAAGCTTATTTGTTTTAGATTTCCTCTGAGATGCACGTTATTGATCTGCACTTGAAAAGGTCACTGCTCTTAATTTAATAACTATCCTTTCTTGTTGACTTTGCTTTAAAGAAAAGTTTGTTGTTTTTGCAAGTTTTAGCTCATTTTTAAGTGAAGTAAAAGTTTGATAATTATTTTCAGTTTATTTAGAACTGACATGAGTTGTGATCTGTGCAGGTGTTGGCTCTGTGCGTCATGCAGACTTTGTACTGTTAAAGTCTGTTAAAAAGTTTTAGGGAAACAATTTGCACCAACAATACACAACTGGTTTGAAGTAGTATTTACTGCATTAGGGACAACCTAAAATGTCCTTCATTAAATAATCTCGTCTGCCTAATATCAGGTCCCCCTGTTCAACTTCCTGTTAACACAAATATCTAGCCAGCCAATCACACGGCAGCATGTAGTCATGTAGACATGGTGAAGACGACTTGCTGAAGT
>JBAMHW010000004.1:33662416-33683153 GCA_037177495.1 Rhadinocentrus ornatus
GCAACTGTGTGATGCTGTCATGTTGATATGGAGCAAAACCTCTGAGGAAGGTTTCCATCACCTTGTTGAATCTATGAGACCAAGAATTAAGACAGTTCTGGAGCAAAAAGGGGCCCAACTAGGTACTAGATGGTGGACCTGATAAAGTGGCTGGTGAGTGTTGTGTTGTTGGAGGTTTTGACAAACAGCATGACCTACAGAGCAGCAGTGTGCATACGAAAAAAACACAGCAGGTTAAATTATCCAGATTGATGCATTTAAAGTGCAGATAGATGTTAAATGTTTACTGCATTATTTTACAATAACACGGATGTGTAACTATAACTAGTTTAATTTAAATGTGAGGCTGAAACCTGCAAAAACATCGTAATGGTTTTCTAAGTTCAGTGTTTTTAATGTTTAAAAATGTTTTCTCATATCGTTTCTTTCTTTTTCTCATCTGACAACCTCAGGAAGGAGCAGGGAGAGTCGACCACCAGGTTTGTGACCGTCTCTGGACAATCACAGCTCAAACTAAGATGTATCTCTGATGTTATATATGCAACCGTCACAGTTGACACAGTTGTCCACACCTCCACCAGAATATAACACAGGTGAACTGGGTCAGCATCAGTTCTTGGGCATTTTTAACTCAAACATTGATACATAAAATTTACTTTGACTTTTGCAGGAAGAATTGGCCCATTGACTGGTTAATGGTACATTTAGTTTTATACAGAGGTCTGCATACTGATGTAATTATTACTTTAACGTTGAAATCATCATTTTCATGGCACCACTGAGGCCAATCTGAGCTCTGGGTTTTCATGTTCATCATTTATCGGTCCCCTGTCCTTAGACCCTCCATCGCGGTAAGGAAAAACTCAAAAACCCATCTATGGGAGAAAGAGAAACCTTAGGGAGATCCACATGATGAGAGAGATCCACTTCCAGGACGGACAGGCTGTAGAACCTGCATCATGATTCAAACCCTCCGAGTTTCACAATCAAAAAAATAGTAATTTTATCAATATCCATTTTTCCTATCTGGATTTTGTAAATCTGATCTATTATAGAACGAGACATGATGTTCTCATAACAAACTATGGCTGCATGATATTAGGAGAACATGAAATAAAAGCCACATTTACATGGACAAATATTTCTTCAATCAGGGATTCCAGCTGACATGTTACATGGATGAAAGATATAGTGATTCAATCAGTTGTGTTTACATGAAGGAAAGAATTAATGCAATTTTAGCCCTTTTGACACGTGCAAGGCCTAACAATTCAGCCATTATGCTGATGACACTCAGCTCTATATTACTGTTTCGCCAGGGGACTCTGGTCCCATTCAAAGCTTAAAGACACACTACAAAACATTTGCAGGTTTCTCAGTGACAAGCTACCTGTTGACGGCTAATCCAGCATCAGTCTGGCATCCTACATGTGCTATGAGATCTCTCTAACCAGTAAAAGACTATTTTCTCTTGCTCTGTACTCTTCTCTCTTTCCTTTCCTCTCTTCCTCTGATAATGTTTTCTTGTGTTTTTTTCTTTTTAGCTGAATCAGCCACAGTGTGTGTTCAAAATGGCCAGTGTGTTTATATTCGCTTGCTAGCGTAGGATAAGGAAAAGTCGGAAAGTCTTGTAGTGCATCTCTAAATGCATACCTTGGTCAAATTAATACTTTAATGTTTCAGAATTTTATTTCAGCTAAATAAAGAGAAAAATGAAATTGTTGTTTGACCCAAAAGATGAGCATCCTAAGGTTAACGTCCAGCTACATTACGCAATGTTGAAATGAATTAATTCAATATAAATATAAATAGATGCAGACATCTTGGGTATAAAACATGTTCTAGCCATCCACTAGCTCACCCTTCAAACTTTTCATTGCAATAACGTAAAAAAAAAACTAAAAAAAAATGGTTTTATGAAACCAGAAAGAGTAAAAACCAGCTTTGTTTTCAGTTGGAGGGTGGAACAGTTTTATGTTCGTCTCAGTAGTCTGTGTGAACTGTAGTGTCACTGAGACAGTAAAGTCAACCTAATTAGAGCAGCTTAAGGCGGTGGGTGTTGACATGTCGCCCCACTAACAGCCCTCTCTGACTCACTGTTAAAACTGTTGCTTCTTTTTCTCTCACACACACACATCTGTTTCCCCATCACGCTCTTGCCCCAGGTATATGTTGTGCTTTTATTAGACGTGTTATTATGTTGGTGTGCATTCATTTTGCTTTGTTTTCTGATGGTTGTGCACTCCTGGTGTTAGTCTGTTTATCTGATGCATTTCCCGAATCATTAGGGGAGGGCAGCGTGCAGGGCAGTGGAGGCTGCCTGATGTAATATGTTGTATTTGCAGTTATGAAACTGAGTAAATGTTTGTCTGTGAAGGAAGCTGCACAACGTGAAAAGTCTACAAAAATACACAGACTAAAATGAGTCTGCGGGGAGACTGAAGCCACATTAGTCTTTATTTACTGGCCAGATTTGCAGAGCAATCACTACAAGCTCAGTGTATAAAATAGAGGTAGTGGTAAAATGCAGCTGAGACATAAGTACACATAAAACTAAATAAAAACAATCTGTACTTTAACACCCTCAGTGATCTGTTGAATGTTTACTGGCCTCACACTGTGATTCAGGCACTTGTTGCCATGGTCCAGCTGAATTCACTCTGTTAAAGGAGGGTGCTGTTTTCCTCCACTGAGCCCAGTTGCCTCAGATCTCTGCTTCGAAATGTCAGCCATCCACATACTGAAACACCTGCAGGAATCTCATTTGGGTTATTGCATTTTCTTCATCAACACACAGACAAGGAGATGGTGAAAAAGTAGTTTTCTCTCATTTACTAAAGACATAGAGGTGAACATGTTCTATCATCTGTTTCTGCATCATGTAACACATCATCGTGTGTCTATCTCCCCTTGGTTTTTAGTAAAAATCATAGTAATAAACAGAAGCTACTGAAGAGGTGTACCACTCGGAAACATAGGTACACGGCATCCCTGCTCCCGTTACATGAAGTTTTTTCTTTGGGAATGCTGACTAATTCTTGGTGCATGGGTATCTGTAGGAGGCTGAGCAGCCTCAAAGAGAGCAGTGCCAGCAAGTCCTGCAGGGGGATGTCAGTCGCCTTCATTGTAATCCTCTATCTGCCTCTGTTTGACATGTGCCTGAACGATGTGCTTCTTCTGCCTGCTGTGATTTCATTTTTCAGCTGTTACACAAAAATGTGCCAGGCTTTTAATCTCAGCTGCAGATCCTGTAAAATAATCAACGTTTAAAAGCTTTTTCTTGAATGTACTGAGCTAGAAATGCTCTCAGTGGTGTGGCATCATCATTTTATTCTTTACTCGCCTCCTTGCTTCTAAACTATAAATTGGGCTTCACTTCCTGATTTCCTTTTTTAATTTTTTTTTTCCCATTGATGTTGATTTCATGCTTCTTATTGTCATCAAATCTCATGAACATCAATTTACCAAGCCTGTATTTTCTAGTAACTATCCTCCCAAATAAAACTATATGTGTCCAAATTGCTACACAGTAAGCTATGCCTGACCTTTGTGCGCTGCATTTGCATGCTTTCATTCTGTATAAAGAAAACTCCACAACTTCACACCTCATTACCTCCTTGGTTTACAGTCTGCAGATAAATTTAATCCATTTTCATTCATAAATAAACTTTGTATGGTAAATTATATGAAAATGATCATTAAAACGTTAAAACTGTTTTCTACAATGCAACAAAAATGGTTTAAATCTCCATTTAACAGACAAAAGTAGAATTAAACACAATACAATTTTTATTGCGCTTACCAACTTCATTGTATGAACTTTTTTACTATTTGATACCAACAACTCATTAAACAATGGGATAGAGAAAAGTTGGGAAAAGTTTATAGAATATCCAGTAACATCATTCTCGAAGTGTCTCCAATCAGCAGACTAACTGGTGACAGGTAAGGGTGTCAGCATTGGGTATAAAAAGAGCAGCCACTAAATTCTTAGTCTTTCTAAGGAAGGATGGGTCATAGTTCGCCACTTTTCGTCCAAACTCCATCAGGGAATCATCAATGAGTTCAAGAAATATTTCTCAATGATATTTCGTTAAAAAAACAAAACAACTGCAGGCTCTGATATTTCCAGTGGACGAAGTGATGGTCAAACAAACTAAAATGGACAATGTTGTGCAAGGAAGATGCAGAATGTTGTGTAAATATTTTAAAAGTTTAGATGCAAGTTCTCCTAGAAAATACCTTAAAAAAGCTGTTCTATATGTCATAAAGTTAGCTCAGCTCACATGAAAAACATCTCTTAAAATCTTTGTCTCGCGCTCCCTGTTTTTATGACTCTATGAGGAACTCTGAATGGGCCTCAATCAGTTTCATAATTTTAAACAACTTTAACAGCTGAAAACAATGTACATCTAGGGCATTTTCCAGCAACCAAGAATGTTTGCCAGATACGCTGTGATCTAAAATGCACTAAGATGACCACATGCGATTACTAGCCTCAGTTCCCAATCCCTTATAAAATTCACATTAAAATGGGGGTAGGGGGGACATGGCTCTATCCCAACTTGTTTAAGTGTGTTACTGCATCAAAAAATAGATTATTTTATATTCCCTACTAACAATGAAGTTGGTTAATAAATACTATAAAAATAGGATTTGAAACCTCAGCATCTTTTTATTTAATTGTCACAAAGATGGCGTACTCTCACCCTTCAGACACAAACTTCATCACACAGTTGAAGCATCATGGCTAACCAGAACCTGCATTTTGTGTAAACTTCCTGCTACAGTGCATGTGAGATTTTTCCATCTTGTCCTGCAGCCCTTCGTCTTTTATTAGAAAAACATCTGAATGATGGCTACCACCGTGTAAATGCCACATAACAAGGAACAATCTTTTCCAAAGGTCCAGGAGAATTTATCCTGCTGGTATAAAACCTGAATCATTGATACATCTTTATCTGTTTCTCATTTCAAATCACCACCTCCTCCTTCTCTATACAACTCCTCCTCCCACTTTCAGCCAGAAGTTGAGCTTCAAGGAGCGGGTGAGGATGGCGAGCCCCCGCGGTCAGAGCATCAAGAACAGGCAGACCTCCTCGGTGAACGACCGACGCTCTCCGGTGGCTGATGCTGGTACAGAGGGCACCAGTCCCACCAAAGTTCAGAAGAGCTGGAGCTTTAATGACCGCACACGCTTCAGACCTTCGCTCCGCCTCAAGAGCCAGTCCCGCTCCACCACTGATGGTCAGTGCCAAACAAACGTGCGAATACATCGTACAATTTCCATACCGGGTCAGAGGGAAGCGGATGATTCACTGTGGCGACCCCTGAAGGGAAAGAAGATTCACTGTGTTGCAGGTAGATTGGCAGATCAGATCACTTGAGCCAGAACCCAGAAGAAAGATGTGATAAGGACTAGAAACAGAGACCAGAGAAAAAAGGTACTCTGATAAATATGAAACTATTCCCTTCTTAGCGGTGTCCAACCCACCATAACAGATTTTTCCACTAATTAAGGCAGCTGGGTGGAGGACTGCAAATGGCTGTTGTCCTTCCTTCCTCTGGTATTGATGTGCTGGCTGGAGAAATGGTAAATAAATGGTTGGGTGGAATTGGGAATGGTACAGGGACTCAGAGCTGTTCGCAGAGGATTGCAGGTGAAATATACAGCCAAAATCCAAATGGTTGGTCTTGATGCATCTAGTCATGTAGACATGGTGAAGAAGACTTGCTGGAGTTCAATCTGAGAATCAGAATCAGGTAGAAAGAGGATTTAAGTGACTTTGAACGTGGCATGGTTGCTGGTCCGAGTATTTACATCTCAAGGGTTTCCAGAGATGGTCTGAAGAAGAGAAAATATCCAGCGAGCAGCAGTTGTCTGGACCAGAATGTCTGGTTGATGTCAGAGGTTAGAGGAGAATGGACAGACTGGTTGAAGATGATAGAAAGGCAAGTGGGAATCACTGAAGCTCTGCAGTGACCTTTATTAGTTTCTCTTTGGCGCCTAAGACAATCAGCTCAGTTTTGTTCTTGTTTAACTGAAAAAAGTTCAGACACATTCAGCCATTAATGTCCTCAATGCACTTACCAAGAGCCTCTACGGGGCCTCGTCTCCTGGTGACATTGTAATATTTATCTGCGTGTCATCTGCGTAGCTATTAGGGCTGGGTTAAAAAAATCAATTCATTCATTTTTAATCGATTTAAAATAAATAAACCCTACACCAATTCATAAAACTATAGATTGATTTGTTATATGTCCTCATTTCCAGTAACGTGACCTGACTCTCGCGCGACTTACCAAGGTTCAACGAGATCTTAGCATATGTACACACACTACTGGTTTCCTGTGTTGCCTCCGTCCAAAATCATCTTCTCTTAAATGAGATAATGTCAAGGTCAGATGTGTTAACTCACCAGTGTCGATTACATCACCTGTAATGTCCTTTGCAGCATATCACGTTCAACAGGAAGTGATGTCACCACGCACGTAGTTTAAAATAAATCCGATACGCTCATTTAAAGTCACATTTAATCTAGAACAGGTTTACACTTCATCCTTTTATCAAACAGTAAACAGTCTGATGCTGTTTATCTAGTTTACATGACAGCATGTCATAGCTGCGCCTGCTCACTATGTCCACGGCAATCAGACACACACACACAGATACATGCGCACACACGGGAATCCGTCAGAGGACAGAGTGCACGCGTCGGTAAACACCTCAACCAGCTAGAAATCAGACAGAAATATGAGAGTTTTCCAAATTCTCTCGGGCTGGTGGAGATGGAAGCATCTTGCTCCAGTGTGGAGCAGATGAAGGATTTCTCCTCCTCTGGTGTTACACCGATAGCGTCACGATCGTCTCGGGAACGTGCACAGCTGATCAAGCTCAATCTACCGTCATTGAAGGAATTTCAACTACTACGGGTTTAAATGGATCCAATATTCTTTGTAAGCTGTATTAACATCAACCCGTTATCTGAGATCTGAACTTAAAAAATATATTTTAAAAATAAATATAATTAAAAATATTTACTCAAAGCGGTTTAATCGGGATATTTAAAAAGTTTAACCTTTTTTCTGTCCAGTTCCATGTATATATATATATATTTTTTTTTTTTTAAGAAAGAAATTATCTGAAAACGATTTAACTATTTAAGAAAAATATGAGGTGTTACATAATTAGCTGAAAATGAATCGATATCGAATCAATTCAGGAAATTGTTGACGATACCCAACCCTTTTTTAAATAAAATTGCATTTGTATTCTACAGCAACAGCTTTTAGATGTATTCGTAATATCATTAATTTTAAAAATGCACCATGTTAGTGTCCCACTAGCAGTCTATTGCTGCAGGTAAATGCACCTCTGGTGTCCTCTGCCCTGGATCTGTTCAGTAATTCTGCCCCACAGCATGTTTGTGAAAGCAATTGTATCAACACTCTAGGAGGGGGATTGGTCCTTACAGCCATCTTCAAATACAAATACTTCTTTAAATCACGGTTGTTATTAATATTGTAGCATTTAAGTACCAAGACTCAGAGAAATGTCTTCTGTTTTATCTCATCCACCCTCATATAAGTTTACGACCCAAAGAGAAAACCTTTTTCCAAACCAGATGTAAACTGTTATTTTAAAACTGGGTTTCCCCCTTACACCCACAAACTGTATAAAGGAGGAACCTCTGATTTTTGGGCATGAAATGCATAAAGGACACCGATCCGAAATTCAAACTCCCTATCTTCAAAAGAAACTTTGACACACCATCTTGGGTTGATTAAACCTAGAAACTGAGATGTCAGCCTACCTGGGACTATTATATGATTAATAGGACTCAAGCAATCTACCCTTTTTTAAAAGATCTTCATCCAAGACACATGTAAATCACCTGAGCTGTGACAAAAAACGCCGCCAGAACCTCTAAAGCAATATTGATAATTCCATATTTTCTGATATTTTCTACTGCTTGCTGTTAATTGTTTATTGGTGGTTAATAAATTGTATTCATTTATCGTAATTCGGCAGTGTCTTGGTGGTTATTCTGAAAGCGTTATGGTCCCTTCAGACTCAAACTTCACGGCTACAGTTAAATGAGACATTCAACTAAAATAGTTTCTTAGAAAAAATTACACACTCACGTTTTTCTCTGCTGGGCTGTGAATTAATAATCATAATTCTACGAAAGAGTGGTGCCCCAATCGAAGCAAATTGAAATGATAAAGTTTTATAAGTAACTTTAATATTTAACGTAAAGTTTCCATATTAATATCGAGGTATATCACTACAATATGTTGTAGAGGGCTGCAGAGTGGTGTGGTGGTTAGCACCGCAGCCTCACAGCAAGAAAGTTGCTGGTTCAAGCTGGGGGGAGGTTTGAACCTGCGGGGTGGTGGCCTTTCTGTGTGGAGTTTCCATGTTCTCCTCATGTATCCCCTCCGGGTTCTCCGGCTTCCTTCCACCGTCCAAAGACATGCATGTTAGGTTAATTAGTGACTCTAAATTGTCCCTAGGAGTGAGTGTGTTTGTGCGTGAGTGGTTTGTGTCTATTTGTGTTGGCCCTGCGATGGGCTGGTGACCTGTCCAGGGTCCAGGCTTGAGCAGTTAGGAAAATTAATAAATGAATATGTTGTAGAACTACAAATAATAAATCGATATCAGAACAGATCAAATCGATTCTTGAAATTTAAATCGATACCAGCCCTAGTGATAATCGATTCTAAATCTTAAGAATCGGAATCTAATCGATTCTTGAAAGTTTTCATGACTTGTGCCAGTGGGAGCATGTAGATGTTAAACAGAAGAGGCCCCAGGATGGAACCTTGGGGGACTCCACATGGATAGCATCTCTCAACACACAACACGTCCAGCCTTGAAGCAGATGGGCAACAGCAGCAGGCCACTTTTTTATAATCATGAGGGTTTAATTGGTTAACAGGGAAACCAATGCTACTCACAACAATCTGTTTTCGTACTTGGGCAAACACCAGTTTTAAATCAGGCCATCTTGTTTTACAATAAATTGATAATCCTTCTCTTCTTCTTTTCTCTCGAGCAGCAGACTCCAACATGACAACGGAGGACGGGTTTGATGAGAAAGGCTGTCACTGCGAGATCTCGGTAGAGGATTTGATGCCATCAGTCAAGACAGTCATCCGAGCTGTTCGGTGAGTCAAAGGAAATAGGACTTTGCTTTCAAACACAAGTCCAGACATCATTTTTCTCATCTCTACTAACCAACTCCAACAACACAGTAAAAATTAGAGGAATTCTTGTTTCCATTGTGTTCAATCAGCTTCTTTTTAATTCTTATCACCTTAAGTAATGTATATAAAGTACACAAAAGACAGAACGAAAATAAAGTTTTAACTCGATTTATTTTGCAAACAATAAGGGGCCGTCCCCGTGTTTTCCACCTGCCGTCCTACTCAGAACCAGTTTACTTTAACCTATACTACACCCGCACACCACAAAGGCGGAGGATCCGCTTAGATAAACGGCACCAGATGACGGTGCCAAATCAACCCTCACACGATTGCACTTCAAATCACTGCAAATAAAACACTGCATAGCTTCATGCAAAAAGGATCAGATGTAAACACGTCTGAGTAGCTAGAGGTAGGAGTATAGAGAAGAGTCTAGGAAAGTGACCCAGGTAAAACAAAACAAACAAAAATTAATAAATAGTTAGTCTGCTCTTACAATTGCCACCACATACATCTAGGACCAGGAGCGGACTAACTTAAAAACAAACCAAGTCTTTAAATCTTTAAAAAGGACAGCAGGTAGCGGTACCCAAAAACTGCAGCGTCGAACCCCCACGCCCAGTCACACTCATTCCGCAGATTGATGCCTAGAGGTACCCAATCCGATTACTGCCAAAGTCAAGATATACAAAGGCTGATGCAGCCCTGCAACCCCCTTGACACTCACCAGAAAACTGGCACTGCCACTAAAATGCCACTTCCCCCTTTTATAGCGGCAGAGGACAGAGCGACACCCTGCTGTGCCACCTGCTACATAGTGAAACTTTTTACCAGTCTGGGAACTGAGGATACTGATTGTTTTTGTTTTTGTTCTTCAGTGGAAAACAAACATCATTGAACATGGTACTTCCCTTGTTTCTTTAAAAGGTAGACAAGAACATAAGATACACACATTAGAAAAAAGGAAAGCAAAAACACTCCGAGAAAAAAAAAAATTACACAGACATAAAAAGTATTTTAGTGGCAATACTAACCATACTTCCTTGCCCCACTATTCCTCATGTACTTATCAATGATTCTCTGATGGCGTCTGACACAATGTGGTGATCAATGACCTATCCTTGCCTAGAAAGACTAAACATTTGTTGGATGCTCCTTTTATACCCAATGCTGACACCCTCACTTTTCACCTATTAGTCTTCTGATTGTAGCTTCTTCTAGAACAATGTTTCAATATTTTGTATTGACTTTATCTGTCTTCACCTCTATCGCAACGTGTTTAAAGGTATTGCTGCATCAAAGTTTAGAAGTTTTTAGTTTTAGAACACGAAGTTAGGAGTACATACAAATTACACATAATTTGCCCTCATACATTTTGTGATCCTTATTTTAAATCATCCCTGTCTGTTGTCATGTCTTCTCTACAACAACTATCAGGAGATTCCCAGCCTTTTTTAAAATATTTTTTAAAGCTGCTCTGATTATTTAACATTGGGAAACACCATGTTGTTGTTTTTGTTTGTGCTGCATACTGACACACAGGAAACTGAAGACAACCTAAATCAACAAATTTACTGAATTTCTACCAACATGTCACAACAGACGTTTTCTTCTTATCACTGCAACAGCATGGCTCCACATAGTTTACAGGTTCCTGAACACAACAAAACAACCTGTTGATCCACACAAATTATATGTTCTCAGTTGGCCAAAGAGATTGTAGGAAAAATAATTGATTCAAGAGAATTTGTGCCCCTAAAATAAACCTTTTCTACATAGAAAAGTAGATAATTAGCAATTTGGATTCCATAGATTTTTACAAAGAAAGCAGCCCCCCTTCGTTTTGCTCCACAGCTCAATTTTTCCCTGAATTCAGCATTTTTAATTCAGTTGCCCGGATGTTTTCAGAAGGTCCAAGAAAGTGATAATTCAGTTTACATTTAAAGCAGTGAAAAGGATAAAAACAAGCTGCACGTCTGCGGCTGAGTCGGTGCAGGTCGTCGTTACTGACTGAGTCAGAGCTCCCTCTGGTGGCTGTACAAACCCTTCTGCTTTCCTGCAGGATAATGAAGTTCCACGTAGCCAAGAAGAAATTTAAGGAGACGCTGCGTCCGTATGATGTGAAGGACGTTATCGAACAGTACTCTGCAGGTCACTTGGACATGCTGTGTCGCATCAAGAGCCTACAGACCAGGTAGGAAGGACAACAAGGCTTCACGCTCTGACTCAGCTACGAGTTTTTGTTCTTATAAGTGGCTAATTTGTGCCTTGTATTAGTTTTTTGTGTGGATGCATAACCCATCTTAGCATGTATAAAAGCACATATTTCTCTGACATGTTTGTGTTTGATGTTTATGCATGTGTGTTAATTTGTTTGCTTTAATCATAGGCTGGACATGATAGTTGGGCCACAGGCCCTCAGCAGAAGAGCCAAGACCTTTTCCTCCCATTCCCTGAATGTTGATTACAGCAAGGGGAGAAAGAACTCCACCCAGGGGTCAGAATGCCCCCAACCACCTCCCCATCCTTCACACCACCAGCCAGTTAATTCAGGGATACATTTGTCTTTACGAGCACTCCTGTGCATGTGCAGACTCCCCTGATGATGCACACTCAGTCCAATCAAAGAAGCAGATTTTTTCCTCATTTCTTACAGACGAAATTACACCACAGTTTAATTTATTAAGCTCCTGAGTTATAAGATAAAGCCTTAGTTGTGTCCTTGAATTGACTGAACTGGGAGAAACATCTTATTCCCACATCCTCTGACCACACACAGTGTTTCCACTCTGGTTTCTGTTGGTGTTCTGGGATTATTCTCGTGCATCTGCAGCCTGATGTTCTAACATGTACTGACTGTACTGCCGTTGTTCACCAGCTGTTGCATAGACCTTTTATTTTCCCCACATACTATAATGTGAAGCCTGACTATATTGGCTTTATCTGATATAGTCTTAAAGAAAAACTAAATGCTTATGTTGTGTCAAAGCTTCCATCCTGCAAAGAAAAGCATCACAATGTCATCCTCCCACAGATTAGGTCAGAAACTCAGCCCTGCTCATACTGTTGACTTGTGAATAAAAGCATTTGTTAATAACTGATTGTAAGGATAGTAACACTATCAAAAATATAAAATAAACATAAATTTAAAAATGTTCTTATTAGATTTAAGCATGACTGAGCTGCACAGAATCAGAGCTGATGAAGCAGAGTAGTCATCATCAATATCAGCAGACGTCTTTCCAGTCATCCCAGTAGCAAATTAAAATATTCACATTTTAGTTATTAGTAATTCCAAAATTAGAATTTCTGATATCTAATTTGTTTTGGTATGATCAAATCCAACTTTCCCGCCCCTACACGTCCCTCTCTGCTGTGCTTCAGCGATACCTCCAAAGCTCCATCCTGCTGCAAAGGTTGGAATTATGTAACTATGGCAACTGTCAACAGTGACTGACACCTCTCAGATACTCTAAATAATTACTCAATTTAAACATTTTTATTATTGCGTTCCCAAGTATTAAAACCCAAATTCCAGGATAAGATGCAGCTGTTTGGTACTGGAAGACCCTGTCTTTGCTTTTCATCCTAAAACCTGTTTGTGGCTTTCATGCACTGTTTTCTGCAGAATTTAACCCAAACTAACCTTATTTACCTTATTCTTCAGAACCTGGCTGGGTTGAACTGTTCTGAGTGTAAAGAAGGAGAGCAACATGTTGTCAAAGCTAGTTTTTTTTCATCCTCCGGTGTTATTTCATTGTACTGTTGTTGAAATTCCAAACAAGAGATAAGGAGGCCATTTAGCAAATTTCAGTCATTTTTACAGAGCATGAGGGATATATTTATATATCTATATGAGGTCTATATTTATATATTTATCTTAGGTCTGTCTTTGTCATCTGAATTATGGAGCAAAATTTAAAGGTTTTTAAAGAAAAATGCTGTTTATCTTTAATCAGTTTTAAACATTTCATTTGGATTTTGCAGATACAGGCATTCAAAAAGGGCTCAAAATACTTTACAAAAAAGCAGAAAACTTTGTTTTTATATCCAAAAAGTATCATGTAAATCTCTTCATGTTTCATCCATGTTATAAAGAAAAAACATGAAGGGAAACTTCGTACAGTTTTAAGGCAACAAAAGGTTTAACACATGCACAACAATTAATACATTTAAAAATAAAATAAAATCAGTTCCAATAAAAAAAACAGAATACTGTATAAATGTTGAAGATATAATAGTTTCATTTATTTAATAAATTACTAAAATAACTTAATAAAAGACAAGTAAATTAAAGAGCTTCTTTTAATATAAATATATTTAGCAGTTTTATATTTAATTTCACAGATGAAGCATTAGCTAAGATGTAGCTCATTTTCAAAAGCGTTTTCAACTTTTTTAAAGTTTTCAAAATACTTTAATAAATTCTCTTTTTTATTATTAATTGATGCATTCATCTGAAATTGCTGTTGTTTTTGTTTTTTTTCAACAAATAGCACTTCCCTCTTATAATTTATATTTTGAACAATTACTAGTACTCAAATTGAGCAATGTAAGGCTGCAAACAGTCATGTCAGTCAGTCTTATTTTGGATGCTTGTATCTGTCAAAAAATCTAAATAGACGTGAAGGATGAAGAATTACTCCATGGCTCTCAGGCATTTTCCTGTCACACATCTTTACATGCCAGCTGGAAAAAAGAAAAAAAGTATTAAATAAAAACTATGAGGTGAAAACGCTTGCTTGATGTCATGAAATGTCTGTCATGCAGTGCCGGGATTTATCCAATCAGAAAAGACTTCTCATGTTTTCCGTCCTTCCTGTGGGCTGTTTAGTGGATTTCTACTCCACTTGCTTTCTTCCTGTTGTTAACATGTTGCTGTGTTTGCATGTCATGTGCGATCCAGGGTGGACCAAATCCTCGGTAAAGGCCAGATTCCTCTGGATAAGAAGATCCGGGAGAAGCTGCTGTCTGATGGAGATATTTTAGAGGACATGAGTATGCTGGGTCGCGTCTGTAAGGTGGAACGGCAGGTGCGTTGCATTGGTGAATGTAGAGCAAGTTTACTCCATTCAACACTTCAGGCATCAGTATATTTAGCAGCACAGCATCTTCTGACTCCTTACGCTCATCAGCATCCTCTTCCCCCCCAGGTCCAGTCAATCGAGTCAAAGCTGGACTCCCTGCTGGACATTTATCGTCAGGTTTTACGTAAAGGCTCCTCCTCGGCCCTCACACTCTCCTCTCTGCCTCTGTTCGAGCTGGAGCAGACCTCCGACTACCACTCCTCCGTCTTCAGCAAAGAATTCTCCAGTTCCACTCAAGTCAGCGGCAGCGGAGTTCCTCCCCCTGGTGGCTTTGTCACGCGCTCCTCGACCAACTCCCATCTTTCCCAGGGAGGGCTCAACCTCATTTTGGGACCTCCAAATGAGCTCAACCTCAACCTCAACGCCTCTTCTTCCACACCTCCCTCCGGCCTTCCATCTTCCTCTTTTAGCCCATCGCCGCTGCCTCATCACCACCACCATCATCATCGTACGCAGGCTCAGGCCATCTCACCTGAAAGTGATGAGGCTGTGGGGAGCTCGCCTCCTCTCCTCACCCCTAACAGTACCAGCAGTTCAGTGGGCAGAGGAGTGGGACATGGAGGGTTTCCTCTTCTGGCCAGGCTTCCACCGCCCCCTCCCAGCCATAGTGGTGGCCCAGGCATTTTGGTGCAAGCAACATCTGACGACGCATCCCCCGACATGGAAGACTTCTGTGGAGGTCTAGGCAGGCAGATGGAGGACAACAGTGTGGGCCTGGATTTGGGGCTGAGCAGGTTTGGGTTAAAAGGGAGCACAAATAGCCGCAGTCAGCTTAACGCTAAAGAGGAGGGCTCCTGGAGGAGACATATGAGCCTGGAGCTGGAGCCCCTGGTGCCACCGGCCCCGGGCTGCTGTTCTGGGTCTGTTCAGATGGACCGAGGACTTGGCAAGTCCATTTCCGTGCAGGATCTGATGCAGGTAGCCCCTGTCCAGGATGCCCGTCACAGCCACAGCCTGTCATCTCCAAGCACAAGCAGCGACTCTCCCTTTGGCTTCCACAGCAGCAGCCAAGACCCTGGGGGGGGAGGTGATGGTGCAGAAAGGAGAGATGGAGGCGACTGGGGTGAAGAGGACCTCTTTATTAGTGACAGGGACATGGAGGTGCAAGGATTTGACTTCCTGTCCCAGGGGACTGCTGAGGCTCACACCTACTCCTCAGAGCTCCTGAGGACAGGGGGCAGAGCAGGGGGGGGGTCTCGGGGCTCGAACCAAAGCCGGGCCAGTGGTCCCACATCCTCCCCCTCCACTGGCAGCACTGAATTGCTGAACATGCCACATGTACGGCTAAAATAGACCCAGCTTCATGCTTAGAAGACGCACAAATCTCACCTCAAAGAGACGGTTTTTATCTTTATTGAAGGGAAGTGGGCGGGTGGGAATATAACACAGGGTGTTATTTTGTTAATTTAATGTTGAGAATCACATTATTTTCATACAGGCTGATCACATGGGCATATCACTGCATGAGTTCTGCGTTTTAACGTATGTTTGACAAACCTGAGATGGAAAATAAAGGCTTGAAAAACAAGAACAGAGATGCTGAGAAAATAAAAAAGCTGTCGCTGTCCAATGGAGCTTGGTCCGGAGAGTTGGTGACCCTGACCTCCAGCATGAACTGCATGCTCTTAGTCAAAAGCACAGATATGAAACTACATAAGGGCATGGGTGCGTAACATTTAACATGTCTGCTCCAAGTAGGAAAAAAAAGATGTATTTCATGTCTATCACCACATGCTTCCACAAGGAAACACAGGACACCTCACCACTGCCGTCATCCGTTTCCATGGCGTCCAGTCCATCTCAGAAACCAGATCGTGTATCTAAAGTATACCAATGCCATCCTAAACAAATGCAATATTTTTTAGACTTTCTGTTCAGTCAGTCGATCAGCAGACTGTAAACGTCCTTGAGGTGCGATCGTGACCCACAGAAAAAATAATCAGATCCGTTTGGAAAGTGACAGAAATTAGAGAAAAAGGCTAAAAATTTGGTCTTTTGCTGAATGAGCCGAACTGAGCTGCAGGAGAAACTCTCCTCTGTTCTCCAAGTAAAACAGCCCTGCAGTTGCTGTCAAGCCTCACAAAGCTGAATCTTTCTGCCTCAGACGTAAAACAAGTCATCACATTTTTATTTTTTCAAGTTCTAAAGTTTAATGATAGATTATAAATAGATACAAAATCTATTTAATTTCAGCTCAAACAAATTAAACAAAGCAGTGAGTTAAAGAAATAAAACACTTTTCTCTACAGTTATGCTATTAAGGACGGATAAAAACAACTACACCTCAGTCTAACCCTGCGTGGGATGTCACAATTATAGATTTTCCTGGTGCGATTTAGTTCAAGAAAGAATCTGTTTTACTTTTATTATTCATTATTTTCACAGCAAATATGTAAAGTTAAATTAACTTTCCTTATAGGGATTTGATAGGTCCAACATTATAAAATAATACAGAAATAAAGTAAAGAAACCAAATAAATCTCTTCTGCTGTGTAAAGAATAAATGAATCCTACATATTATCTCCGGATTTCTCTCAGAGAATACGGATGAAAAGGCTGCAAGACTTTCTGGAAGCTACATTATGAAAAACATGCAGCCAGCTTCCACAGAAATACTCCTGGAACAGTGGAAATAAAGAAACGAGACAACGTGTCTTTAATTAACACTCATCGAACACCGATGATTAAAAGGCATGGCCCTCAAGTCAAGTCTTATTTAAACAGCATACATCTGTCAAATAAGACGTATTTCTATTTTTTCCACCCATATGAACACGTTGCCCTGTAAACACGACCTCTCGTACATAATTACACAATTATAAATGACACGACAACATTTTTACATTACATTAAATCCACATTAACGTAATTTAACCAAACCACTGAGCATTTAGCTTTAGCCGGTGGTCATCCTGCAGGTGGTGAAACATTTAATGTATTGCAACGTTCGTGTCTTTTATGCTTTTCAGGCTGGTGAGTCGTCCTCCACGATGACACCTTGGTCTTTTTTTTAAATCTATAACTAAAGAAACCGGACGAGGATGGTTTAATCTGCTTGGAGGCAAAAACTCTTCCTCTGCCGTACTTTCCTGCTCTGACATGGAAGCAGCATGGGCTCTGATTTGGTTTAAAAAGAGCTTAAAAATGAAAATAATCAATGATTATGTGGTGATTGCGTAACAAAGAAGGATTTGTGGATGACCACAAACTCTGTTTATTTAAAGAAATGAATTTAAGTTTATAACTAACATGTTGACTGTCTATACTGAACCAAAATAAAGATAAAAATGGATAAAGATTGAAAACAAAGCAAGGCCAGCGACATGTGGATGTGGTGCAACTTTGCTTCCGCGCGGACGTTGTGCTGATTTGCTGACACGGGTCTGACATAATCTTTTATAGAAGGTGATATATAAAGGAGTCGTTACGATATATTAATCGTGTCGTTCAATACTGCGATTAATTGTGACATGAAGTAATTGTGACGTCTCTAAACCCTGCAGGAAGCTGACGTGTGACTGCAGCTCAGCACACTTTTGGTCCAATGTGGCTAAAAACTTGACAGAAAGTTCAAAGTTATTGATAAGATTTTTAATCTAACTTTAAATTTCCAGGTGCAAATCAGTGTGAGGTATGTGCATTATTTGCACATGTACAGATGCATGCAGCCAGCTGGGATGTCCCATCCCATCAACCTGTGGAGGATCTGGAGAGCAGGAAGCCCCTATCAGATCAATTATGCACCGACCGGTTTCAGACATGGACAGAAACACTGGAATGTTAGGAGCTGGTTAATAATCTAAATAAAGGGATTGTTGATCAGAGCAGATGGGACCTAGCAAAGCACTTTGTTTTGCTTCAGAAATATAACTTTGTATTGCATTTGTCTGTTTCCACCCTGCTTTTAAATGAAAGATTCTATTTAAATCAAAGTTTGCTGGTTTCATACAGAGAAATTTGGGTTTTTTGTTTTTTATTTTTCCTCGAAGTGGACCTTGCAGCAGAATGTATAGACTTTTATAATGAGCTGAACATGGATTTGCTTGGACTGCTGACCAGTGATGACAGTCCTCTTCATGCTATAGTAGTGGTATTAGTTAAGGTTAGGTCGTTCTCTCCAGGCTGATCCTACCAAAAAGCCTCTGGAGCCTGAATGATGTGTCACTGTGAGCTGAACCTTAATGAGCCAGAAACCAGGGGCTGAAGAAGCAACACTAGCTACAAAAGGATGCACTTAGCAGGTGATTAGCACTAACCTCCCCATCGGAGACAGAAATGTGTTCTCAGCTCTGAAATCACAAACAGAACGACGATTACTGAACAGAAAAAAGTATAAACAAAGCTCTTGCCTCTGTTTCAGATTTTTTTAGGATGTCATGATTCTGACATTTTTCATGTTTGCTGTCGTACAAATATCTGAGTTTAATTTCTCACCGATCACTCATTGCCTGAATTATGGTATAAATTCAGAATATAAGTAATTGATTAATGATCCTGATGGTAAATACAGGAATATGAACATATCTGAGGCTTTAACAAAAGAAGAGATATGATGTTGAAAATGAAAGTGGAAAGCACGTTACTGCAATCTGCAGGAAGTGGGACGGGACATTTATCTTCCAGTTTCAGTGACAAATGACTGCATTTAAATTTAGACGGGAAGCTACAAGAACGTGAAGCGCCTGAAAATAATCAGGAGGTGGCAGCAAATCTACATTTCTACTAGTAGATGATGCCATGAAAACCAGCATCCAGCATCAGGCTGTGACTTCAAATAAAGAGAAATAAGGAAAACCTGAGTAAAACCGGTTTCTTTCATGTGAATCAGGACTATTGTGATGATTATGCAGAAATAATTTCCTGTAAGTGCGTCCCAATTAGAGAACTAGTTAATTGTCACAGTAATAACAGGTTAACAGGCAACATGTGAGAAAAGGAGCATGCATGGTTTAATGTGCACGCTCTGTTTACACGTCCGGCCCCTGGAAATGTTTGTAAGACCTGGTATCGGTTTGCTCACAGGACATGTAGTTCCTCAGACACTTAAATGCATGAAGAGGCTTTCATATCCAACCCTACCTATAGCTGAGAATAAATGCTATGAAAACAAGCCCAGGTCTTTAGTACATACAGCATACTGGTGCCTTGCTTTGTGGGTCGTAATCATCTGTGTATTTGATTCCTTCACAAGGGTTGCACTCTCATTTTCTCTCTTAAAAATCTGATTCAAGGCATTTTTACTTTTATTCTAGAGGAGATAAAATGGGCCACTACAATGTTAACGTTCTGTCCTGTTTCTTTTAATTTATTTAACTTATGTTCACATATTTACACAAGTAATAATCAGTTGGGTTAATCAAGCCTGTAATGTATTAAAAATGCAAGTGAACTTTTATTCTCATCCATCAATAAAGGAAAATCTATGTCAAGCCTGTTTTTTGTATTATTTTTGTCATAATTGAAAACTTTGGTTCAACTGCAAGAATAAAGACATCATTTTTTAACATCTTTAATTTTATACATGTATGCTCACAAATAACAGCCTTTAAGGTGCAGAAACTTCACAGTAACATGTACCAGTGCTACTACAGGGGAGCTGAGGTCAGGCAAAGTGCAAGGCCTACTTTCTCCAATGCGCTAACAGCAAACAAGCAGGCTGCCGGTCTACGTCTGGATAGGGAGCATTTCGTGGGTTTTCTCTCTGAAGCTAAACATGAAGCATTACTTCAACAAAGAGCTGGAAACAGAACCCGTTTGCCTGAAACGATGTGTTTTTGGCGACATCAATGAGCAGCTTAAGCTGAACTACAACAGCTGACAACTTATTATTCTGACAGAGACAATAAAAGCTTCATATGACAGTGAGTTAACATGTTAGTCGCTAACTGTGCGGAGACATTTTTTCCTTCGTCTGCTCTTGCGATGCATTGTGATAATAGACCAGACGCTGACGACGGCGTGCAGAAGGGGCGGGGCGCCGGTGCGTCGGCGGCCACGCTGAGCGTTTGGGGCAGCAGCCCAGAACAACGTTCATT
This sequence comes from Rhadinocentrus ornatus, assembly GCA_037177495.1. Lineage (NCBI taxonomy): Eukaryota > Metazoa > Chordata > Actinopteri > Atheriniformes > Melanotaeniidae > Rhadinocentrus > Rhadinocentrus ornatus. Next base: position 33,682,749 of record JBAMHW010000004.1, read on the forward strand.
TGGTCTTCTGCGCCTTCTGTGCGGACTTCGTGATCTTACCGCTCGTCGGGGCTTTCTTTTCCACGCCCTTGATCACTCCCACCGCCACCGTCTGGCGCATGTCACGGACAGCGAAACGCCCTGAGGGGAGATCGCGGAGACAAAAAAAGCCCATCTGAATAAAAATTTAACACTTCAACTGTCTAAAGGGGAAATGTTCACGCTAACTGGATGTAACTTCACTTCTCCTAAAAAGAGTTGGGGCCATATTGTACATTTTTAGATAGATAAAAGAATCATGATCATTTATACGTATTCTGAGCCCCATAATTTTATATATATATATATATATATATATATATCCATCCATTTTCTGTACCGCTTGTTCCCAGTAGGGGTCGCGGGGTGAGCTGGAGCCTATCCCAG
>JBAMHW010000004.1:33683253-33699777 GCA_037177495.1 Rhadinocentrus ornatus
ATATGGCCAACATGCAAACTAATTAATTATTTATTTATTTATTGAGGCTTTGTCTACTTCTGATTCATAAAGTTGTTGTAAGGTAACAAAACACTGCCTGTAAAAGTCATTTTAATGCTTTATACTGTGTTGGCAGGGGTCCAAACCTCGTGATCTCCTCTGGAGGTTCGAGTCTGATCTTCTTGACGCAAATTTGCAACAAACCCTTTCTGGACTTTTAGCTTATTTTTATTTCTTTTAATCAAACTTTTCTTTAATCTAATAGCTTTTACTAATTCTTATTGCTGTATTTATTTTACATGTATAATTTATCCTTATTTATTATTAATGTATTTAATCTTTAGTTGTATTTTCTTTTAGTCTTTTCTTTTTTCATTTTTTTTACTGCATTTATTTTGTTTTCCTCTAATGAAACAAATAAATTCAGGCGTTTAAGGGTGAAGTTTAAGGTTAGGGTAAAAGATACTGCTGAACTTGCCCAGAAGCCTGAAACAGACATCTTGGTGCGGGGCAGAAAACTCACCCAGCGGTGGGTACTCGGAGAAGCTCTCCACACACATGGGCTTCCCAGGGATCATATCCACGATGGCAGCATCTCCAGACTTCAGGGACTTTGGGTTGTCCTCCAGCTTCTTTCCCGAGCGACGGTCGATCTTTTCCTTCAACTCTGCAAACTTGCATGCGATATGTGCCGTGTGGCAGTCGAGCACGGGGGCGTAGCCGGCGCTGATCTGTCCAGGATGGTTCAGGATGATCACCTTCGGACAGCAGATGGAGAATAAGGAGGGTTGCACAGGAACTCACTCATTCATGGATGTGAGAATCTCTTTTAACACGAGCTCCTGTCAGCGGACCTGAGAGGTGAAACCGGCCGCCTCCTGTGGCGGGTCGTTCCTGCTGTCTCCGGCTACGTTGCCACGGCGAATGTCCTTGACAGACACATTCTTGACATTAAAGCCCACATTGTCACCAGGCAGCGCCTCGGTCAGGGCCTCGTGGTGCATCTCCACCGACTTCACCTCAGTGGTGACGTTGACGGGGGCGAAGGTCACCACCATGCCAGGTTTCAGAATTCCTGTCTCGACTCGGCCCACAGGTACAGTGCCGATGCCTGCAGAGAGGCAAGTTAGCAACTTTCCAGCTGAGTTAAACTGGTGCATAAAAAGAAATAAATGACACTAAAACATCTGGGACAGAACGGACCCACGAGGATCTCGAGACTTTCTTCATTTCTGCTGTTTCTCAGCAAGTTGCTCTCATTCCTAAAATACTCTGACAGCACCAACACTTAGGCAGGACTTAATAAGTGGAGCAGTTCCAATTCCAACCATGAACACTCAACTACAACTCCCAATCAGAACAAAATGAACGAACATAGAAAATTTACACCTAAAAGCAATCTTTTTTTGTCTTCTTGCCAACAGAAATTCAGGTCTGGTTCTTCTAATATTTCACATCGAGCATTCGAGCTGCTTGAAAGCTGCAGAAATCCTCATTTTACTCCGGTTAGGTCTTCTGCACAGTCCCAAGTGCACAACTTTTCTCCTTTTAGCTCGAGATAGGCAGGTTGCTTTAGCTTTCTTAAACCTTCGTCTTGCTTATTTTTAAATTTAATTTCTTTCTACCGATATATTATAATTATTTGATACTTTGCTTATGAGTGTTTTTTATTCTATTGCCGTCTGATGTTTTTATTGTCTTTCCTTTGCAGCACTTTGGACAACTGAGGTTGTTTTAAATGTGTTAAATTTGCCTTGACAATAAAAACCATTTTATGGACATTTTAACAAGATTAAAGGCCTGAGTTTTAGCTGAGGAGGACTTTAACTTTGTCCAGAGTCTGCATCAACTTCCCTGGGCTCAGAGTCATCTATGATAGAGCATCTCACCATGGAAACGTGGAAAGTGTTCAAAGCAATCAGCATTCCTGATCTTTGCTAGAAGAAATGGTCCAAACCAAAGATAAAAATTAAAACAAGTTTTGGTTTGTTAGAGGAAAAAGTCGAGATGACTGTGCTGAGCGGCAAACAGGGACAGAATCGTAGAATGTGACAATGAAACAGGAATCGATTATAAAATGTGGAATTTGCTTACATGTACCATATGATACCATTCCACTTTATTTGTAAAGAACTTAAAAACAACCTAACAGCTGTACAATAAATGTAAACAAGAGAAAAACATGTGGCTGGGACCTGTTGTCTCCACCAGAGGTTTTCATGGTAGCTGAGCCCAACGAACACGAGAAGAGATGCACTTAAACTGCTGTAGCCTCCCACATGAGTTCAAAAATCTGGCTAAAAAATGAAGAAATATCTGTTTCTGGTGAAGAATCAGACTCAGAAACAAACGAGCAGCTTTCATCAAAGTCACTCTTTGGAAAAAATACACTTTTTACATAAAGTTAGTCATATTCGGCTTTTTGTATGATGTCAAAATGTTCCAAAAATGTACTTTAGCCTTTACAGTTGAACCTAATTTGACTCCAAAACATTTGAATGTGCACGTTTTGCACAACATGCTGTTTTCTAACAAGTGTTTGAACCACGAATGAAGAACGAAAGTTTCTGGTTCAATGAGAATTTTATCTGAATGTCCTCTTCATCATCCTGTTCATGTTTCTGACATCATCAGACCAAGACGCCACCTAACACGTTTTTATGTTGCTCATCTTATGTCCAACACCCTTGCTCCAGGTCTCCCACTCTGTCAAGCAACTGTCCAATAAAGGCCACTAGAGACTAAAAATATTCTATAATAGCATATCTTCCTGTTGAACTTTGAATATTTTATATGCTACACGATTAAACAGATACTCCTGAAAAACACAGAGTTTAGACATCCCTACAAGAAGAGAGAAATGCATCTTTCAAACAGACCAGGTGCTATGCGGGTGGGGGCAAGGCCGGCTTTTTCGTAATTCGGTCCCTGCCTTTCAGGAAATAGCCTTTTTATTTAAATTTAATACATATAAACATCATTTTCATTCATAATTATTGAAGTTATAATGGTACTAAATCATCATTGATTATTTGACTGCATGATATTTGTATATATGTGTGTCCGAGATGATGATCAGCAGCACTGGAGCACCACAAGGGACTGTCCTGGCTTCAGCCTCCTGTCCATCGCTGATACTCCCCACCACTGCAGAGTATTTCTGCAGATGACAGGACTCAGAGTTGCATTGGTACTTTAAGGTGTACGGGGTGAAGAGAAATGATGAAATACAACAAAGAAGCTTCTAGAAGAAAGGACAGAGCAGAATCTAATTCTTAAGGAAGCTGAGATCCTTCAGAGATGTTTCATATCTTCTGTCAGTCTGTGGTGGAGAGTTCAGTCAGCTTTGAACATATCTAATATCACTGATCAGGTTCTTTGAATATCTGATCTCAGCCTCTCTGGCATTTAATTATAAAGTCTGATTATTGGTTGAAAATACTTTTCTTTAATAAAATGTTCCATTTTCTGCTGAACCTGACGGTCAAAGCTGACATCAGCTGGATCCGATTTTAAATGTCGGCACATTGTCGTTTTTTTTAATAGTTTAATAATTAATTTCCTTTTACAGTATTCTCTACCTAATCTGGTTTGATATGGGCCAAATATTGAGATATTCAACTAAAATCTGTCCTCAACATTCACTTGAAAAACAGTGCCCGTGCACAACCATGACTTGCCTGTCCTGGTGCTGGACTGCTTTCATTTTAAAATGTCATAAAAGCATTATTATCACAACTTATATGAAATATATCGCTGACCTGCAAATCCTTAATGGGAATATAACTAAATGAATTAATTTAACAAGACAAAACATTAAATATATTGGCTTTGTATTATCTGCTCACCTCCAATCTTGTAAACATCCTGCAGGGGCAGGCGAAGGGGCTTGTCTGTGGGGCGAGTGGGGGGCTGGATGGCATCCAAAGCCTCCAGCAGGGTTGTGCCTGATGCGTTTCCATCTTTACGGCTGATCTTCCAGCCCTTGAACCAGCTCATCTGCAGAGGCAGAGAACTTTTACTTCTGTAGCTCAGGATGCAGCAATGATGGGTTCATTTACAGCTATGCAAAAGCAAAAGTAGTCCCAAAGTTGTTAAATATCTTAAAAATAAAGTACAGATGTGTGGTTATACCATGCTCCCTGTGCAGACTCACATTGGGGCTGGGCTCCAACATGTTGTCTCCATTCCAGCCAGAGATGGGCACGAAGGCCACAGTGTCGGGGTTGTAACCGATCTTTTTGATATAAGTGCTGACTTCTTTCACAATCTCTTCGTAGCGCTTCTGGCTGTAGTTGGGCTCAGTGGAGTCCATCTTGTTGACACCCACAATGAGCTGCTTTACTCCAAGGGTATAGGCAAGGAGAGCGTGCTCACGAGTCTGCCCATTCTTCGAGATGCCGGCTTCAAACTCGCCGACTCCCGCAGCCACGATCAAGACAGCGCAGTCGGCCTGAAGGCAGGAATGAGGACATACTTCCTTCTCAAGAACTTTTCTCTCTTTGTACCTTCTTATGTTCTCATTTTAACTCTACCTGAGACGTTCCGGTGATCATGTTCTTGATGAAGTCCCTGTGTCCTGGAGCATCGATGATGGTGACGTAGTACTTGCTGGTCTCAAACTTCCAAAGAGAGATATCAATGGTGATGCCACGTTCACGCTCGGCCTTCAGTTTGTCCAGAACCCATGCGTATTTAAAGGAGCCTTTTCCCATCTAGACATGCAAAAGAAAAAATAAAGACCTTTTTTTCTTAAATACGTCTTCTTATCATTAATAGATGTTCCCTATAAAGTTGGAATCTAAATTATTCCAACTTTATAGGCAACAATGCTTTTTCAGTGTAATCAATATTCTTCAGATGTTTGGGGTTATTCCATTTTCTGTGTATTTAAAAAATATGTAAGCCAACTTTTTCTTGGTATATTTTCAGATCGTGTGTTTGTGCTTCGTGAACTTGGTGACACCCAAAAAAAACATGGACCAAGTAAGGAATGAAAAAGAAACTGAGAAATTAAACTCAATGATGGCAGATTTCATGGAACAATTACACTGTAAGTTAGACCGAGTAGTTGTTAGTGTTAAGAAACTGACACAAAATACCAACATGGGCATTCATTATGAATTGTAATTTATTATTCATTACTAGTTTCCCCCTCTCTTTTACTTGTAGGAGCAGGACAACTACTGATGTTTAAGATGCTTTGTTTTAAATCTACACCAGTCCTCCTGAGCTACTGTCCTGCAGGTTTTAGATGTCTCCTACTACAACACACCTCTGCACAAGCCTGTTAATGACCCAGTGATTTGTTTCAGGTGTGTTTCATCAGGGTAGAATACAAAACCGAAGGACAGCAGCTCACGAGGACCGGAGTTAGAGATCCCTGGCTTAGACACACTTTCCTATTGAATCCATTGGGAAAGTGTGCCCAAACTTTTGACTGGTAGGTTAAATGAGGAAAAATTAGTCATACCTCTGCAGCTTCTTTCTCAAACTTCTCAATCGTTCTTTTGTCAATGCCCCCACACTTATAGATGAGGTGACCTGTGGTGGTGGACTTGCCAGAGTCCACATGTCCAATAACCACAATGTTAATGTGGAGCTTCTCCTTCCCCATTGCTGCTCACTCAGCAACACACTGAAAAATCCATAATGCAGAACATGAAGAGATGTTGCCCTCAACACACACATCAACATTCAGTTTGTGGCTTAGTTTCAAGAGTCATTACTATGTTTAAATGTTAATTGTCTTGCGTGAAGAGGCTGAAAATTTGACTAGCAAAGCTGCCGCTTATAATGTGAAAAACACTGACATACACTGCATTGCAGAACTCTGTGAGTTTCAGGTCTGCAGAGATGCTTGTCAATAGGCAAACAAGGAAAAAAAACATTAATAAACACAGAAAACCCTTGATTAGTTCTGGGAACAAAAGAAGCAGTCTAAATGTTGCACAATAAATGTGATTTTACCTAATACTCATTACAGTTTAGTACAGGTGTCAACACAGGACCTTCTGACACAATAAAAAATAATAAACTGTGCATATGTCAGAGAAGCTGGGCCATCAGGTTAGGACCTTATCCATGCCATGTATCAGAGGTTATAAAAGATGGCCTTGCTTTTTCTGATAAAGAAAATGACAAGTTTGAACAGAAAAACAAACATTGGCCCTAATGGCAAAGTACATGAGGGCCAATTTCAGCTTGGTTGAGATCAGGGAATCAAGCTACAAGCAGAAACAAACTCTTAGCATAGTCAAATTTGCCTTTCTTCTCTTCATGACAGTGCAAAAAAAAAAAAAAAAGTCAACTTTTCCTTGTGTGTGTGTGTGTGTTAGACGACTGCAATATACAGACTGATATCCCTACGAGTTAGTCAGTGTCAAAGACCTGTTAGTCTAGTGAGTGAAATGGCTTCTTGTGCATTTCCACACAGAATAATGGCTCCACGTGCTCTAAACTCTGTTTTAATCATTACCTGTTTACAACACTACCTTACCGTGGACTGTGGTGCTTTATCGTGACCAGATCTAAGATGGTCTAGACTAAAAGAAAAGCAGCGATGCATGCAACATCTTCAGCATTTGTTTTTAATCAAATTTTTGAGTAATCCACAAAGTCAAATGAAATAATTTCTAGACAACTGTTTTATGTCAATAATAACACCCATGGCAATAACTAAGCAGAAGTAATATCAGTAAATGACTACGTTTTAAATGACTCATTAATCCTGGTTATTTCTATGCCTTTTCTGCATCATGACGAACTTTGATCAGGCCAGATTTCCTTCTAGCTAGTAGGGATGTGTGTATCAATACTCTGGAGTCGATACTTGATATCTGCCAGTCAAAATATTAAATTCAATAGTTTTTAATGTTGAGATACCACCGTGCTGATGTAAAACAAGCTATTTGTTTTCACTTCTGAGAGTTTAATGCAATAAAATTGTATGTGAAATCCAGCCACGGTTTTCTGTGTCCCATTATATTGGAAGCCCATCACATGTCATGTGATGTGTTTTAATATTTTACTGCGTTTTTTAGCATTGGTTTATTTGCCACAATACTATTTAATCTTATTGTATTTAGTTTAAGAAGTTCAAATATATTATTTTATCATTTTATTAAAAGTTTTTTTTTTTAACTGTGATGTGTGAAACGCACCATATGCTAATGGTATCTTATCCTCACAAATATTTTAACATGGCCATTCCCAACTAGCTAGGCGGCATTACCTTGTCCGAGTTCAGTTGTTACTGTATATTATATATATAAATCAAAAAGTCTGAGCTATCTGAACTTTTATTTAATTCCGCTAATTCTATAGAAAGCAAAAGTAAAATTAAGCTAACCTAGCAGGCAATTCAGTCACGCGCCTCGTTTTTGTCCAACATCTTCATTCATGGTTTTAATTTTTAAAAATGTGCCCTCAAATTAACTATTCTGAATGTTAACACTAAACAATATATAGTACATAGTACATATTACCGTTATCTTGTACCAACAGGTAATAAGCTAGTTAATTAGCTTAATTTGGCACTAACGCTGCGTCACCCTGCGAACTCTGCAAAGGCGCACGCTCTGACACACATGCGCAGTGCTCACTGTGGTGGGAGGGGAGATCCCAAGATTTAACTTCTAACTTCACTATGATGCGTTTTAATACATGTATTGGCAAATTAGTATGTGTCAAGTTAAAGCTTATTTAATTTCACAAGATGTGAAAATAAAGTAATAACGCCTAAACTCGATGTATATTCAGACATGCACCTGACTTGCCTCATCAGATATGTCGACTCAAAATTAAGTCCGGCTTAATTAAAACCAACGTGTGGCGAAAACACAGCTGATGACCTTACAGTACAATGCGCGCCGCCGCAATAAACAGGCGTCGATCATGACACTGCGGAGCTGCGGGCTCTCAGGGAGCTGCGGGCTCTCAGGGAACGTCTGCATGTCTCAGCATCCTCCTCTTCCAGACATTTCCCACACAGCGCTCCCGAGGCAGCGGAATGAGTGACACAAGATTCCCGCATGAGTGCCAGCTGAAATATTCGCCGCTGAAACTGCGCCACTCCGGCCTAACCAACCCTCCACACCCCTCTGCACTTTCTTTTTGGGCACCGCTGGCCTTTATCAAATTACCGCACTGACGAGACACAGCTCAACTCTATCCAGACTTGGTAACATGCAGTTACATAAGAGTCAGTATGTCTCTGAGGAAACATCTTTCAAACACAACGGACGCTAATATGAAATATATCTATCTATCTATGAATAAATAGATTTCTTCCCCCGGGGGTGGAATATCTACCTTAACTCCTGCCTGAGGTGCGTTCACTGGTCCGCTGCGAGGAACCGGGAGATGCTGGCCGCGGTGCCGTCCTACCAGACACAGACGAGGTAATGCTGTCAACTGCCGTCAAATGCGTCATTTACTAATAATACCAGGCTCCACCACCAGATGGAGCTCTGCAGCAACATCTGAAGTCACACTGCACACTTGGTGCAATAAGAATTCACTGATTTATTGTTGTTCGCCTCCAAAGATGCATTTTATTACCAAATATGGCACGAGCAGAATACACAACAGAAATGCCTCAATAAGTCGCCTTAATACAAAGGAACCATTAAACCACTGCTTTAAAAAAGGATGGGGTAATAAAGCTTCAACAGATCAATTGTTCTTATTTACATTTTAATAAAAAACTATTCCATATCATGTCAGATAAAGTCTCATATAAATTCCCATTTCAAATTACGAAGGTCTCCACTTCTGAGTTCAACCAAACGGAGAAAAGTTTGAGTTTGTTGTGCCTGTTTTCTTCAGTCTGCAGTGACACTGAAAGATAAGAAACACAAACAGTTTTAATGTGACATTATTGTTTCAGTCTCCTCTCTTTATCCCCTGACATGACACAGCCTCCCTCTGATGGGATGTTTATCAAAGTGTTTTTGCTCTTTATTTAGCGAAGCAAGAATCTTCTTTTCTGCTGCACGATGAACAAATCTTGTGCTACTTTTGCTCGGCCCTGTTTGAGGCTTAACAACCATCAATCTCAGTGCTAGTTCATCATCAACATTCTGCTGGAAACTTGAGGAAATGTCATTTTTAAAACATAAATAGGTTGATTAAGGTGAGGAAGCAAACTGGTCATTGTACTGTTTCGGGATCTAAAATATTTATTCTCTTTATTAGAAGTCAAATTATCTTGTGTTTAAAAACCGTTTCTTGATCTGGAAACTTAGTAATTATTTCCTGCTCCAAATAAAACAGACAAATAATTTTTATATTTCAAGATTAGTTTTTTTTTCTAGTTTGGATCTCAAATACAAATGCCTAAAGTTAAACCTTTAACTGGCAGCGTCCATCAGCCTCAGATGGGAATAAAGCCCACCAACTCACTCTAATATCTGCAGGGAGTATTTCTGGCTCTTCATGAGGTCTGTCAGCACTCTGATGTCGAAGTCGTCCAGGTTGTTGCCCATCAGGTGCACTTCTGTCAGATGTTTGGGGTTCGACTGCAGAGCAGTTTTCAGGAAATGGATGCTTCTGGAGCTCAAGCCACAGGTCCTCAGTCTGGAGAAAAACGCAATACAAGTAATTCACTTCCTCAGTATGAAGATACAATATCAGTTTACTAAAAACTTTATCGTGCCATTATCCAGACAGAGCCTGTCACTAGGGCATCAGATCTTTTACTAACATGAATGCATGTGTGCAGCTGTTGTACTGACAAGCAAAACAGGACAAAGCCAAAACAACCTGGTACTTCATTCAACATCCAAAAACATTCCTAAGAACTCCTGAACTAGAAGTAGACAGCAAAATGACAAGAAGCAGCTGAAGAAGTCACTGAGTTAAAAGGATACAAAAGGATTAGCTGTCAAATTATACCAGTAAGGCAAAAATCTGCAAACACACACCATCTTACAGTATTTAGACTTGAGCCACTCATCATGTCTTCATATAATGTAGAGAAAATAGAGACATGGTGAAACGTGGCAACAAAAATAGAAATGTCCGGATCTACGTAGTTTGAAAAGTGAATACTTGGAGGAGCTTTACTCTTCAACACAGACTGAAGCATCTTAGTGTTTATGAAAGGAAAATGGTGTCGCGCACACAAGTAGGCTTGGCTTGTTTAGTGTGTATGTGTTGTTTCCCATCCCGTGTACATTCTGAGAGACGAATAACATCTACAGTCAGTAATGTTTCCTTCTCTGGTGGTCATGAAGTGCTTTGATGAACCATTACCTTGTCGTTTAGACCCCACCCATTTGCTTAAATCTGCAGGTCTGTAGTGTGTCTCTCAAGCTCCATAAAGCCAGAGGGAGATGAAGTTTCAAGTGAAAATCTCTTCGGGTTTTCAGTCTGCGTGAACTACACTTTATCTCTCTTCTCACATTCTCATTTCATTTTGTTGCTGTAAACACAGAAAATTGATGTGAGTGGATTTTATTATTTGATGTTTTGACACCTTTTGGATCGCTGTGGTTTTAAGATAGTTTGAAGCAACATTTAAAGGGAATCTTTTTAAGAATTTATTTTAAAAAAAAGAAGAAGAACTTACGAGAGCTTATTGAGTATGCACAGAGGGCTCCTGAGTCCCATGCAGAGCTTCTTGACTCCCTTGTCCTGGAGATAATTTCCGGACAGATCCAGCTCGCTGATGTTCTCCTGGCAGCCCAGTCCTGCTCCCAGCTCAGCACAGCACTCATCAGTCAGGCTGCAGTAACTCAGGCTGAAACAAGACACAAACGATGCTGCATTCATCCATCACAAAAGACAAACGCAGGAAGACGTTTCTCTAAAAGCTGACTGACTTCAGAGCTTTCAGGTGGCTGATTGGATTCCTCAGGCCATCAGATATTTCTCTGACCCCGCTGTCTCCGAGGCAGTTCATGCTGAGGTCCAGGTCTGTCAGCTCCACCGCCTGCCACTCCGTCTCCTGCATCAGCCCGCTGTAGAGCTGAGAGACTGAACACAGGACCTTCGCCAGGTAAGGACAGCCCTTCCCTGTGATTCCACATCTTGACACACTTAAGGGGAACAAAATAGATCCTCATCAAACAGTAATTTTGGTTTATTGAGCATCCGTGTCTGCACATTTTCATCGGATGGTTTTGACCAAGGAGAGCGAGGCATCCTTACTTGAGTCTCTCCAGACTACACCAGGCGTACATGCCCTCACAGATGACCTTGAACCCTGCATCTTTCAGACTGTTGTTGCTCAGATTGAGCTCGACCAGATTGCTGCTTTCCAGACTCAGAGCATCCTTGATGTGGTTACAGCTCAGCTCGGTGAGGCCACAGTGGTACATCCTGCCATCAACATGGGAAGAGACACAAAATGCCAACAAACAGTGAAATCTCTTTGTTTATGTGGACAAACAGGACATTTACAGCCATACTCACTCCAGTTTGTTTAGATTTGAGATGTTAAATTTTTCAAAGAGTTGATTGGCCCCTTTGTTTCCGATTTCATTGATGCTCAGATCCAAATTTTTCAGATACTCTGAGTTCTGCTGCAAGGACGAGGCCAGATAGCAGCAGCCCTTCTCTTTAATGTTACACTGGGAAAGTCTGGGAACAAAAACATAACGTATTACTCTGCCAGCATGTAATTCTAGCTTTAAAAAATACTTCATGTCACCAATGAAGAATAGTCTCATGTGAGGAAATCAGTTATAATCATCTTTCATACAGCAGCTTCACAAAGTATTCAGACTCATTTCACTTCCCCTACAAATCACCGGCTGGCAGATTGTATTTATTATGAAGATAATTAGCATCTCTACCCTTTTCATTTTCACCCTGTGACTCACACTGAAAAGTATTTAGCATATTTCCAGAATTATGGATAAAAGGAAAACAAGTGAGTTTTAACTTTAAGAGCAAGGATCTCAAATTCCTGTTAGTTCAGGAGCCACATCCATCACAATTTGATCCTTTTTAGTCCAAAGAAGTGCATGTATATTAAGGTGTTTACATTTATTGAAATAACCTTTTATTAAACAAATCATGTCCCTGAGATTTAACAGTATTGCCTGATTTTATTTGAAGTCATGGATTTCCACACAATTGATCAGTTTTATGCTCATTTAAAAACATAAAACAAACAAAAAAATTTAGCACAGCAAATATCTCGCTGCCTCACAAACATCTGTGACAGTTCAGAAGTGGCGTTCCTCTCTCTGGTCGCCAGGAGGACGATGCATTCATCCCAGACATTGCAACATATCCAGGGACCGGATACTTTCCTAAAACTTAACATTCCAGTTTTACAATATTTTTTTAATCAGAAAAAGCTTTCAAACTATTTTCTGACTTTATTACTAAGAATATTAATACATTGGTAAGTGTGTTTATTCATGCGAATAATATATTTAATACTTTTAAGCAGGGATCACCAGCTCTGTATCTTTAGGGTCCGTTTTGTTGTTGTTTTTTTGTCTTTGCTTGTTTTTTGGGTAGATGATTTCCTGCTGCTACACAACTGACTCAAATGAATGGGTCATCAGGAGGCTGGTGAAGAACTTAACAAGCAGCTGAAGAACGATTTCATTTGAGTCTGTTGTGTGGAAGAGGGGAAACCCCTAAAGCCTGCAGGGCAGTGGGCCAAGCCGTCTGAAGTTGCTGTTTAATTCTACACAGTGTACAAAAAGTCAGAATACTTACAAAGGTTGACTTTTAAATACTCACTTTAGTGTTTCTAACCAGCAGTTTGCATCTCTCAAACCAGCTGAAAGACATCGGAGTCCTTCATCTCCTATTTCATTACAGCCAAGATCCAACTCTTGCAGCTTCCGGGCCTGTTTCAGAGCCTTGGCAAGGTGTTGACAAGCTTGGGAGGTAACTCTGCAGCCTTGCAGCCTGAGCACCTTCAGTCTGCAGCTGTGATCGCTCAGCCCCTCCACGAGGTCCCTGATGCCGTCGTCGCTGATGCTGTTGTACCCCAGGTCCAGCTCTCTCAGGTACACCTCCTTGGTGCTCAGCACTGATGCCAAGACTGGACAACATTTGTCTGTCAGGTTGGAAAACCGCAGCCTGCGAGGAGGAAAGAGTTAGACCCTCCTAAAGAATAATTTGCCAGCCATAGATTTTGGCTCAGGTTGGTTAATGAAGTAATGATACATTTTAATATGATATGTTGATCTGAGGCCGTATTAACAATGTGGACATTCAACCACATTTAGACGTCTAGTCTCTTTAAACCTCTCTTCAATGCAAGATCTTGGAGAGAAACTAATGCCACTGAAAATAGTTTGATGCTGCAGAAGCTTAATGAAGGACTACTGTGGTGGACTATTTTGCCATAATTAAAGCTGAAAGCAGTCCAACATTTCACAAATGTGACTCTTTTGGGGTTTTTTTGGACCCGGCAGTGTAGATTTAAAAATGTAATAAATTGTATGTCAAACGTTTGACAGTGCGATGCTATCATGTTAATAAATCTCTGAGGAATGTTTTCAACGCCTTGTTGAATCTATGGCTACGTTCACACTGCAGGTCTTACCGCTTAAATCAGATTTTTTTTTTTGCGTGGTCTTTCACATTAACATTTCAGTGCAACCTTGTGTGACCGGTACGTGGCCGTGAAGCAGAGGAAGCCAACGTCACATAGTGCATCCTGTTTACGGAAGCAAATATGGATGCTTGATGTGTTTGTGTATCATTTTGGAACTACTTGCACAGTTAGAACCAACAAAATTATGCCCAGTTGATAAATGAAACGATTAGATATTTCCATGATTTAATATTGCCGTGTTGGACCTGGACCTGATGAAATGGCTGGTGAGTATAAATAACTTAAAGAAACTGAATTCACTCAAACTTACATGGCTTTTCTTGAGTTATAAATATCAGGTAGGTGCCTGAGAAGTTTCTCATCACATCTCTCTGATGCTTTCAGCTCAAAATTCTCTTGTAGCCCATCAACATGTTTCATCCTTTCCAACAATAAATCCCAGTGCATCGATGTGTATTCTGGGTTCGGAGCAAATCCTTGCCTCCGACAGTACTTGACTTCGCTCACTAAAGCCTGGCTGTTGTTCTCCCTCAGACAATAAAACAGGCTGACCCCAGCAGGAGAAAAGAAATACTTGAAGATCATCATCGTGGTGTGTGTAAAGAGCTTGTCCGAGGGTTTGAATAAGTGGCGCTCCTTAATGAGGCCAAAGATGAACCGCAGGAAGACGTCGTATTTTCCACCAGGGTGGTTCAGCTGCTCGTCCACCAGACTCTGGCAACAACTGGAACCAAGAGAAATCTCCTGGGCTTGAATCTCGTCCAGTTTAGTCGACGCAGCCATGAACTCCTGAATGCTGGAGTGACCAAAGCGAAACACGGTGGTGCCGTGCAGCCCCGTCTCCTCTCTTAACACGAGTGGGCACGCTTCAGTGAATTGTGATGCTTCCTCAACACTTATGTTCATCTTTAAGAGGTCATCCTCATATATGACATTACCCTCCCCCATCTGAAGGAGCGCTAGCTTCTTTAGCTTGGAAAGAATATCAGAGTTGGAATCTTCCAGCATTTTGGAACCCAGAGTGTAGATCTGGGTGAGACTCAAGGGATTGATTTTATAGCCATCGTTTCCTTCTAGATGATCCTTCAAAACATTTGCCACAATGGTGCATATCGGAGGTATCTGACAAAGGATATTAAGACTATTTGTGATTTTCACATGGTCGATGGCTTTGTGGGTCAGTTTGTCGTTTCTGATAATTGCCTGGAAGTGTTGCTCCTTCTGCTTGTCAGTGAACCCCAGCACTTCCGTTTCTATTCGCAAATAGCAATCAGGAATTTGCATTACCGCAGAATATCGAGTTGTTATCCATATATGTGCTCTGGGAAGCAAATTTCCCCTGATCAGATTGGCTACGATCGCATCTACCGTAGATCTCTCGGAAACATCGCTAACCGCCGCACAGCTGAAGTTTATGTGACGTTTAAACTCATCAAGTCCATCGAAGACAAACCACACTTTGTCGTCATTCAGGCCAGAGGCATCAAGCTTCCCTAATTCTGGGTAAAATTCCAGGAGAAGCTCCGTTAAGCTCACTTTGTGTTGTATCAAATTTAGCTCCCAAAAAGTGAAAGGAAACAGACAGCGAATGCCAAAGCAGCCCTTCTCAGCCCACTCGAGCGCCCAGCTCTGCACCACTGTGGTTTTTCCAATTCCACTCACTCCAATAGTGAGGACTGTTTTTCTGCTGTTGCTGTGATTGCACTCGCACGACAACAAGTCTGGGACTGGGTCATAATGGAAAATTCCACTTCTGGGACATTCAGAGACGTGAAAACGTCGAAACTCATGTTGTTGCAAATCATCTCTGGAGAGTTCTTGTTTGATCTTCCGATAGCTAAGTCTCAAAGGAATCAGTGGGCTTTCAGAAATGTTGTCTTTCAGTGTCTGATATTTGTTCCTCAGGACGGTTTTAAGACAGGCTTGGAGGTCCATCCTCGGGGCCTGGATGTTCTGAAAAGATGAGACAACAGTAAGAGGGACACAAAAACCAGAGCTTTGTGTTTCCAAGAAAACTGCAAGCAAAGACCTGGTAAGCCATCAAAATTCTCAAAATTCCTAAAAACCAGGTTGACAAGGTTCTTTTTCTATCTAAACAACCAAGCGCTTGTTCCAGAAAGGGTTATGTTAAAACCTGTGTCACCATGGCAACTTACTCTGTAAGTGTAACCTGCCTGCTGGCAGGTTTTCTATAAGAAACCCTGGTGTTAAGGCCCATTTATGCTCTACGCAAAAGATGAATATGGAGCATTTTGACCGTCTTCGGCATCATTTAAGTGCATAATTTGGTCATTCTTGGATCCCTGATGGAGCACAGGGATATATACTACTGGAAACAATGGGGGAAGAGTTGAGCAGAATAGCTAATGCGTGACCCGCAAAAGGAACAAAAAAGGAGAAGAAGCAGCAAAGTTTTAATTGCACTGCCTCCTTTTCAGGTCTCTTTCTGAGAATGTACATTATCGTGTTCTTCTCTACAGTCTGCTATTCACTGAAACTGATGTCAGACTTTGGAGGTGAGCGCTCAACTCTCCACTGTCCTCTGGTGGATGTCTTGGCAAACAACCATGTCAACATAACGGCCACATAGACGTATGAGGGCAGTGATGTTTGAATGAACGTCCATCACAGGGCCAACACAGAGAGACAAAGACCTGGACCCCGGCAGAGCTCGTGATCTTTATTTCAGATTTCAATATTTTTGGACTCTGGAAGGAAGCCAGAGGATCCAGAGGGATCCCACACATAGATTACAATGATTCTCAGTCCAATTCTGGTGTCATGTGGCATACCTCAGTCTTTGCTTCCTGTTGTCCTTCTTTAAAAGGAACCCCAGCTACTACAACATTTTGGCCTGAACATATATTATTGCCCAATTCTACTAAAATCAACTGTTTCTGACATGTGAAAATTTCCAATCCATCCATCCATTTTCTGTACCGCTTGTTCCCATTAGGGGTCGCGGGGTGAGCTGGAGCCTATCCCAGCAGTGT
>JBAMHW010000004.1:33715160-33728492 GCA_037177495.1 Rhadinocentrus ornatus
CCTGGAACTAATTTTTACACCGTGCTGAACGTCACCCTGGAACTAATTTTTACACCGTGCTGAACGTCACCCTGGAACTAATTTTTACACCGTGCTGAACATCATCCTGGAACTACTTTTACAGACGTGTTTTTGCCATCAGATTCACTGTCAGTTTATAAAAAATCTTTCATCTATGTTTTTCTCTTCTACTGGGAATAAAATATGGGTTGATGGGAATTAAATCACTTTATGCTGTTTTAATTTACAATTTACACCGAGTCCCAACTATTGTAGAATTGGGGTTGTAGAAAATCCGCTCCATGCATCTCCAGTGGACTTCTTCACTCCAACAGTGTGTTTACTCGTCCGTCAGACCGTAAATGATCAACAACTGTATCATATTACACCAGTTCTGAAATCTCTACATCAAATTCCTGTCTGTTCAATAGTCAGATTTAAAATAAAGCTGCTAGTTTTTAAAGTTATATATAAAATATTTCAGATCTTCCTGTATGTTAGGAAGCTTCCAGGCTTTTAAGATAATCCAGAACAGATTTTCTCTGCTTCCACAGAGTTTAAACGAGGGATGCATCAAGCATCCCTTTAAAAAAAAACCCGAAAACAAACAAAAAAAACGCGCACAAGTACCAGTACTTACTTAGAAGCAGTTGCGGATACAGAGTACCAGTATGAGTACAAATAAATCCCATTACAGTTCACTGGTAACGGGTGTGGACCAGACTGAGTGGTTGATTGTGTGAGATGCCAAATGTGTCATCCTGCAGCATACGCTAAATGTTAGGCTCAAAAACTGTCAGAATCTTCACAAATAAGGAGGAAAAGTGGTTTAAAACTCCTCCTTTTAAATCCAATCATGTGTATTTGATTACCTGAATCAAAACGAAGATTTTGATTAAAAACCTTCATCGTTCTGAACATTTTGCTCTATTTTTTAAACTTTTATTGCATGACTTGTTTTGGATAAATTTTATTTTAATCTATTTCATGATTCATGTAAAAGCTTTTAATAACATCATTGTTGGTTTGTGCTGTATAAATAAATGAACTATTCTTGGTAATAAACCACATTTAAGTAAAATCCCTGCCCTTCAGATTCAGCCTCAGCTGCTGTGTGAACTGCCAACAAGCACAAGCCAAGAATAAATCAGTGGATACAGCACACTGGCATTTCTGTAACCCAACGCCAGGAATGAGGCAGACCAATGAGGACAACGCCATCAACAGATTTAATTCCCAAGATAATGTCAAGCTGCTCAGTGAACATGTGTATGAAGCCACAGTTTTACTTCTCACATTTGAAGAATGAAAATGTGAGAAGAACTGAATCTGGAATCAGACCCCTGCTTGCATTTGGAAATGCTTCACAAAGTCAGGATGCAATCGGCACCCAACAGATCTCAGAGAAAAGCAAAAAGACTCACCGATCTGGTCCTCTGGTATCAGGGACTCGATGGGAGGGTCGAGCTCAGAGCTCTGGCGCAGGTAAGCCTTCATCTGGGTCATAAACTGCCTGAGAGTCTGCAGAAAATCCACTCCTGATGTGTGACAACTTCGGTTCTCCTGAACGAAGCCGATATAGTCCTGAACCAAGGAGCCGAAGTAGGATCTTTTGTCCCGGGACAGCTCGGCGATGCGTTTTACGGTCCGCCTCTCCGGCGTCATGAGGGAGGTGAGCATGCTGCTTACCTTGCTGAAGCGTCCCTTCAGGGCCCTGGGTAGGATGAAGGATCCCCCGCTCAGGCTCACTCCCACCCTTCGCCTCCGTGATTTGAAGGATGGACGGAGGCGCATTTCTAGATCTGCCTCCAGACCCACACCATAGTCTTCCTCCTCCTCTTCTTCACCGTCCTCATCCTCTTCACTACTGTCGTCCGCTGGATCTTGATGGTTGAGGTGTTGAGGCGGGCTTGGAGGCAGACCCAGGGAGAACCCAGGAGACTGTGAATAATCCAAAGAGTCGGAGGAGGAAGTGGACATGCTCATGTCACTGAGCCGCTGGCGTCCCCTCTCGTGAGGATCCGACGGACTTGTGGCGCTATTCTCTGGTGAAAGGTCGGCAGAGACGGCAGGTGGCGGCTGGCATGTTGGAAGCTTGGCACGAGACAGGGCTTTGGCGATGGTTTCATCATCCAGAGCAATGTGGCAGCGGTGTGCCTCCAGGTCGGGCCTCTTGGGCCGGGGGGGTGGCGGGTTCGATGGGGTGTTGCTTTTAGACGGGCTGAAGGGCTTGCTGCCCATTGATGTTGGAGCGGGAGCTGGGCGCCGCCTGGACTGCTGCTGCTTCCCAGCTACAGCCTCTGGCATGCTCTTGGGTCTGGTAGTTGCTGCTGCAGGTCCAGGTGGAGGCGGAGCAGGCCGGCGGCGTGGCATTGAGCGGGGAGGAGGGGGGCGAGGAGGAGGGGGCCGGGATTTACTGTTGAGTTTGATCTGGCTGACGTGCTGCTCGCTGCTCTGGCTGCCAGTCAGCGGCGTTGACTCACCCACATCCTCTGTATCGGGCTGTGAAGGCGGGTCGTCCTCCCAGCGACGGTGGGGATGCGTCTGCAGAAACAGAGGGTTAACGAAGCACAGGGGGCCTCTGGGATGCCTGCTCTCTAGGTGAAAGGAAGGCGGAGGAGTGTGGGGCTGTAAGGTCGGAGGAGCGCTGTCGCTGTAAGTCCCGGTATGACGCTGCTGCGACCCCTCAACCTCCCGGTTCCTGTTAGTCCGCTGGGGGCTGAGGGTCCGGCTCAGACGGCGACAAGGTTGGGGGGAGGAGCGCTGTTGACTGCACAAGGCTGAGTCCCAGAAGCCTGTAAAACACACACACACACACAGAAACAAACATTAACCAAAGCTCTCAAACAGCAGCTGTTGCCTGGAGTCTAAGAGGAAGATCAGAGGAAGAAAAACAGTTTCGGCTCCTCACCAACACTTCACATGCCGCCTCAAGCTTCAAGAGTTTCTTTTTGCCCGTCTGCTAACAGAAATGTAGTGAATTCAACTGTGTGTGTGTTTCCTCCGATTCACTGGCTGGCGACACACGCTCAGAAGAGGGAGTTGTCCATGCTAATGACAGAGAGGGAAGGCACTAAACACACCACGGAGCACACAGTTCCAGTTCCACCACTCCCTTCTTCCTCCTCTGTAATTTCCCTCTAGCTCCGCTGAATGACCGGTTTTCAGATCCTTTTCTTTTGTTTATCTAAACTGTGAACTCAAAGCTCCAACACACAGATTTCATCACAATCAGAAGAAAATGACATGAATTCGAAAATCTTAAATTAGTCTTTGTAGTGACTAAAACATAAGATGACTAATTCTGCTGTCTAAAAATGGAAACATTAGCTCTTCCATTTCCGGAGCAATAAAGTTGTCGGCTGCAGTTGGTGGAAGAGTTTCAGTTGTCTTGGTGTGTGCAGACAGAAATCAGCCTGCTGCATGTGAGCGACGAGCAGCTGACGCCATGGCAACCATCAGCAAGTTAAACAAACACAGTGACACTTAAAGTATACTGACCCACTTAAATAAAAAAACTCAGATGGTTCTCATATTTTTAGTTATAAAATTCTGCTGGAAATTCCTTAATAAAAGTTATAGATATTATATAAAATTTCTTATAAGTCTTTGGGAAAAGTTTTCTGATATGAAGGAACAGAAGAATCCCGCTTTCCTGTCCTGGTCCTTGTTTGACTTCAAGAAAGAATAAAAGCCAAGTCAGCTTCCTAACTAATTTTTTAATTAACAGTGACATAGTGATTTCAATGACGGCTCCAGGAATGTGTATAATAATAATAATATAATCACTATACCATCCAAACGAGTCAAACATTTTTAAGGTCAGAAAGTTTAACCCTTAAAACTCAACTAAATTGGTGCCGCTTTCAGGCGCTATCACTTACATTGTCAACAATATCTCAGGGACAGTAGTGTGTAACTTTGTGATGGATCCCTTATCCTTTAGGTGATCTATGGAACTTTTCCATCTTTTTGTAGTCTAGGAGGTTTACAGTCCAGCTGCCAGATGTATTGTTTATTCTGAGACACTATATATCCAGGTATCCTAAAGGTGGTCTTTAAGGGTCGCTATCCTGCAGGTTTTCTTCTGCAGCAGCTGAATCAGATTAATGGGTAAACATGCTCAGGCAGCACTTGACAACAAGCTGTTAAAGAGAGGCATTCAATTTAAATCAAGTGTGTTGGAGCAGGGAAACATTTAAAACCAGCAGGACTGTGGCCATCGAGGACCAAAGCTGAACACCCCTGCTCTAATCTGAGATAACATCATTATTTATTACATTTTTGTAATGAAAAAAGATTGCTATGTTTCTAAGAGACCTGGAAATGATAATGAAGCCACTTCCTGTTAAACTTTCCACCAATCAGAAAGCTTAAATTCATGGTAACGTCCAATCAGGAGCAGCCGAAGATCAACCAGTGAGCCGAAAATGCTCCTCTATGGCTGGAATGATGAAAAAAGCAGCTGAGCTGGAGTTGCTTTAGTGAGGATAGCAGGTAAATAGTAGCAGGAATACCTGGAAAAGAGGAGAAAGTGGAAACATGGAAATAGTTTCTATTTTTTCTCCTGAAAGCCAAGACTTGAGAGAACGATGTGAGATGAGAAAAAGCTTGGTCACCGTTGACCTGTGTGTTATTTCTACAAAGTTCTGTTAGGAATAAATTCTGCTTTCTTCTTCTTGTCGGCTGCTATATCTATTGATACACTCATTGTACATAATTTTAGCCTCATAATCTGACAGCTGAGCCTGTCCTAAAAAAACATCACGTTTCATGCTGACTGGGATTAAAGGGTTCAGCTTCTACATTAATGTTTATATAAAAGAGAGAGAGAGAAAAAAACAAACACATGGTGGACCAAAAAAAGCTAAAAATGGTTTGGAGTTTTCAGGGTTAGTCTCCTCTGTGACTTCATGGTCACTCAATATGTCTGAAAGAATCCTCCAAACTGATAACGTCGTTGAAAAAAACCTTCATGTTACTGCAACTACAAGCTTCTGAGCCATTGTATGCTGTTGTTCTTTTCCACATGCTTCACTTCTCAGTCAAGTGTCATGAAAATCAGCCTGGTAGCTTCACGGTTATAAAAACCGACCTCTGTCCTTCAGAGGAGCAAGTTGAAATGACTCAAAGCCAGCGTAACAACAATCCCCGCGCTCAGTGAGGAGGCAAATATGATGCACACATACAAATGTCCCAGAAACATGAGGTTTGTTTTGTTTTTATGTGTGAATGCCAAGATTCCAGCACATGGGTAATCTTTAATTAAAAACTTTTCAGCATGGAGGGGAAGTCTTCCTGAAGAAAAGCTCTGCAACTGGCCCACACACAGAACCTTCGGCCTCCTCACCTCAATGCAAACGTCCACTCAGGAATGCATTCACACCAACACAGCGTCGATGTCTCATCTCTGCGAGCAGCGGTGACACAACCAACTGCTCGTGTTAGTTTACACTCAAGCCTGGTGTGATGGCATGTGTGTGCTTGGACAGTATGGAGCTTTCCACTGGCCACGCCCTTCACTGCCCAGTAAGCGCTCGGCTATGTTGCAGGTTTCCACTGGTGGATGGAGTCACTGCAGTTTTTACAGCATCTGAGCCAAAAATAGCGAAAAAAAAATCCTGCAAACTTACACAAACAAACAATATATGGAAACACAATTTTGTATTTTTGTTTTTCTCTTTGCTTTGATTGCATGTTTGCTTAAAGTGTAACTCCACCCACTGCCACAATTTGAAAAATGCCTGAAACAGCAAGGGTTGGGGTGGGAGGTGTGGGGCTGACAGTAAGCTGGTCGGGATACACAGACAGAAATGATTGACAGACTACCAGCACTACTACTACACACTACTAGACAGGCCACTAGCAAGATGGAAAGCCAGATTCACAAAGCGCCTACGCCTCAGAGCAGTCAGAGGTGGAAGACTTTTCCCCTCCTGAATCTCCTCAGCCACACAAGAAACCGCATCAGTCTGAATGTTAGCGCTGTTTCGCTGGCCTGTCAGCAGCTCCAGAAGTTCACGAAAGCTGCAGGAAGTGCTGCTGTCAGTTGCCGCTTCTACAATTTGAGCTGCTGCCTGTCGCCAGATGAGGATCAGCAGGTAAAGAATAGTCTGGTGTTACTTTTACACCCCTCAAAAGCACAGGTCTGTCCCATTGCAGGAATATTTAATCAGAAACTCTGTAAAAGAATAGAAGTCTGAAGCTAGCAAATCTACACCACGTAAGTACACAACCCTTCATACGTGTCGGTGGGCGTGATTTTCTTTGCCTGCAAAGCAAGGACCCGACTTTCTGCATCTGGCGGAAGGGGCTGTGAGGTTTTTTAAAGTTTTCTCGTGACGTAGAGACGCATCATGTGCGGCTCATGTGCGGCTCTACATCAGGAAAAACAAAACCAGTTTTTACCCTGTAGGGGGCGTAATGAGCTTCTTTCAAAGAAATTAAAAAATTACTCATTTTATCAACAGTAAAAGTGGTTTTCATCGGAATTAAATAATAGTGTTAGTTACAGCTAAAAAACAAACAAACACATTTTTACCCCTTTAAGTAATCTCCAAAGAATGATGTAATGTGTTTAATTTATTTTAAATAAAATAGGAAGTAGTTTTACATATTTTTCATGATGGACACCCCCTCCCATTACAGATGAATTAAGACACAAAAACCCAGTTTAGGAGAAGAAGGACGGTTGTTTAGTGTAATAAATAAAGAACTTTAAAGGTTTTGGGTTCAATCCCAAAGAGAAACTATCCCATTTCTCTAATGAGTTTTTACATTAGTTATAATTATGCATAAAAAAACCTACTTTGTTAGGTTTAAAAAAAGATCTTTTTTATATATATAACTTTTGTTTATCTCAATTGGATAATCAAAGAAACATTTTGTTTCACTACTTCTTTCTGCAGAGACCTGACAGGCTTTATGTTTTTACTTCTTCCTTTACGTTTGGTTAGTTTTGGGCAAATAACTAAGCAAACATTTAAGCATCTGAACCAGTACATGTGGGCTGTGAACCATTGCTGATCCTGTTGCTCCCGTTGGAGTCCAGTTCAGACCACCATCAGAAACGCAGCAGACTGTCTGGGCACTGAGTGTTGCTGTCTTCATCTCACCTTTGAGCTTGTTGTGGTAAGTATGCATGTGAGTGGACGCTCAGTCAGTCACCAGGCTTTTATCGCATGTCTGTGGTTTGTTTTTATTTCATCTGGTTTTCTTTGTAAAGCAAAATAAATGGAACTACATAGCAAAGCACACACTCCCTAAAAAGTCCTGCCAAAACTATTATGTGTTATTAAAACCAAGATACAATGTGAACTTCAGGGATTTCTGGACATATTTTCAGTTTGCTGAGAAACAGGCAGCCATTTTGACTTATTTATGCTGTCTAGGCTACGCTTAGCTGGGCTAAGCTAATCACCTCCTGCTTTCTACTAATTTAACCAAAGCCTAAATAAGTAAGTAATGTAAGGAACTTCTTACCTCTGCATTATAAAACAATGCATTTCGACCAACTGTGACAAAACTTATTGGCTTGCAATTTGTTTTTTCTTCTTTTTTTTTGATGCGCTAAGAGGTGATTTTCTAGCACAATATAACTAGAGATGGATTAAAAGTATTTATTTTTACTATTTTTCTCTTATTAGCTGGGAGCAACTGTAGTAGGTCAGACCATACTGTGTTCATTTTTTTAAAACTCTTTTTTTCTTATAAAGTCCACGTCAAGGTATTTTTTAAAGAGACTTTAATGCTGCTTCAGAAGCTGAGCTCTAGGAGCAGTTTCTCTTTATACACTGGGCTCTTATAATTATCTGTATAATAAATATCCACAGCAAGGGATACATCAACATCCAGAATCTGTGACTGAAAGTGATCTGGAGCTTCTGGACTTGACTGTCCAGAAAAACGCTGCTGAAGACTTTGGACAATTCCTCGTATCCTTTACACAACAAGTGTGTGTTCAGTCAGAGGCTTACTCAAGCAGCTGCAACATAAAAAGGCTGCTGGAAGATACTAGCTGTCATTGTCCTCTGGACATTATGGCTGATAATAAGCAAACCCACTACAACATTATAATTTTATCTCAAGGACAAATAACATACTTTTCATTTCCTCAGACCAGATCCTGCTGCTCTAGCAAAGCAAACAAGAAAAGGGTCCTCAGCTTCAGTTCTTTCCGTTAAGAAGTTGTTAATGTTTAATGAGGCTGCAGATGAACTTTGAATACTTATTGTTGAAAGTCATCCATTTAAACTGACACAGAATGAGGGACATGAAATGAAACACTGTTGAGTTGTTAGCCTCATCCTGAAGGTTCGGGTAATCCCAAAAGTAATACCCCTCTGCCTGGGTTATTTTTGAGGGTGGAAGTGCTCCATGAAACTTAGCCTGGTTCCCACTGTGGACAAGGCGAGGGCAGTAGAAAGGCGCCCTAAAAGAACCAGTTACTTTGATCAAATGCAGCTACACACCAGGTTATTTTTAAATCAGTTTAAGATCCAAATACAGCGAAGCTACTTTACCCTCTCAGCCCACTGATTTCTGTTTACCTAGTCTTAAAAACAAACATTAATAATTAGACTTCTTCTTTCTTTTTGGACACCTGTTTTATTTAGCTTACTGTCTCCTGAAACTACACCAGTGGAGGTGGAAAATAGCATTTATGTAAAAACACTTGGATGATGGATAATGTTACCTGCTCCAAGCTGAGCCACCTCCTCCAGCTCTTTCTGGGTCTTCGCAGATGCAATGGCTTCTGGGAGTTTGAGCATGAATGGCAGAACATCTCTAAGTCAAAGAAGAAGAAGAAGAAGAGACAAAGCATGAGAAGGAAATGCTAAATATGTTGCAGAAAAAAATAATAGAAACTTGAGAACAAGAAAAGTTCATTTAAAAGGAACAACTCTAAAGATGCCACAAGTTTGGTTGGCGAAAGACACCCTGAACTCCGGCTTACAGAGAAGTGAAAACGTTCGAGCATCCGTGACGTACTCTGTGTTTCCAGTACGCTGCCACAGAGATAGTGGGATCAGGACTTTCAGTGAAAATACACTGTTCCATAAACAATCCTGAACACCTGGGAGATTATAGATGACTGTTTGATTTGTGTTTGCGTTACAGCTAACTTCCTGTGTGTGTTGCAGGATTCTGTCTGTCTCCTGAGGAGAGGCATGCTTTAAAACAAGAAGCGAGAGCGGACTGCTTACGCAACCAACATTTTCACCCATGGATTTTTTATTCTCTAATCAGAGAGCGACAGTACCTTGCAGCAAAAAGCAGAAGCGGATTTACCTGCTAATGCAGTAGAACGCCACGAGGCGGAACAGATCCGCGAAGCTGATCCCAGATCCCTCCAGAGAAAAGGCTGCAGAATAAAGCAAATTTAATATAAATAAATTTGGAGGTGAATAAAAACAAGTGAAATCAGTTCTTAAGTCTTAGAGTGTGATAAATGACAACATGAAACATTTCAGAATACCATAATTCATTTAATACATGCCAGCATACAGAAAGTGTGTGAAAAGCTGAAGTAGTGCTTTTCTGTATGACGTTAGCCTCTCACAGGGGTGACAGATCATTTTGATCCACAGCTGCTTCAGATCATCGAGGTTTGCAGCTCTCTGAAGATCCCACCACACCGTTTTAGTCAGGTTGAGGTCTGGACTTTGAGGGGACCGTGTCAACACGTTGATTCTTTTCTATTTCAGTCATTCTATCGTAGATCTACTGCTGCGTAGATCTGCTGCTGTGTAGATCTGCTGCTGTGTAGATCTGCTGCTGTGTCTGGATCATCCTGCTGCGTGAAATAATTTCAGCACAGCTATAGCTGTCGGACAGATGGCAGGGCTCCAGACTCAGAGGAGCACAGTGGCCCTGAACTTCATTTTTTAGGAGCGCAAGCAGAAGATTTTGGGGTGCACACTGAAATCGCCTTGCATAGCAAATATTCACATTTCCTCTCATTTTCACTGTATTAGTGAGAAATACTTGAACAATAAATTCAGAAATTACAATGTTTACAATTCGCATGTTTTGTGCAGCAGTTGACAAAACATTAAAAAAACATCTTACTTGCCGCACTAAAACAAAACAAGTGGACATGGAACTTATCAAATCGACTCAAATCAAATCGGATTTGATGATCTGATTTGATATTCACTTTGTAGTTGAGGCAGAACGACAACCTTGTCCCATCATCCCCCAGAGGGCATGGTATGACTTGTCCATGTAGTTCCTGCCAATGAACAGCTTCAGGGACTGATACTCCTCTCCAGCCCCTGTTCCCAACTCCTCAGTAAGAAAAGCAGCTATTGGCTGGCTAAAAGTCGCTAACTAGCATAATCAGCCTGGTACATTTAGTTGTTATGGATGCTGCCATTAAGAGGGATGTTGTGGCAAAGGCAAATATTTATAAAAAGACAACCTAAAAATGTTTAGAACAGCAAAAAATAAATACTAAAATAAATTAAAATAAATCAATATTTTCTTCATTTTTTGGTTCAGTTTGTTTAAGTGTTTTCTGTTTTGTAATTAAGAGTCATATCACAACACCACCTTCTTTCTTAATAGACATTACTTTAACGTAAGCCAGCGCGGGACCATCCAGCAGCAGCTTTGTACGTTTTATTTTCAGCCTGGAAAAGAGGAGAACGTCGTCTGCTCTGAATGCAGCCGGCAGCTGCTGCTGCGAGACGACCATAGACTGTATATAAAAGACCAAGCCTCGTATGAGGTTTTGGATGGTGGAGGGGTCTGCGCAACATCCGCTCCTCATTGGAAGAGTAAACTACATTCGTCCCCGCTCACACGCACACTGGCTGTCATCTTCTTCGTTGGTGTTAGCTTCCTTTTCTCGTATTGAAGTTAGTTTGAGTCGCAAACCAGCAGCTAACTTGTGCTTTACTGTGAACTACTGGGCTGAGGAGGGGAACAGAAGTTTGTTAGCGACAAAATACATTCAATTATAACTACTACAAGAAAAAGACCAGCAAACGTATCGGTCGCCATTGCACGAGCAGATGAAAAATTCACTTGCACTGTCTCACATTTCACTCTGAAATGCTTTGGAAACCAGAGGAGTTCATGGTCCACTCGCCGACTGCAAGGTGTCCAGGTCCTGTAGCTGCAGAACAAGCCCAGATCATCATCCCTCCCCCACCGTGCTTGACAGTTGGTATGAGGTGTTGCTGATATGCTGTGTTTGGTTTTCTACAAAAACATGCTGCTGTGTATTCTGACCAAACATCTGCACTTTGGTCTGGTCTCTCCAAAGGACATTGTTCCAGAAGTCTTGTGGGTTGTCCAGATGCAGCTTTGCATTTTTTTAGGTTGCCATGTTCTTTGTAGAGAGACGAGACGTTTTCCTGCAACCCTTCCAAACAAGCCAAACTGGTTCAGGCTTTTTCTAATTTTACTGTCATGAACTTTAATATTTAAAATGCTATCTGAGGCCTGGAAAGTCGGAGATGTAGCTCTTGGGTTTTCAGAGCACTGAACGGTCGGACCTTAGGTCTAACTTGCTGGGATATCCACTCCTGGGAAGATTGGCAGCTGTCTTGAATTTTTCCTTTTTCTCTCTGCAGAATGATGGACTTTAAATAGTTAGAAATTTTTTGCTGTAGCCTTTCCCAGAAAGATGGGCAGCATCAGCTGCTTCTCTGAGATCATTGCTGGTGTCTTTCCTCCTTGGCAGTGAGTTAACACACACCTCATTTTGAACTGAATGTATAAATCTCGAGGCAGTGTCATATGTCACGTTTTTAGATCCAGATATAATTTAGATCAAGCAAATAAAAAGCAGGAGTTCAGGCACAACTGAGCCAATTGCAGATTAGTTAAGTTCAAACTCTTTATGCAGAAATCCAGCAGCAGCACAAGGAGAGACCAACTGCAGAGCAGCTGACCTACATCTGAAGGCCACAGCAGGCCAGTGACGCTCCCCTCCCTCCATGTGTGCTGTGATATCAGCGGAAAATCCACACCTAGTACGTCATCACATTTTGGCAGTGTCAAAGCTTCACTGTCTCATTAAACACCTTTCTGAAGTAAATAAGAGCTTTTGATTCTCTGACCTGGCTGGTAAACAGTATAATAACGTTTCAGGCTACCACTGTTTAGCACATAAACATTTTAGCTAAAAATGAGCAACATCTGTCATAAGTGCATATTGGGAAATATTTCCTACTTAAAGCAGCCACACTGGAGCTTTATTTTAGAGTTGCACTCAGCCTCTGGTCACGGTTTCATTTCTCTTTTATGTGTGTTTGTACACAACATGCGGAGGCAGACGGGAAGCGGTGAGTTTGATTCAGAGTTCAATGTGACCAGTACTTTTGATTTAATGAAACAAAACTTGGAGGGAAAAATGAAACTCAAAGTTTTATAATCCACCATATATTGCAGATTTTTGTGCTGTAATCTTTGATCATCAAGATAATCTGGAAGGAAGTTGGTGTAAACATGTTTTCTGTTTATTATTTGCTCATTTGCAGTAGAAAGATGGTGAAAAAAGACTTGTTACTTACTGTACTGACTCTCCCTGACAGGGAAGTGACAGATGGGAGTTTCTGTCTGATCCTCATCCAGGCGCACAGAGAGAACCTTCCTTTGCAGAGTGGCAGACTTCCTGACCAAGAACACCTGCTCCACAAAATGCATTAAACTCAACATCCTCTCAGAAAATAATCAGAGACCCACATGCATGCGAGGACGGTGACCCCTCACCCCTGGCAGCTGTTTGAGCAGTATGCGAGTGGCCTCCTCTTCGCTGACCGCCAGCAGCAACCACACCGGGTGAGTCTTAGTCAACCTTTCCAACACGCTCATCTTCCTCCTCAAGGAGTCGTAACCGGAGTCCCTCTCACCCTCTGACCCGCCACGGTGTTGAGCCTGCAGGTAAACTCCACTCTCCAGCCTGCAGATGAGACAGGGTGAGAATAAAACAACCAGCCACCTGCTGGTGAAAGTAATAAAGTCATGATGCAGAATTTACAAAAACTACTGAAGGAAATCAAAGTGGAAGCATAATCCGAAGTCAGGGACTGTCCCACCTCAATCCCGATTCCAAAATAGTTGGGACTCTGTGTACAATGGAAATGAAAACAGAATACAATGATTCATAAATCTCACTAACCCATGTTTTATCGCCAATAAATCATAAACAACATGTCAGATGTTGAAACTGAGACATTTTACCATTTGATGGAAAAGGAGCTGAAAGTGAATCTGATGCCAGCAACACTTCTGTAAAAAGTAGTTCTGGAAGTCTTCCTGAGTCCACGCGGCGGTTTCTGGAAGTCTTCCTGAGTCCACGCGGCGGTTTCTGGAAGTCTT
>JBAMHW010000004.1:33751116-33763686 GCA_037177495.1 Rhadinocentrus ornatus
ATGCAGGATGTGGTTCAGCATCGTCTTGCTGAAACCTGCAAGGCCTTCCCTGAAAGAGACGTAGTCTGGATGGGAGCTGGCTGGTTAGCTCAGTGGTTAGAGCATCAGTCTTCCATGTGGGAGACCAGGGTTTAAATCCCCCAGGGGATGAATGACACCCTCCAGTGGGGTCCCTAGGCAAGACCCTTAATGCTAATGGAGCTTCACAGATGTGGAAGCTGAAGTGCCCAGTTATGACCTTCAGCCTTGTCCCATGCACACAGAGAATCTTTTGATATTATACGTTGTAGATGGTGGGATCCTCAAAGTCTTTGCAATTTTATGTTGAAGAACATTTTTCTGGAATTGTTCCACAATTTTTAGACCCAGTTCGTCTCAGATTGGTGAACCTCTGTCCATCTGTCTAACTGAGAGACTCTGCCTCTCTGAAATGCTGGCAGCCTACATGTGGACAAGGCAAACCATCCAACACCAGTACTAACCAAACAGTGATGAGTAAGAGATTTAGAATTAGTGATGAGAGTATTGTGGTAGCCTACAATGCAGGATGGTTGCATGTGAACATCCTCATCATTTAGCACAGAAATAAAAGGGGCTGCAACACACTTCTTTTTGGCCTTGAATGAAATAATCTGGAATATAAAAACATCATTTTAGCTGAGGTAACTGTCAAAAAGCAGACTATAAAATTAAAAAAACGCCAATCAAAGGGATTAAAGTGTTACTCCTTTTATGAAGTGACAGTACAGTAGCTCTTGAAGTGTTTTTACAGCTTTACTGCTGCAGCTGGAAACTGATCTTCAGTGTCCATATACACAGAAAAAGTTTCCAAAAGAGGGGAAATAATAAACATCCTATTTGGTGGAGATGATAGATCCAAAGCCCTGCAGACACGCTGTCCTACATCGGTGAAAGTTGACGTCTGAGCAGCATGAACAGCTTCAGCAGAGTCATGCATCACATCGTGTCATGCAGCTCGGCACCAAGGAGCCAGATGAAGCTGATTTTTCACTCTTAAAGAATGACGGCAGTTCCAGCAAATATGACTAAAGTTATTTTAGTTCTGCTTTGATGCTGAGATCAAGATCGGGCTTGAGTCTTTGTTATCTGCAGGACAGCTTCCAGATCAGAGGCTTCATGGTCAAAGGAATTCCTTTAACCTCCTCTGGACTAGAGCCCCCTGTACAACGGGCTAGAATGAGATACGTGCAGTACAAAAGATCTTTGCTGGGAAGCAACAAGCCTAACATGTAGCATAAAAAAACGGAAAACTAAAAGACTCTACTGAGCATTGCCAATTCAAACACAATTCAAAGCCCAAGAAATTGTAAGGGAAGTGGCAGCACTTTGATGTCAACGGCTGCAGTTTCCTCCAGAGTCTAGTCATAGAAGTTTGGCTTCTTCTGAGTTATTTTTGCAGCAAACATCCTGTTCTTGTTGTGAATTTACTCAAAGTTCCCGTGAAATGATTGCTGGCGTGCTTATTCATGTGTTTCCTGTAAGAACGAATGATTTTAGGTTGATCCCGTCCTCTAGAACGGGGAATCTTCAGCTTCGGTCTTCAAGGCCCACTGTTCTGCAGATTTTCTATGTTTCCCTGCTACAACACAAATTCTAATTAATAGCTTAATAGCAGGTTTGTACGAGATCCATTTAATTCGAATCAGGTGTGTTGCAGGAGAGAAACCTTTAATATCTGCCGGATAAAGGGCCTTGAGGACCAGGCTTGCTCCAACTCACCTCTAGTGGACCTTTGCAAAAAGCCTGTTTTATGTTTGTGGAACTAGATGCTGGTATATAGAGCAGAACAAGTCATATCCAATCATTTAAACGTATAATTTGGCTTTACGGGATAAAATCCTTTTTAGTGATACTGATTTGTTGTTGCTGTAATTAAATGGCTGGAACATTGTTGAGGTTTACTTCATCAACGCATCAGCTGCAGGGATTGTTTAAAGACATATTTATTCTCCAGAGTTCATCAGATCTCAGGTTGTGCTGCTATGAAAGTTGACGTCTTTATTTAAGTGCAAAAAAAAGTGTCAAGAGGGAGGTTGAGCCAGAGGTCGTTCACTGCTTCCGATTAACTGATGATTTTCCAACTGATTCTATCTCCAAAAGTAGCTGAAAAAGGGGAAAGGACTCAGGTTGGTGTGTGAGAGCATTAAAAAAAATAAATAAAAGAAACAAAGAAAGTCCAGGGGAAATATTAACACTGGAAAGGGTTTAAAAGCAGCTCAACCTCCTTCTTGTTCTCAGCCACAAGAGTTTCTGCACAGCTAACGATAAAGCTCTCATCCCCAAAGCTCGAGCTCCTAAAACTGAGCCTGGTCTGGCTCATAAAGACACGAGGAAACAGTACGAGTATGTAAATCAGTTTATTGTAAGAAGACCAATGCGCAACATCTTCATCTCCTTCCAGCTCCGAGTTCAGCCCAGAGGTCCTCGTCAACAAATATGTAGATTTACAACCAATTCAAAGGACATAAGCATCAAAGGACGCTTATGAGCTGAGAACTAACTGCTGTTGGCCTACTTTCTAAATATTTCTCTATACACCTCAAATATAACTGCTCGTCAAAACAGATTCCAATGTCTGAGGTAATAATAGTTTATTCCTCCTGATATGTACAGCATAACCAAGGCAGTCAGTGCCCTCTTTATCTAGGAAATGCACTAAAATTACACACAAAATAATCAGAATGACAGAAGCATGCAAACCAACCAGTATTTGTCCCTATGTGGTCTACCTTAAACACCCCCACCCCAGCTTCTCCAGCCTCTATAAAGGCAGAACCATGGCGCCCTCTTGCGGCTGCAGGAGGATAAACACCTCCTCCTCCTCAAGCTTTCAGTTAATCTGAAATTCTACTGGAATGAAGATTCCCCTAGATTAAAATAAAATTAAATGAAATAAAGAAGAAATAAAAATATATAACTTCCACATTTATTTAAACACATGCTGAAACAGAGTGGAAATACTGCTGACAACGGTGTTTTCGTCTGTTGGCTCAAATACACGCAGGAGAATGGCCACAAGCATTAAAGCTTCAAATACGAGGGATGGCACAAGATTTCAAGCAGTGTGTCTAAAAAACAACATTTTTAAAATCGTGGCATGCCATCAGCACGCATCTCTTTTTTTATTTTCTCTTCTCTGAGGCCATCTTTCATCGCTATGGAAGCGCAGTCCCACCACTTAGAAATAAAAATGTTGACAAAGTATCTTATGATTATGAATCCAATGGCATTATTAAAAGATAAAAAAGTAATAATTATAACTTCATCAATTTGATCTCAATAATCTAATCTTATTAAAATGACTCATAATTTTGACATTTTTCTCATAATTATAATTATAATCTCATTATTGTGATTTTCTTTCTTTTTAAATCTAATAACTACAACTTTAGTCTTATAATGACTGCCTCATAATTATGACTTTGAATCTCACAATTAAGGTTTTCTGTGTCATAAATATGGCTTTTAGCCTAATAATTATGAGATACTTTGTCAATAAGCAGGTGAGGGGATTAGAGGACATGTCAGGACCAGCAGGACCTCTACAAGATTTTCCTGTTCCTCCTTTTAAAATATGTTATGTTAGAACTAAACTATACAAATCTTATAAATTATAAAGTTCTATTCTTACATATAAACAACATCAACTCAGTCTCCAGTACTTAGATTAAATATTAGGTACAGTACATTGCAGAGCTCTGTGAACAACCCACTGAACTCACTGTTCAACAATCCGAAGGGCTGAAACTGGTCAGACATGATCTTTGAATAAGTTAATTCATAAATAAATCATGATTATGTCTTCCCACTAACAGTGATATCCTTGGTTCTTCTCCAGATTGTCACACTCACACACACACAACTTGTGCACACTCAAATCCACATTTATCTTAATCTAAAAATACTTTTGGCTTTAAGACGTAACATTATAGTCGACTGAGAGACTAAAGACTAAATCTCTTGACACTGAACAGGAGGCCTACCATCTACAGGAAGCTTAACTTCAGTAGTTACATGTTTCGAGTACCTGTAGACACTTTTTAATAGAATAATAAAAGATTTAAATCTCTAATTGTTAAAGTGACAGTGCTGGATTATCAGTTCCAGTTGGTTCCCTTTCAATTGTGAGTTCTAGAAAAGAACAGCAGAGCCCACATCTACTCGGACATGAAGGAAAACAGCCAAGAATAGAGCCTACATATCAATAGTGTTAAATATCTAGATTCTCTGAGCTGTGAATAGTACAGAATGCAGTGTTGGCCGGTACTGAGCACGGGGGACATGCTGAAGCACGTCCAGACCCAGTAACTTATGCTGTCGGATTGTTCAGATTCCTCCCATGTATCTCCCTAATGTACTAATCTTAGTACCATATATCATCATAAACATCATAATTCTCAAATATTTACAGAAAAAGCAAGTTTTTGCTTAAAAATACCTTAATCATGTGCTTATATCCAAACTTGTACAAAGAGTAACAAACAATGCATCTAAAAATCAGCGAATCCTCTCACGTCTCCACTTAGTTACAGTAGCAGCTCGTTGACCAACAGTAGCCTAACTGTTGGTGATGATCCAGTTAAGTTCACTCCAGCCAGCCGTCTGGCTTGTGCCATGCTGCTTAACGCCTCCAGTCCCGGACCATAAATCCACCCAAACCTCCATGTCCTCGCTCTAATGTGTATTGCACTGAAGATAAAATCAGACAGAGCTCTAGCTCTCTAAAAAACAAGAGAAATAAATATAAGTAGGACTTGATTCCAAGGCGCCAAGAAACTGGAAGCCAGGTGAGGTTTCCTCTACGAATTAGAGGATGATGAAGAAGGAGAGGAGGAGGGAGGTCAGTGGATGTCCCGGCACATTGGGAGGTTGACGAAAATGAAAACGTTGAACTCTATGAGTATGGAGATGCACAGGAAGATGGCGTACATGATGAGGCAGACCAGGCCCAGTCGCCGGTCCAGAGTCCATTTGTTTAAATGGACGCCAACAACCTGCAGGCAGAAAAGATGGAGTCAAAAAACGCATCCAAAACTGCACAACGAGAACTAAACCGAGGAGGGAACGGGAGCCACAGCCTGCACGGTAAAGATGTTTCTTTTAAAAAGAAGAACTTGTAGAAAAAAATCTCTAAATCAATACAACCAAACAAATAGAGATTATTATATTCTTCTTCTGTAGTTAAACCTACAACCCAATAAAAGCACCAAAATGGTACTTCCATACATGATATCCGAGGAAGGTGAACTGGTCCCAGCTTGAAAGTCATGTGAAAAGGCCCTTTGATAACAACCAGAATGATCTCTCTCACTTCCACAACTACAACTAGATGTCAGGCTCGAAGGTCACGACCATCAGCAATAGTTTCAGTCCTTGGCCTTTACACGGAGATTTTCCCAGACTACCAGAGTTATTTCACAAGCTCTTTACAACCTATTATTAAGAATTTTTTTTTTTATTTAACGATTATTCCCTGATGGAGTTTGGTACACTTTTGTGGTCTTTTCTTTTATACCCAATCCTGACACCCTCACCTGTCACCAATTAATCTGCTCATTGGAAAATTGTTCAGAAACGGTTTTTGAATGTGTTGCAGGTGTTACATATTTGAATGTATATTCTCTAACTGCACAGATGTTTGTTCATAGAGGATAGTAAAAACATATGTGTCTGTTAAAGAAATGTTCAAACATTTGAACAAACTACAGATTTGGTTTTCGATGCTTGCTGGTAAACAAAAAGCATGTCGCAAGATGCTGAGTAAAAGGGCGTGTTAACTTATGATTGTCACTTTCAAGACACATTTAAGAAAAGCTGAAGAATAACAGAAATGTAAGTTTGGTGGTCTCAACCCTTGCGTTCGGACTGGAAGCTGCAAGTCTACGTCTGCAGCTGGATTCAAACTGTGATAGTTAAAAAGCTTCAACAAGGAGGCTGACGTACAGTGAGCCGTAAAATCTAGTACTTACTGTGAAGAACACGGAGGCTAGCAAGAGTCCAACAGAAAATATAAGTCCTCTGCTGTTGAGATGGATCTAAGGAAACAGATGCAGAGTTAGTTTAAGGTGCACAGTGCAGTTTCCTAATACACACACTCTGAAAAACACATCTTTTCTACTCTGGGCTGAGCTCAGAAAACTCTCCTTTGGGGAAGCTGTGAAGCACTCACGTTGGAGCCGTAGTCGATGCAAAGTGTTTGAAGCGCCCACGGCAGGCCCAGGCCCACCAGGATGTCAAACACATTGCTGCCTATGGAGTTGGAGATGGCCATGTCTCCCAAACCTGAGGCAAGGAGAACAACACCGTCAGCGCCTGTTTGCAGCCACCAGACGAGTCCTTTCTGCAGGGCAACACCGCGACTCTGCACAAGCATTGATTTCAGCTTCCTGCACTGTGTCTGTACCTTGACGTGCAACTATAACACTGGCCATGCAGTCTGGAACGCTGGTGCCTGCCGCGAGGAAGGTGATGCCCATGATGACGTCAGGGATGCCGAAAGTGAAGCCAATCACAGTCACCTGAAACCACACAGAGTTCACCTCGACATTGACTTTTCCTGTTGCAGCACATTAAATCAGATAAAAGTACCACACGCCCTCATCTGGCATTCAATTCCTCAGTTTACTCCATCTTAAATGTCAGAAGACAGTCAATAACACATCAATCTGAGAGGATCCTCATTATCAAAGCAGAGTGGTAACAGGGATTCGCTTTGTCTATTTAATTAATAAAAGAATGAAAGTTTTACTGCTAATTTTCTATAAATTCCTCCAAAAGAAAGATATTACTATCAAAGATCCCAGCTGCAAACTAATTTGCTTCCTGTTTGAAATGATGTTTTAGCTCCGCCTACCAAATGAACTAATGGCTTTGATTGGTCAGCTGAGCGCTCAGACTTGGTAAAGAGTGAAGGAGCTGCTTATTTTTGGTCTGAAGCAGTTGTTACAGTTTTTCCAACAGTGTACTAAAGATAAATGGGAGAAGAACAACTGGGATAACAAACAAGTTGCATCCTGGTATCTGTTGAGCAATATTTTTCTGAGGAATTTTACAAACTATTGAGCTGTATAGAGCTGTTTTTCTAAATTAAAATATATTTTCTCTCTCTATATATAAAAAGTAACTTACTCAGTTATACTGATATAAAGTAAAAAATGTTTAAGCTTTGGTTTTCAGATTTAATGAGATACTTAAAGAAGCTCTCAGCTATGATCTGACCTGCAGACAGTAAAGAGGTCATTGCTGGGTTTATCTTCAGCTACATCAGACTTGATTCCTTTAAAAGTAAAACTATGAATTGAACGTCCTTGGCCATTAAAAAGAGAGAAAAATAATCTTAGAAATTCAGGAAAGTCTCTTGGGCCCTTGGCTCTGGCGGCTGCCGATGTTGGCCGCCGCCGGGTGGGGTGGCTTGGTTTTCCTGCTCCGGGGTTGCTGCTGATTGGGTCTCTGGGCTGCCCTAGTCTGCCTCTAGCCTCCGAGTAGGCGTGGTCACATTTGCACTCCTCATCCTCTGCATGCTGACACCGAGTCGTCCAGTGGGTTTATTCACTAAGAGATACTTCGGTTATTTTATTTTTTGTGTGTGTTTCTTCTACTTTGGGTGTTGTTGTGATGCATGTTATTTTTTATTTTTTTCTTCTTCTTTTCTCATCATCATTATTATTATTGTTTTTTTATTTCTTTATTTTAGGAACTGCTGGTGATTGTCAGCTTAGTTTACCTGGGTCGTTCTATCTACTGTATCTTTGTCTCCTCTTTCTTTCCTCTACTTTCCTTTTTACTTCTCTTCACTATTCTCCTTTTTCTCTGTCAGATTCAACAGATTAACGGTCAGGATTGAGCAAATTACGTGTGGACTCACCATCCAGACCATAATGTAGGAGAGTCCAGCAATCCAGATGGTGGCGGAGAAGAAGGAAACCATGAACCATCTCTCCCAGCGCCTCTTGGAACAGTTGGGTACGGTGAAGAAGAGAAAGAGGGACAAAGGCCACATGACGAACCACTTCAGCTTGTTACAGGCTCCAGCTGGATGGAGGCGCAGAGGAAAACAGGATTAATCGGAGGATTAACGAGTGGGATGATCAGATATCAGGTTGGTGATCTGTGCCACACCTGGAACTTTGAAAGGGACCAAGGGGCCCCCTTTGTCATCTTCGCCCTCTCCTTCCTCGTCATTCTCATTGTTTTCATTGTCCTCATTCTCAGTTTCCGTCTCGTTCCCGGACTCCAGCCGATGGAGCTTGCACCTCCCGTTTAGACCATGCTCTGCTCCGCCCATCCCGTTCTCTAAGCCACGCCTCCCCTGAGCCCGGCCTGCCGAGTCCGAGTCGCCGTTGGTGATGCGGTTCACCCGAGTCTCTGTGGTGTTAATCAGCCTTTGTCTCTAGAAGATCATCACAGGAAGCATTAAGATGCAACGGCCACATTATTTTAGGATTTATTTAGACAGGAAGAAAATGCAGCTTCTATTTGTATGAGGACGAATTTAGACTTGTTCCTCTTCTTTCCTTCACAGTTTCTTGTTTGGTTTAGATCCTGCAACTGAAAGGCATCACAGAGAAAAGATAAACAACCTCCATCAAATTTTTTCTCCTTCTGAACCCCAGACGGTTATTTGGTTTGCATTTATGCCAAGTCTCTGGTTTTCAGAGTGATTTTCCAGAATAACTATGACAACAAATGTTTCTGTCCATATGGGCTCGATTCAAACTTCTAATTGTAAATGTCTTGTTAAACTACGTGGGTGGCGTGTTTAGTAAAGCATGAATTTACCTCATTGATGAGCATGCGGGAGGCCATGGTAAGGCGGGTTCTCGGGGAGAAATGACTGGTGATCATGATCCTCATGCCAGCTTCAGAGAAAGACAGCTGGTGGGGGTAAGCAGACAGCAGCTCGTCCACCATCAGCACAGACGGTTTGCAGTGGAAGTTCGCTGCAAAGACAGAATTTAAGAAACATCTGACAGCAGACACTCTGAACTCATCTATTTAATCAATTTTTCCCATCCATCCATCCAGCAGTACAGCATAGTAGTGTAAAAGCCTCAGTAATGTGGCATTTTGCATTCCTGGATTCATGAAATCTGCATCATGAGGCTGCATGTCTGAAAACTGATGCTGACCTGAAATGTACCTTTCAACAGGACAATCATCTGAAGGAAACTAATAAAGCCACCACGGATTATGTCAAAGAAGAAGAAATGGAGGTTTTGATGTGAAATTTTGTTGTAAGATCTGAAGAACTTCCCAATCTCTAATCTCTAATTCTACTTTGAAGTGAGCTGGGACAAGTATGAAAAACCAGTAATGATATGTTTATAGCATTATATCACATATAATAAGCTTTATTATCCAGAACAAGCATGCAGCACCCACTTGGAAGAAAAACCATGCATGAACCAGAATCCACTCCCATACCTTTCTTAAGCAGGACTGCAGTGGCGTCACATGAGACATTATCTTCCAGATCAGTGCTACCCGTCAGCCCATTGGCAAGGTTCACAGAATTCCTCTTTCGACTGTAGAAGTAACGATGAGCTCTGCCGTTGAACCTGATGACCAAAGACGATCAGATCCTAATAAACAAATGGCAACTAACAAGTTCACCATGCGCCTTTACTCACTTCATGATGAGGATGTAGACGGCATACATGAGGATCAGGACTAGGGATTCCCACCTGCACACAAACATGAGTACCATTTGCAGTCACTCTGTCATTCAGATATATTTAACATATATTTAAGCTTCTACATCAAATATCAATACGCACCAGGACACCTTCTCATCATAGATGAACTAAAGAGACAAAGAGGACACAAGGAGACATTAGGGATAGGGAGCAAGAGGTAAATAAATTCTACATTTCAGCATGTCTGCCACTAGGGGGCGTAAAGAAGCAAGAGCTGAATCAACCAACCAGAGAAAGGTCAAAGGGTCTAAATAGTTTTTATTTTTAACTTTAAAGGTAAGAGCTGCTTGAATTCTCTAAATGCAGAAGAAATTAACTGCTTTGCTTAATTTTCTCCTTTATGAAATTTCATTGTTTTCCAGCAACATTCACTGATGTTTAATAATAGCATGCAGTCACATGAACACGGAGTCATGTAATACATTTATTTTTGTTTGCATTTCGGCTGAGTTGTTTACATTTTTCTAAACATCTTCTTATCGCTAATCTGTGGAAAGTCGTAGCTTTGTCACAGCTAAATGAGGAAAA
This sequence comes from Rhadinocentrus ornatus, assembly GCA_037177495.1. Taxonomy (NCBI): domain Eukaryota; kingdom Metazoa; phylum Chordata; class Actinopteri; order Atheriniformes; family Melanotaeniidae; genus Rhadinocentrus; species Rhadinocentrus ornatus. The sequence goes on from JBAMHW010000004.1 coordinate 33,761,361, forward strand.
AGATTCAGGAAAAAATGGAGAAAGGATTTTTTATTATATTTTTTGGACAATTTAAACAAAACCCAAAGTTTGACCTTTTGGTTTGTTGTGATCTCGTTTAAATGAACAAAGGGACTGAAAAGAAACTTTCTAAGCATAAAGAGAACAAAACACAGCACATAAAATCCCAACATAAAAATTTTTCTTTTTGAGTTTTAATGTAGAAATTATCAGAAATCTTAATTAAAAATACAACATAATATAAATGGTGCTTTTCTGTTATTTATTGTGGTGCTAATTCACCGCTTTCAGTTTAATCTATAATAAATAATTACAGGTTATAAATAATTTAGTAAAAATTTTTAAATTGACTTGGCTTTTACATGACTCTAGTGGGGTTGAAACTAGAGGGGTAAAAATGGCATTAAACCCCCTGAAAAGATGCTCTGAAATTATTCTGCATGTGCTGTTTTTGGTCCTTTCTCCTAAATAATCAATGTGGATGACTGAATGCAATTTTTAATCATTGAAACAAGACATTAGGTAATATTTTAATCTGGATTTTTTTTTTTTAAACTTTACTTTTTTCCCCCAATCACTCCAAAATCTGTGTTGCAAATTATTCTACAAAAGTCTGAAGACATTAAATAGTTAAATAGGGTTAATACGGAGTACTGGAGGTCAATGGATAGTTTCAGCCTGGATCTCATTGAGGAGACAAGAATTTCCTCCCAAAGTTGCTGTTTGAAGGCCTACTGCCCCCTCACCCTCATAGATCTTCCTTTTAGGGATGCCCCACAGATTCTCAGGGTTGAGGTTAGGGGACGATGGTGGCCCCACCATGAGTTTCTCTCAAAGGTTTTCTGCATGCTGGGATGGAGCGTTGTCTGTATACCACGGCAGGAGATGGTCAGTTAGAGACTGGACGGATTTAGCAGAGGCCACTCTAAAGGGTCCTACCATCTCACTCCCCATTACTCCAGCCCAGAACATCACTCCACCAACACCTTGATGGCGGTCACAGCCTTGTTGTGACATGGTGGCCATGCACCAGCCACCCAGACCTCTATCCAACTGGACCATCCAGACCGATGCATGGATTCCAGGGTAGCCGCTGTTGCATTAGTAACAGACATGCTCACACCTTTGTCCATGTTGAAACTCTACTTCGCGTTAAGAGCCTGCAAGGGTGCGGAAGGACGGGAAGCTGTCTGCTGTCTGATTGGATAGTTTGACTTGTCACCATCCAATCAGATAGGAGTGTAAAGATATGGACACGCCCGCAGTTTTTGCATCTGTGAACAGGGTTTTTGCAAAGTAACTTTTTTTCCCCCCACAAATACAATGTTTGTTTTACAACCATGAAACCCTTTTCGGCACATTTGCGAACTGGAATTTTTCAGGTAGATTGTTTTTACAGGGTGACAAGCTGGATTTACAGATGCTAACTCTGAAATGTTGTGCAGACATTCATTTACAACTGCAAAATCTTTATGACTTAATATTGAGCCCATACAAATCCTACATACAGAATAATTTGGAACAGTGTTCACACATACATCACAGTTTGCACTAAATCGCTCCACTTCCTCTGTGCAGCCTGCACTTTGGGACAGGATCTGCTCTTAAGGTAATACAAGGTATTGATACTGAAGCTGCTATCAATGTGCAGCACAACTCTTACCGCAATGAGGGCTATGATGGAAAATGTGTAATAAATGGAATCTCGGAGCAGAGCCCAATGAGAGAGCTTCACAGCCTGAAAGGAAAAAATGAAAACAGGATAAACACACTGACAAAATAATTAAATAAATTAGTTCACACACACAGAAAAGCTTTTTATAGCTGGTGGTGACCCGCCTCCAAGGTGATCTGGTCAGTTTACGGCTGGAATGCAGCTTGTGGATGTCGGCCACTTAGCTGTGGCACAGTAAGGACAAACTACACTCGCCAGCCACTTTATCAGGTCAAACGGTTCTGCTGCTTGTTAACACAAATAGCTAATCGGCCAATCACATGGCAACAACTCAATGCACCTAGTCATGTAGACGTGGTGAAGGCGACTTGCTCAAGTTCTAACTTAGTGTCAGAATGAGGAAGAAAGAGACTAACTTTCAACGTGGCATGGTTGTTGGTCTGAGTATTTCAAAAGCTGCTGATATACTGGGATTTTCACACACAATCATCTCTGGTCCATCTTGAAGCAGAAGGGCTACAGCTAAGAAGACCACACCGGGGTCTCCGGACAGCTAAGAACAGGAAACCGAGTTTACAATTCACACAGACTCACCAACACTGGACAATAGAAGATGGAGAAACGTTGCTGGTCTGATGAGTCTCCATTTCA
>JBAMHW010000004.1:33806299-33819794 GCA_037177495.1 Rhadinocentrus ornatus
ACCCCATACCGTCACAGAATCCTGATCCGACCCCATACCGTCACAGAAACCTGATCCGACCCCATACCGTCACAGAACCCTGATCCGACCCCATACCGTTACAGAAACCTGATCCGACCCCATACCATCACAGAACCATCATCCGACCCCACACCGTCACAGAACCATGATGTGACCCCATACATTCACAGAACCATGATCCATCCCCACACGGTCACAGAACCCTGATCCGACCCCATACCGTCACAGAACCCTGATCCGACCCCATACCTTCACAGAACCATGATCCGACCCCATACCGTCACAGAACTATGATCCGACCCCATACCTTCACAGAACCATGATCCGACCCCATACCGTCACAGAACCCTGATCCGACCCCATACCTTCACAGAACTATGATCCGACCCCATACCTTCACAGAACCCTGATCCATCCCCATACCGTCACAGAACCCTGATCCATCCCCATACCGTCACAGAACCCTGATCCGACCCCTCACCGTCACAGAACCATGATGTGACCCCATACCGTCACAGAACCATGATGTGACCCCATACCGTCACAGAACCCTGATCCGACCCCATACCGTCACAGAACCCTGATCAGACCCCATACTAATTAGTCTGACCAAAATCCAGGTTTTCACTGCATGATCGTCCTTCCCAGATACCACCAAGAGTTCTGAGAATGTAATTCTGTATTGTAGAGGCCGACTAAAGTTTCCCCAGTGATCCTTGTTTATGTGGTTCTACAAGCTGTGGATGCAGGTCCATCTGAGGGATCCAAGATCACGGTGTCCAGCTTAGACTTTCGCCTTTGTCTTTTACACACTGAAATTACTCCAGATTGCATCTAAACATTCATGATTATACAGTAAAATGCAATCACAATGAATTTCTCAGAGTAGTTTTCTTCTGTGTCCTAGAATAACAGTAAAGACAAAGTTACATCCCAGAGAGAGAATCGGATCACGCTTTGTGGCAGACTCTTTTGTTATTTGCCACCATCAGTGCACACAAAGAAATGGAAACAAAAAAAGATCAAATGAACCACATAACGGTGAAAAGACAATGCGTAGTGTAGGAAAAGTAGGTTTAAAAAGCTTTAATTAGCCCAAATATTCAGTAAATCTGAAGTTAAAGCAGAGCAAATATGTGTTCACCTTCTGATTTAGAATATGAGTCAGGGAATAAAAAAAGAGATTTGAGGATCAGAGTGAAATGAGGAACAAGGAGTGATTCACATGAAACCACTATGATTGCAGCTTATTATGAGTTTACCAGAGAACTAATGGAAGGATTCAGGAAGAGGAGTAAAGTGGATTTTTGTGTTCTGGTGATAGTTAACAGACTGAATTTTGAACCAGCTGTTAATGGAGGTCCTGGCAGCAGTCAGGATGTTCCCACCACAGCGATGGGAAAAACAAATCCATTAAAACAAGATTCTGGCTCGTCTTGAAACAAAAACGTAACATTCAGTGACCCCTTTGAACTGTTCAATTTAACACAGATATCAGCCAATCACATGGCAGCAACTCAACACATCTAATCATGTAGACATGGTGAATTCAGCATTACAATGAGGAAGAAAGAGACCAACGTCCATGCTACGTTTAGAGTATTTCAGAAACTGATGATCTACTGGGATTTTCACACACAATTTCCAGAGATGGTCTGAAGAAGAGAAAATATCCAGCGAGCAGCAGTTGTCTGGACCAGAATGTCTTGTTGATGTCAGAGGTCAGAGGAGAATGGACAGACTGGTTGGAGATGATAGAAAGGCAACAGGAAGTCCATTCAGCACTGGTTCCAACCAAGGTCTGCAGATCAGCATCCCTGAACACACAACACGTCCAGCCTTGAAGCCTTGAAGCAGATGGACTACAGCAGCAGAAAACCAGACCGGGTGCCTCCTGTCAGCTAAGACCAGGAAACTGAGGCTACAATTCACACAGATTCACCGTCACCGACACTGGACAATAGAAGATGGAGAGACGTTGCTGGTCTGATGAGTCTCCATTTCAGCTCCACATCCAGATGCTGGACTCAGAATTTTGTGGAAACCTGCTTGGATCAGCGCTTCACAGAGGAATTTTATGGAAGCGGGAAATCCTCCGTGTTTCATTGGCTGACAGCCCGGCGTTTTATCCCCAATCTGAACTCTTACAACTGTTATTTCGAACAGTCAAAAATGGACATCAGAGGTTTTTTTATTTAAAGAAGAGAGACAACTCTTCAGGTGTGGTGGCTGCCAATGGGCAGCAAGACTCTGGACCAACAAGAAACCGGTAAACAGGCAATTTAAACCCTGTATGTCTTAAAACTGAAATGAACATTAGGCAGATCATTTGTGACAGTACTTGATACTTCGAAGGTTAAGCTAGCTACACTAAACTGTTAGCCTTGCCCTTTTCTGTTATTAAATCCAGTGGTCAAGTCCATGTGATTCGCTGGTATCACCGCTGGAAAAGGTCCCCAATTTCCCAAAACCACTAAGGAGGAGGTGCTGCTGCAAGTGTGTGTGGGCGCGTGCATGCGTTTTGTTGTAGTAGATGAAAACGGCTTTCCCATTAGTGTTGGATGTTTGGTTTCTAGATGCTGCTTTAGTTCAGAACAGCTTTATTGTTATTTACTGTTTTTATTTACCTCCAGGTCACTGGCCGGTCAGTAGTTAAAGTCCAGCTGTTAAAGACCGTTTTACATCTGGAATATAAAACCAGTCTTTCATGACCTCACCTTTTTGTGGGTGTATACTTTATGTATTAATGAGACTGGTGATTGTTGTATGTGTGTGTTGCACCAGGACAGGCGTGTTCGAGACCGGGAAGGAAAAATCAGAGTAAACCACTAGTTTAAACTAGGGTGTACTTCTTTACTTGAGTGCAAAGACTCTGTGTTTCATGTTTGCAGTTATTCATGTAGACATTTGTCAGTGCGATTATTACTACTACTGTTATTTAGCAGACGCCTTTTACCAAAGCGACTTACTTCTGCGAGAATAGGAGGGACATCACGGAAAGTCCTGCTCAGACTGCTATGAGTTCAGCTGGACACAGGTGCTGCCTTGCAGTGCTGGAGGATTTAGTTTTTGTTTATCGACTTAGATGAGGCTACCTGATATAAATTTTGCCACATTTGATTTAATAATTAGATTTTCTCTGAATGCTTAGCTACCATTTAATTGAGTGACCTGTCCTGTCTCTGCATTTCCATGGATTTACTCAGGAAAATAACATGTTTTTATTGTGTTTTCTTACTAAATTGATCATATAAACAAATATTTGCATGCAGGCATAATATCCAACTATCCAGATAGGAGGAATTTAATACATTTAAACCTTTGAGTAGCCTATTTCATAATTAAAACTATATAATTGAGCCAGTTTTCCGCCAATAGATGACATTTCCATAGGAAATTAATGGAGAAGGAACAACGTTGCCTCCCGTGTGTCTTGCCCATAAGTTTAAAAATAAATACATATTGAAGCACATAATGCAGTATTTGGCTTTAAACAAGGTACCACAATGCTCAAGAAAGCTTAAATAAAAGTATTTCTTTCTGCGTTGCTTCACCAAGATTCCTCTACGAGGGTGTGGGCTCAGGCCCCAATGTTCCCAGGTCCAGGAAACGCCCCTGACGTGGATTAATTACAGCTGCAGACGCTTCACTTACATTAACGATTTTCAGGCTTCATGTGTTTGTCTTATTCTTCTTCATTTTTAGAATGTAAAGTCCAAATAGTTTGATTTATGTGTTGTTTTATAAAGTTTCATTTCCACTGATCATGACTTTATTTTTAAATTGATTGCAATACATTTGCAGCATTTACATGAAAGTGGTCTGCTTTTATTCACGACTTATGCGTACAGATTACTGACCAGCTAGCACTGGCACCAGTGACTATGAGATCGCAGTTAGCTTCACTCAGATGGAAAAACTTTATAGTCTGAAGAAAACTGTTGCTGTTCATAAAAGAAACGTTACCGTTTCGGCCTAGTTTTTATTTTGTTTTATCTTTTACATTTCGCACCCAGTAAACGCTGATGTGGTGGACATGTTTGCGTTTTCTTTTTTGTTTGTTTGGGTTTTTTTTTGTCAGGCAAGCATTAAATATTGCCCTGTTATGCTCACAGTGATGTTTGGATTTACTTAAAGGGGTTAATACCTTGGCAAAGCTTGTGTGTGTGTGCGTGTGTCTGTGTGTGTGTTCCGTAACTTCGAGCCCCCCTTCTACGTTCCGGGACCTCCCGCTTCACAAATTAAGCACTGGGTGTGGGGAGATTTTAAATATGTTGGCCTCCACAGTCCCCAGATCTCAGTCCAGTAGAGCAGCTTTGGGATGTGGTGGATCGGGAGAATCTCATCATGGATGCAGCAACTGTGTGATCCAATAAGGAGGAAAATCCTTGTTGAATCTATGATAATTAGGGCAGTTGTGAAGGAAAACGCTGGTCCAACCTGGTACTAGCAAGGTGGACCCGATAAAGTGAATGAGTGTATATTACTTGTCTGCACCAAAGTTAGCATCACAGTGTAAAAGTGACATTTTCATCCTGTGATGCTCAGTGGCGGTCTGCCAGATCCTGCTTGCATGCTAACTTTTACTTATCTTGCTTTTAATATTTTTAATGTTGTTTAAGATGTCATTGTGATTCTTACTATTCGTTACTGCCTTTTAGTATTTCTTAATATCTATAAAGCTTTGAATATTTTACGTAAAGAACTTTTTCCTTTACAAATAAACCGCCTTGTCTTGCTTGATCCAGTTTTGATTAAGCATACTTTTAGAAACTTTGAGCATGTCCTTAATTTCTCAGAAAAACAATCTGAGAACAACACTCCTCAATCTATCTGCTGGGAACTTGAGTCAGGGCTGTATTGATGAGTTTTTATCTAAATATTTACATGGACATTTGGACTCTGTTCACCACGTTTGTGCAAGAATGCTGCAGGTAGGTTTTATTCTTAACCCTCTTGTCCTCTCCGTCAAAATAAAGTAGGGGGTTAGCAGCTGGAGGGGGGCTCTGCAGATATGTTGATTCATACAGTAAAAGGGAGGAGGGGATTTCATGTTTCCAAACAAATCCTTTTGTGGGGGTGGAGCAACAGTGCAGCCCACAAAGTGGTGCTCCCACTGTGGCTACATCTGCACATTCTTCAAGAAAGCAGCAACACCAATGAATTCATTTCATACTTCCAGAGCTCAGCAGGAGCAACGCTGCCCTTTCCACCCCTGCCAACTGCAAGTCTGGCCCAAAAGATGGATTCAAATGGGATTAAAAAGCGCAGTTATTCAATACTCCTTCAGGGGATGCCTGACCTTCTCACCTAGCCTTACATCCACCACACCAAACACAGCAAGGGCTGCATGCCAGTGCTGTGCTGCTGCTCCTCCAACCTTCTAGCTTTTACTATCTTAAAAACAGATTGATGAGGAGGAGTGGGAATGATTAATGTGGCAATGCAAACGGGGAGGCGGGGAATGCCCACGATCCACAAAACTTCATTAAACACATCAAACTGAATCAACTTCACTTGACTCTCCAACCCGCTTATTAAGAGGTGAACAAGAACTCATCCCCTCATGTTTCATTAACACAGCTGGAAGAGCAGAGAACAAAAAACAAAGAACAAATCATGATGTATGAACAAAGATTCATACAGATCTTCTGTTCATGACGTCTCAGTTTACTGATGCTGACTCAGACGCAGGTTTGCTGGTTTAAACATCATCAGATGTAAAAGTTATTTTAGCTTTTGAGGTGATAACATGTAGATATGAATTCTGAAGAATGCTTCTAATTGAGTTTTGAATTGGTCTTGATTAACAGTTGTCCAGCTTTCTGATGGTTTGTTTTTCTTTCTAAAGCCATTTAACTCCGACCCATGAATCATATTAGTATACAAAAAAAGGAGGCTCCAAACTCAAGGGATGAACCAGTGTTGTGTTGACACAACAGACAAAAATCTAGTCTGATCAAAGACCTATTATTGATCTCCATTTCTTTAGTTGCACCTCAGAAAAACAGCTAATATAACACAGTTTGACTGACAGAAAATAGGATTATTAGCAGCAAAAAGGTGATTCCCAAACAGCTCTTAACTAGAAACTTGCCGTATCTCAGCATGGTGTCCAGTGTGTCCTTAAAATGTTTGAGGAAAATGGTCAAGTGGAGGTCAAAAGAAGTGACAAGTTTACAAAACAAACTGTTTACATGACACAGGACCTGACAGATGCATCTGGACCTTCAGCTAATCCATCTGCTGTTGGCCAAAGCATCATCCGACATAGTTTCCATGGACAGGTGGCTGTAAAGAAGCCATTCTTAAGGAAGGGAAACAAGGAGAAAACAAACAAGAACTGGACTGAAAGTCAGTGGCAACAGATCTGATGGAAGGATGAATCCTTCCCCTACTGAAGCAGTATGGGATCATCAGGACAGACATGGAAGCCAAGACAGTCAACATCCAAGGAAAAGCTTTAGAAAGTCCTTCAAGAAGTCTGGAGAACTATTCCTTGTTTCTTTTACATTACATTTCTATTTCTCCGCCTTTATGCATCTATTTTCCCGTTATTGCCTTTACATAAAGAAACGAGGAGAAGCTCAAGACCTTGAACAGACTTGCAGGTGCAGTTCAGAAAATGTGAAGAAAGAAAAGTTAGAGGCACTCTGACACCATTTACAGTGATATGGAGAGGTGGAGGGCTTATATACCCTGGGGCTCATCGTCCCGATTTCACTGCTCTGCAGCTAAGAAACACCTGAACACAGAGCAGCCTCTGCATCCCTCAGCCCTGAATAGTTTCCCATAGTTACAGCTCAGATGAATTCCAATTATAGACTACTATGTGACAGAGCCGGCACCTTCATGCTCCTCTCACACCTGCATCAAGCATTTTTAGGTCAAATGGACCAGTTTAGGTACTCAAAAAGAGGGTGGATTATATTAAATAACATCTTTAACATGTAGATGTTGGTGCATATAGATGCTAAAGAACCATAGAAAAACAGCAAAACCCATCAAATGTTTTCTTCCATAGTTTTTAAAGCTGGTATATATGTAGTCTTTAATATAATTTATCATTATTAGAAATATTGTAATTAGACTAAATTTACATCCTTTCCCATTAGAAATAACTAAAGTTAGGAAGCCTAAAAGTCCCTTTACGGAGTCTTGTTGGCGTTAAAAGGCAGAAACATGAAATTTTTCTTCCCTTCACCGGCTTAAGTCCTCACCTGGATTTTCCGCCAAGAAGGAAATCCCCTTAACTAGCAGCAGCAAGCCGCCGAACAAGCATATCTGGATTAAAAGCAACTCCTTTCGCCTTTTCCGCCTCGCTTTGACTCTTCTCTGGTTCGGCATCACTTGCGCCGCTCCATTCCGGTGTCGGATACCGGCCACAGACATCCCCTCTACCGCTGCCACATCCATGCGAAGTCCCCCCAACTCCTCCTCCAAAAAAGAGACAGAGAAAATAGAAATGTAATTCCCAGGGAAGTGGCTCGTCTCCCCGACAAAGAGGGGGGAGTGTTAGGGTGGAGGGAGAAAAAGTTGTGGATGTGCGCCGCTGTGATGCCGCGAGGCGGAGACGGAGGACTGCGAGCTTCTGCCTGGAAAAGCCGCCTTCTTCTTCTTATGTCATGTTAAAATCTGGTTTGTGAAGTGGTGAGGCAGCAGACGGCTGCACGAGCGCTCCATGGATGCTTGCGTCCCTCTGCCGAGTAACTGTGAAGTGGCGGGGGTGCGCGTCGCGCGCGCACAGTGAAATCATGGATTGGGAAATAAACTCCGTGGTCCTGCTCTTCGTTTTCGCACTTGTCTTACATTTTCAGGACATTTCACCTCTTGCTCATTTCATCAGGACTGACTACAGTGTTGGTTTTTCCATAACTCGATGGGGGATGAGGCGGGTAGGGACACTGGTTCACTCCGAGAACCGACATTATTTTTATTTTACAAGAACTTATCTCAGCTTAATTCAGCTTAATAAAAACAATGTTATTTCAGGGCACTTTACAAACATAGGCAGGGCAAGGCGTTTATTTGTATAACACATTTCATGTACAAGACAATTTAAGGTGCTTTACATTAAACATTTAAAGCAATACAGATGATGCAAAGATAGCATTAAAAAGTAGTAAAAGTCAGCAAAAGCAAAAACCTAAATATCATAATATCATAAATTAAATTAAAATGATTAAAAGCAAGATAAGTTACTGTTTAAATTTCTCATCTAGGCACATTAGAAAAGAAATTTTTTTAACCTGGATTTAAAAATGTCTCCATGTGGTGAAAGTTTAATCTCCACTGGCAGTTTGTTCCACTTGTTTGCAGCACAACAGCTAAATGCTGCTTCTCCATGTTTAGTCTGGACTCTGGTCTGGACCCTGGTCCGGACTCTGGTCTCGACTACTTGACCAGAGTCTCTGGATCTAAGAGCTCTGCTAGGCTTATATTCTCTGAACATGTCACAGATGTGTTCTGGGGCCTAAACCGAGATTTGTAAAGAAGAGTTTAAAAATCTATTCTGTGACTGACTGGAAGCTAGTCTAAATAATCAGTTTAAGCTAATTATTATGTTTTAGTCAAAGCAAATCCACATCAGTACAATTTATAATAACCGGGTTCGTACAAGCCAATTTCTAAGAAATAATAGCTTATATCTAAGGAAACAAACCAGTTGCAACAAATTTTGATTTCGATTCAACCCCCAACGTGCCAACATCTCATCTCATAAACATGAAAAATTTGGAAGGTGGCACGATAGGAAACAGTTTCATGGGGGACCTTTTCCACTGCTGCACCACTAAACATGCAGCGCAGCAGCTTTTGTTATCGAGATGTTGAGATTTAAAATTGAGCAAAGTGAAAGTAAAGCTTTAGCAGAGGATGAAGTTGAACATGATGACACAGTAAAAAGTTGTTTTCTGTTGTCGAGAGATACTTAAAGCTCGGCCGTGGACCGAACAAATGCTCTGCAGTTAAAGTTCTGGCCAGAGGTAGCAACATGAGCAGTTGCTGCGCCACCTTAGCTGTAAACTTTGGAGAACCAAGAATGTCTTCAACTAAATTCAGCATCTTCCACATCCACAGATGAAACTGAAAAAGATGGCGGACACTCAAGCTGGATTGAACATGTTTGCTAGAGATACTGACGGAAGAGAAAAGTAAGAGATATTTGGAAATAACCAACAATATCACAATTCATACAGCCAAAGACCTATAATTTAAATAAGTTCTGTGGAGAAAAACAATTTCAAGGTAAAGATCAAGACACTGTGGACACTATTTTATTTTATTTTTTAAAATGTGCAATTTCTGCAACAGTAATTATTCTGCAATCAGTGGAAAATATAGTGTGAAACTGGCATAATACCCCCAGCACCAGCATGGGTAGCAGAAAGTAAACACAGTGGAAGATGGACAGAGCCACGAGAATGCCACTGACTTGTCCGAGTTTTGAAGCCTTGAGTTCAACATGTGGCCGTTGTCATCTTAGTGCTTCTGGACCCAGCGATGCTAGTGCTTTATTACAAAGAATCTAGACCCGGTCTTCAAGATCTACCATCCTGCAGGTTTTAGTGTTTCCCTGGTAATGCCTTCATATGCTAAACAGAGTTTTTAATGTGATGTTGCACATTGTAGCACTTTAGTCAACTTTATTTATTTATTCTTTAAAGTGCGTCATAAAAAAAGTTGCGTTCTAAGAGGATAAAAACTCATTTCATTCTGTAATTGACCTTTGATTTTGTTGCATGCTGCACCTCCAGTGTGTGAACTTAGATCTGAACTTCGATTAGATTAACAATACATGTACTTTCCTAATAAAATCCTTGGACAGTGCCTTGCATCGTCCTTGCACATCAGTTATGTTTTTTTTTTAAGGATGTGAACCTGCAAAGGTCACGAAACTGAACGAAACAAAGCAACTTTGAGCAAACCTAGATGTCAGCCCCTACTGGTTATTAGACAGAATGCAGGTTTGTGACGCTTCCTAAAGGCTTCATGTCAGAAACTGTGAAAGATGGCGTAAAATTCAAAGTGTTTGATGTCTACTGGTAAATAAAATGTTAGAGCGTTTTTAATTTCCTCTCACCTGGCCATCAAATTATTGCCCACTGCTTTTGGCATTGGTCAAAAAAGTCTTAACGCTGGAAAATTAACTTTATTTTTCCTCTGAAATCAGTCTGTTCCTGTTAAAACTAAGTTCTTGCTCTCCACCATCACCTGCTGATGCCTCTATTTGTCCGAAAATAGATTAAAACAAACTGACTGTTCCTGGTAACTAGATTTGCTCTTCACTTTCAGGCTGAAAAGAAAAGATGATTCATGCAAAAATAGTTTTGTCAAAATTATGCAGGGAACTCACGCTACTTGATGCTGATTCAGCATGACTCCCAGGGCCACAACAGACAAATTACCCGGAAATACACCTGCTGAAATCAACCAGAATGATCCAATTAGGCTGTCAGCTGTTAAAAATGAATGACTTGATTTTTTGGCAACACGGACATGTTATCACCTCATAAAGCGGAATGTGTCAGCAGACAACAAGCATAATTAGCTTTTAAATGCAGGCATGTCTCTGGCCACCCCTCAAAAGCAAGTTCAGGATTTGTTCTCCAAAATATTTCTCTTCACAGGCTTAAAACTGACTTTATTTCAAAGGAAGGTAAAATACAATCAGATTAATCTCATATTTTAAGCAGAAAGCAGCAAAAACAAAACAATTTAACTGGTTATTTGGTTTATTATTAATACGTCTTGTTTTCTGATATTTTCTGTTCATTTCAAATACAAGTTCAGTCTGCCACATTAATCACACTGCATATGAAAAAATACAAATTAATACTGAACTGTTAATCTGACCCCAGTAAGGCTAAGAAACACGGCCAGTGCTGCCAGTATAATTTAAGCTAACTGCAAATATTGCAAATGAATGGGCGTGTTAATCTAACGTGTACCATGAGGTCAAACCAAACTCTGAGACTCGGCCTGGCAGTGCTTCTATAACGCTATCATGAGAATTATAAACGTGTTCAAACATCAGGTTTATTTAATCAGTGTGATTAATATAACAGTTTCCATACTAATTTAAAAGTTTATTTTGGCATTACTTACCCCTCATTTCCACCGGGTGTGTGTGCATCGCGCCACGGCTGCGCCGCGGTTTTGTTCCGACCTCCGTGGTGCATCAATCCACACCAAGTGCAGTCCGCTTAACTGGATCCACAAGATCACGAAATCACAGGAGAAGTGGAGAAGTGGAGAAACGTCTTGCAGCGACTATCTAGTTCCATCCTTCTAGTCGCTCTGGGTGTGGGGATCCAGGTGATAACGCGCTTCAATAAAGCAATGTCCAGACTGAAAGGTTAAGTTTGGGGTGCGTTCCCTTTTATTAAATGACTGAAAAGATGTCCAGGATGGCGGTCTAAAGCGACAGAATGGATAGATGGTCCCAAGGCGGTGGAACAGTGGTAAGCGTAAAAGCATTGACTAGCCTTAACGAGCGGTAAGTAGCGAAGCGTTGACTAGCAAAGTGTCGACTAGTGGAAGCGGTAAAAACCGTGACCTCCCATCACCCAAACACACCGTGCACTGTCACCTGCACGCCTATATGCACTTCCTTCAACCCCGCCACCAATGGTCGAGGGAAAAATAGGTGGCATGTACCATTCCAACGTCAACAAACACCACCACCACAATAAACCTGAACCAAACAATAAAACAGAAATAATGGCTCCTACACGTCTCGTCGTCCATGGTGAAAAAATCCTGAGCGGTTAATGGCACAATGTTTACATGGTTCAGCCAGCGCACATCTGCATGGGGCCTTTCACGCTGCTCCCGTGTCTGATTTCCTGTCTTGCCCTATCTAAAATGCTGAATTTAATGGGTTCTGGACTTGTGTTGTCAACAAAAGTTTAGCAGAGAGCTGTGACAAGGCGCTTCTATGACGCTTTTGACGCTCACCGCGGCGCACCGGCTGCGGAGGCCGCGGCACAGCTGTAACGTGGCACCACACACCCAGTGAACATCGAGGGTTATTACCTTGTAGTTAAACCAGCAGCTTATCAGGTAAACAACACCGGTTGACCCAATTGTGAGAAACAAGACCAACAAAACGTTTAACCACAGCACTGAAACAGCTCTGGTCAAAGTGTTAAATGACATCAGGTTGAATACTGATTCTGGTCCAGTATCAGTCCGGGTTCTGCTGGATCTCAGTGCTGCATTTGATACTGTAGATCACAGAATTGCACAGGCTGGAATACTGGGTTGGACTTTCTGGAGCGGTCCTTAACTGGTCCAGGTCCTATTTAGAAGTTATTTTGTTACGATTGGCAGCTAGGAATCCGAGCGAGTAGCCATGACTTGTGGAGTCCCCCAGGGATCAGTCCTTGGACCTCTTCTGTTCAACTTGTATCTGCTCCCCTTGGGTTAAATATTAAATTTTTTTTACATCAATTATCACAGTTATGCAGGCGATACACAACTTTATGTGTCTTTGTCACGAGACGACTGCAGCCTAATAGACTTCCGGGAGTGTCTGGAGCAAATAAACACCTGGATGAGGGAGAATTTTTTTACAGTTAAATGAAGACCAAACTGAGATTATTCTGTTTGGTAGAAAAGAGAAGAGGGTCAGCATTGGTAAACACCTGGAGACTCGAGCTCTTAAAACCACCAACCAGGTTGGTAACATCGGAGTGTTGATAGACTCACAGCTGACTTTCAGGAGCCACATCAAAGCCGTCACTAAGAAGCTTTTTACCAGCTCAGAAACATCAACAGAATTAAAAGTTTAGTCTCCCAGTAACACCAGTAGAAACTCATCCATGCATCCATCTCCAGTAGACTGGATTACTGTACTGGTCTTTTAACAGGACTTCCTAAAAGAGCATTAAACATCTGCAGCTCATCATCTTGCCAGATGTTTCTGGTCTGCAATGGTCAGAACCTACTAAAGATTGTACAAGAGAAGAAAACTGATGTCACGGAAAGCTGAAGCTCAAAGATGCACATGGAAAAGCTGCTGTAGTTCTAGCTGCTAACAAAGCTAGTGGGAAAATATAGGTGCCAAAAAATAAAGTTTCTTGTAAATGAAGCTACAGAGGCACAGACCAATCAAGGTTCTCATGCTGACCCTGAAAGCACCTACAATGGACACATGAGCATCAGGATGGTCTGGTCTGACGAATCAAGTTTTTTTGGTTTCTTTCCTAAAATGAAGCCTGCCATGACCAAGTGCATCAGTTCCCTTTGGATGATGTTGTAAAGAAGGCAAGCTGATGGGAGCCATCTGATGCTCTGGACGGTGGCTGGACTCCTTTTTCCTTCAGAACTGCCTTAATTCTTGGTGTCATGGATTCAACAAGGTGTTGAAAACATTCCTCAGAGCTTTTGCTCCATAGTGACATGACAGCATCACACAGTTGCTGCATCCATGATGAGAATCTCCCGTTCCACCACATCCCAAAGCTGCTCT
>JBAMHW010000004.1:33845963-33860936 GCA_037177495.1 Rhadinocentrus ornatus
TACCATCATAGAACCCTGATCCAGCCCCGTACCATCACAGAACCCTGATCCGGCCCCATACCATCACAGAACCCTGATCCGGCCCCGTACCATCATAGAACCCTGATCCGGCCCCATACCATCATAGAACCCTGATCCGGCCCCATACCATCATAGAACCCTGATCCGGCCCCATACCATCACAGAACCCTGATCCGGCCCTGATCCGGCCCAATACCATCACAGAACCCTGATCCGGCCCAATACCATCACAGAACCCTGATCCGACCCTAAACTGGCCCCATACCATCACAGAACCAGGTTTTTGGACTTATTGCTGACCACAGTCTGGATGCTCCACAATCCAGGTTTCCACTGTGTGATGGTCCATCCCAGACGCCTCCCAGCCCAGAGAAGTTAACGTCACCTCTGGAAGTCTGGACCAGGTTAACATGCAGATTTGTTTCTTCTCAGTCTGAAGTGAATGTAACTTTGTATTTTAGAGCTCTACAAGGATTTCCACAGTAATCCTTGGTCATGTGGTTCTATCAGCTGGTGATGAATGATGGTTTGAGATGCAGGTCTCTCTGAGGGACCAGAAGTCACAGATGTAGGTGTCCAGTTTAGATTTACTTCTTTGTCCTTTACACACTAAAAACCTTACGGATATCAAAACTAAAAATTAGGGTGGGTTTCCCTATAGGAACAAATCCAGTTTCTCCTTAAAACCAAGACATTATTTGATAGCAGCTATTTTTGTTACCTCTTCTGGAATGTGCTGCAGGCTTGAAACGAGAAAATTAAAATAGATTAACAGATAAAATGAAGTATAAAACACCAAACATTGAAAAATGATTGGGTTAATATATTACTATAACATTAAATGTTTCCTTTTTGTACCATCCTTACCTATCTAAGATAGGGTTGTAGCTAGTGCATTAATTATGATGATAATCAGAGAATATGCAGAACCCCAGTTTCTCACAAATGTGTTTATTTTCTTTTACTAACATATAACTGGACAGATTCTTAAATTATGGCACTTAGAATGATTTCTGTGACCTCCACATGACCTGGCTGTTATGAGAGACTGCTGAAACATGAGGGGGAGGATTTACAGCACTGCTCATGAGTCATTGGATTTTCTCCTGAACTTAATGCCACCTGTTGCTGCTGAGGATGATTCATATATATGACTGAAGGTGTCACAGGTTGAAACCTTTTGGTCATAAAATGGTGTTTCGTTTGAACATTTTACATCATAAGTCCACATTTTTAATGGTTTTGTTTGAGACTCAGGCGCCAACCCCACCTACTGGACAAGAGGTGGGTGCATCCTGGACAGGATGATGGAAGTTTTTATATAAGCGTGTGTTTTTTAATCCCCTTCTCTGTGGAGCCAAAAGAAACAAGGTTAAATCTGTACTTGCCACATACCTGACTAAGCGGATTTTGCTTCAGGGTACGTAAACTAAATGTCACACAAATTTTCCTGAAATGAAAAAAAATGGAAAGCAAACTGAGTTGAAATCTAAACACTGAATACAAGCAGGATTATAAAAGTTTCAGTCAGCCTTCGACACAAATCAGCGCGCCGATTCGGGTTCAATGAGCTAGAGAAGAAAAAGTCGACTTAAGGCAGAAAAAACATTCCGATTTTATATGATTGCTCTTCAATTAAACTTTTTTCATCAGGAATTTACTGTCACGGAAGTATTCAAGATGTTTTCAGACGTGTTCAAGCAACAAGCACAGGTGTGGAAAAAGATCCCATCTTTCTCGTGTGGCCTAGATTTAGCTTCATGTTTCATCTTGTTTCTGGAGTCTACGATAACTAGCACAACATAAAAGAACAATTTTAATGTTTCATTTTGCTACCTTATTCATTTTAACGTAATTTCAAAGTGAAACTTACTGCATATAATGTTATTATAGCATTTTGCACCTGTAAACGTGGCTGACTCACCTTCACTAAGGCATCACACACACAGCTGAGACCCTAAAATGAAAAAGTTTTGTTAAAGGTCCCATATTTTGCAAAATCCGCTTTCTAAAGGTTTCCTAACAGTCGTATGTGTCCTCATAGTCTGTGTATGAGGCCCCAAAAATGAGAAAATTCTGTCACCTCTGTCACTGGCTTGATCCACATTCCAGCGAATGTGTGCTTAAACAGGTGAATCTGAGATTTTTCCCCTTGTGACCTCACAAAGGAAAATAACTGCTTCCCCCTGTAGTGGATTCTGCCTTTTATTTGCTCCTCCGGCTAGCTGGATTCCCCCTGGATACTGCCACTGACCCAACCCCCCGGATAGCTGAATCTGCTCTCTAAAATCACAGAGCGGACGCCAGCGAAAGCCAGATGCTCTCCCGAAGAGGGGCGTGGACCGGCACCGCTCACGCACATTTAAAGGTTCTGACACAGAAACAGCCTGTTCTCAGTAGAGCTCACTAGAGCCACATTTGGAAGGGCTGAAATAAAAACCAAGGCTGAATTTAGGGTAAAACACTTGCTGTGGGACCTCTGATACCCAAATTAAATTGTTTAACCTCCTCTTGTGCTAGGGTTGGCAGCGAGCCATTTTTAGGTTTTAAATTAGTAAAAGGACCACATAAAAATTTCTATTGCAACAAGGCTTTTTGACTGTCATGAACCTCTCTTTCTTTTTCTGTAAATTATAAAATGCTCTTTAAAATGATAAAATTATAACCTTTAGAGTCAGCTTTGACCCAGCTGTAAAAATAAAATTATAAAGCAATAGCAGAAATCATATGTGCGCTGCCAGCCTGCTCCTCTCCCGGTCGTATGAGCTTCAGAGAACTCTCTTTTTGCATTGTTTTCCTGCATACAAGCACACAACAAACAAAGCTGGGCATGTCCAGCGTTTAGCAGAGATTTGTGAACATTTTCACTGAGCCACGTTCTGGATAATATTTTTGGTGAAAATAAACCAAAAAACGAAATGAATGAGATTTCTGAGGACGAAAACAATGTGGCTCATCCTCCAGAAGACACATGTGATCTGGAGGTTACTAGCTGCGCTTACATGACAGTTTTTTGCTAAATTAAAGTGATATTTCTAAAATTTTGACAAAGTACAATTGCAGTTTGCAGGTGTTTTTACATTTAATGGTGTTTAGCGCATCAGCCTCGTAAAATCTCGTCCCGCGAGACTCCACTTTAACCAGGAAGGAGATTTCTAATTCTTTGTAAAACTCTCGCATTTCGCTGTTGTTCGCTATCAAGGATGCCGTTACATCTTTTTCTTTAACTGTAAAAAAGATTTCCTTCTTCTGCGTCTACTCATTCGCGCCATCTTTATTTGAAATGAAGTGATTACGCAACCCCCTCCGTCACGAAGGCACGAGGCAGGTAAATGCAAAAAAAAGTGTTTCCGTATCGCCTGAAAAACCACCTCGTGAGAGCATAAAAACTTCCCTTTGAGAGGTTTTTTAAAATGTTCATTACCGTTTTTTTATTGGCATATTTCGGTTTTGTGCAATGCTAGGGGTGATGGAAACACACCTACTGTTAGTGAAGTTGCTACCCCTGAAAGATTCACACCCAAAGATGATAAAATGTTGGAGGTCAGGACCTCATGATCACATGGCAAATATCATCAAAATAACGCCTGGAATCTCAGAGTTTACTGTTACAAGAGCCAGTAGGTGCGTTTCTATCACCCCAAGAATTGTACAAAACAAAGAAAGAAAAAACACAACTATCACAATAAAAAAAAAGCGTGATGGAAACAGCTAAATTTCAGGAAACCTCTCAAATATCGCTAAACTTTTTTTACGCTCTCATGAGGTGGTTTTTCAGACATGTCGATATAGAAGTATATCGCAAAAGTATACTGGAAACACTTTTTTCGCATTTACACGTCCCTGAACGTGACGGAGGGGATCACATACCCAGTTTCAAGTAACGATGGCGCGTCGTGAGTAGACGCAAAAGGAGATGGAAATTATTTCACAAGTAATTAAAGAAAAAGACGTAACTGCCTGATAGCAAACAGCAGTGAAACACAGAGTTTTTACAAAGTATTAGACATCTTTTCTCCTCTAATCGTGGGACGACATTTTACGAGAATAACGGCTAATGCGCTAAACACCATTCTATGGAAACATCATAAATATCACTTATGTTGCGAAAAACTGCCTTGGAAATGCAGCTAGTGACAGCTGGTGCCAATGTCAGTGAGAAGAGGCAACTTTGCTCTGACAAACTAAAGAAAAACCCACCTTTTTGGCCTTTTTCTTGAAGCAAATGTATGTGGATCAAAACTGACCTGTAACACCATAGATGTTTCTATAGTTAATAATAAAATTCTTTACGAAATGTGTTGTAATACCCCTCAATAATAGTCAGTTAACACAGCAACCTTTTACTTGTTTATATGATTCTCTTGAGGTCAATTTAACCATCTTTTTTTTATTGAAACTGAGGGGTACGCTGACAAAAAATGTCCTGGAGGCCTACACCACAGAGAAACAGAAAACTAACACAAGAGAAAGGTTCAGTTTGGCCCTCTCGTTTCCACGGTAACAGAGTTTTGGGCGGATGAAACCACAAAGGTCGGAGAACAGGCTCCAGAGTGAAACTGATCAGAAACTTCATAGAAAAGGAGGATAAAGTGGTTTTGGTGGACGGATTCACCGCTGTAACAGCACCAACATGGCCAACATCAGTCGAGATAACACCGAATTCTGAACGTAGCGTCAGTAATAACTTTGTTGTTTATACATGAATGCATAAATAATTAAGACATTAGTGTCACAGATTAATGTCGTTGCATTGCTGTGTTTAAACTGACAGCCTTAATAAAAATCCCAATTTATTTTTAAAAAGGTTTGTTATGTTTTTAGTAATCTCTTGTGATTGTCTTGTGGTGCAGATTTAGATGATGCTATTACCAACAACTATGTCGGATTTATCGTTTTCTGATCAGTTTCAGCTTATTGGGTAACATTTTTCATAGTTTTTTAATGCAGTTTTTTATGTCATGTAGTGTCTTGTCACTACGGTGTCTAGTTTTTAAGCAGTGTTATCTCTATTCCTGTGTTTTTCTGGTATATGTTTTCCCAGGGAGCCTTTGTAATATCTGGCCTGGGACATGTAGAAATTAGCCCTTTGGCTACATCCAGCATGTGTAGCAGTGTTCTTTTTTCAATGCTCTGCCCATGTCGAATAAAATAAAAATAAAAAGGATGAGGATGTCATGCGTCATGTTTTCCCGTCTCATTTCTTGTGTGTTGGGTTTCGGTGTGTTCCCTGGTTTGTGTTATATTTGGATCTGGGTTTGTAGTTCGGTGTTTTCAGGTTTTATGTCTGGTGATCATGGGTCAGGGTTTTGGTTTGTCATGGTCTGTTTTGATCTTGGTCTCTAGTTCTGGTTTTTGTGTTTAGTTTTCTGTTAGAATCGTTGTTTGTGTCGTGTTAGTTTTTGTTTTGAGTTTTGGCTTATAGTTCTGGGTTTGTCACGTTTAGTTCAGTTTTCTTGTTTTCCCTCCTGTTCCTGTGGTTTCTGTTTCTGGATTGTTAGTTCACCTGTTCCTTATTACTCCCTCTGCGCGTATATACCCCATGGTTTTCAGTTTGCCCTTGGCAGATCCTTGTATGTGTAAACTCCCTGTCGTGTAAGGTTTATCCGGATCATTTATGGTTCCCTGTCCTGCGTTTTGGTAAATGAACCTAGTCATGAGCACCATTTTGCCTCCTGCCTGATCTGCCTGCATTTGGGTCCTCACCACCAACCTTCACAGTCATTGTTGTTTTTATCTTGTATCTTCTTTGCTGCGTTGGGAATACGGATGGAAAGTAGCATTCTCTGCTATAAGCCGACACATCGTGCTTTTGTTGTACTGTTGTTCATTGATCTGAAGGAATGTTTGGCTTGTAACCTGCTGTGATACCGACATTATGTTTACTGTCTTCAGATTGTTCGTATACTCTCTGTTTTTAGAGTTTATATTATAGTTGTGGAGTCTTATGTCTTTTACTTCTGTTGTGCAGCACTTTGGTCAATCATGTGGTGTTTAATGAATAAAAATGTTATGGTAAATAAAGCAAGCCAGTGGAATCCTGAAGAAGGTATTTCTTAGTGCAACCATGTGTGTATTTTGTTTTTCTACATAAGTTGCTCCAAACACATTCCACCTCTCTGTCTTGGTCCTTCAGATTTATGAACAAATAAACTAGAATGACTCATACAACCAATCAGTTTCATCTTTTATTCTCAAGTCAAACACGTCTTTAACTACAAAAACAAACAGAAGTCATTTGTAAGACCGAAGTGCAAAACATTGTCCAACAACGTTTATTTTGTGCATACGCCTTCATTGACTGAGCCTGGGGCATAGTTTTCCCCAAGTGTCTGCAGGCTGCAGTCTCTGCCCACCTCTGCTTTGTTGGAACTTGTCGACTGAAGCTATGAGTCAGAAAAAGATAATACATAAACTCTCCAGGCGCATGCAAGTCCCAGGAGCTGCACAGTGTTTTCCTTCAACTCCTGGACTCCACGTCTTCCTTCAGCCGGGAGAGATGAGAATTAGAGGGGCGGTTTTCACACAGATGGTCTAAACGGTGAAGTACAAATTTAATATCTCTTTTATTTTACCAGATAAACCTCATTGAGATTAAACATCTCTTAATAAGCAGATGTTCCTGCTGGTTCACCTGTGCATTTTCTGCAGTGTTTCAGGAGCAAAAGGTTAAATTAGCAGTAAAAGCTAAAATCATAGATTGTAGATTTTGCTGTTCACACACTGTTAAACAGAGGTTAAAGCCCTTAGATACACTTTATGGTGCCCCTGGACACATGACCAGTGATGTAACCTGGGATCACAGGGGGTCCCGGGTCTTTCAACAATCAGACCCCTCCTCCAGGCGACCCTTACAATAATCTGGAGGTTTGTATTGGAATTTATTCTACAGACATGATCATCGTTGATGATCAAACCTAAATGTTTAGTGAGTAATTAAAGGTTTAAAAACATTTAATGGAATCAAGATATAATGCAGGCTGTGCAAAATGAGCTTTTTGGAGTTTGGAAAGTGAAACTTTAGCGGTGCCCGAGGCTTCAGATATGCAGGTGGTGATGCTCACAGTGTAGAAATCACACCTGGAAGCAAACTGAACTCTGTGGGATGCAGATTATTTTAAAATCTAAAGCAGATGTGCACAACAAATAAAACATAGAATTTTATCTGCTTTGTGAATGTGTCGTGGATATGAATATACCAGGTGTGCAGGTTGTATTTAATTTATTTTCTTTTCAATCTTTTTCTTTCATTCTCTTAATTTAAACATCAGACTGTGTTCACAGCAAGTTTGGGGACATTCTGTTTACACAAAGATTTCCAAAGAATTGGTGTCAGATTTTAGCTTTTGTTCTCTCTTAAAGATCAAAAGATCCACAAGTTTTATTCTTGAGCACTTAAACTTCTTTATATCTGGGCTTTCAAATTATTTTTACATCAGATCATAAACTACAGAATATTTAAACCCATACAGTATAATGATTAAAAAACTATTCAGATAATTTATTTAAGTAAAAATAACCCTCCAGTGGTGGAAATTATTAGCATCGTAGTACACCAAATTCTGAATGCTAGATTATTTAACTATTCACTTTATTTAAATTACTTATTGATTTATAATAACACATTATTTACTTAGAAAAATCTACTAAATAAAAACTAATTATTTACTAATTCATCCACCTTGATCATGGAGGCAGCAGATTAAAATACATACATATGAACATATAAAACACAAAATATCCGATAACATACAACCACACGTTTCCCTCCTTCCCCAGTTTTTCACCTATTTTTAGTAAACATTTGCTGGAAACATGTTGATGCAGTTCTTACGTCATTAATGTGGAAATATCCAGTAAAACGTGACTTTCTTACATCTGCTGTCAGCGTTTCTGTGCAGGTAATTTGCACCAGTTAAATTATGGTTTTAAGGTTGAGGCTGAATCTCTGAAAAATCATTTCCTTAAATTCTGATTTATAAGAACTTTTTAAAAAGATATTTTTACTATGAGTTAAGCTCTACTACAAATATTTCTACATCTTTAGACTTAAATCTCAGCATGAGAGAAGGTGATGTTTATTCCCCTGATGATGCTGAAGAAAAATCTGATTTTGTTATTGTTTTTAGTTTGATTGAAAGTTTTATTTTAGCAAAAGACAAATACATTTTTTTTTACTTATTTTGCAAATTTAAAAATAACAAGCCAAACAACCATTCAAAAACAAACAACATAAAATATACAATACAAAACCTGTAATACAAACCTGAGAGGGACCAGAATAGGGAAAGAATGAGCAGTTACAGACGGCTGCTGAGTCAGACTCCCAGCTTTCTAAGACATTTTAAAGCTCTAGCTGAGACCACCAGTGTGTAGCTGCTGCAGAGGCAGAGAATTTAAAAGCCTTTTTCCCAAGTTCAGTGCGAGCTTTAGGGACTGTCGGTAAAAGAAAATCGTTAGAGTGCAGACAATAGTTACATAAATTTAATAAAATATAATCACAAAACTAAGAGGGAAGCAGGCCAATTTAATAGCGTTTGTCCATAATTGGCTAAAAAAAGTCAAATACACTTTACACAATATTTAGGTATTTGAAACCTATTATTTGGTAGTTTTTAAATGAGCTAAATGCAAATTTTCCTCCATCATAATTTGGTCTAGAGATCCTGTAAATGTTCAACACTTTAGGATAAACTCTGCTGGATATCCAGCAATTATCCAGTATCTAACTTTTTATCTGTTATGCTTGTCTGTCATTGGTTAGCAGTCACATCTGGGGGGCAACACGTGGATTTAAACTCAAGTTTAAATTACAGAAGCTGAATGACAAAAAAGTTTCTAGTTTCTGCCAAGACAGCTGCAGACAAGCTCCGACAGCCTTCAGCATCACGCTGAAATTTCTCTAAAATGACCTTTTTTAAAAGAAAATATCAGCTGTCATGAAGTCCTGCTCTAACAGAGAAATACAGCTTCAAGGATAAAAGCCGAGATGTAATTACAGGTTTCTGGAATAGTTTATCTTTGCAGTTTACTTTAGCTTTGTTGCACTTCAAGATGAAGGATGAATTTTACAGCTAAAGATTACGATTACGAAACACTTTGTTTCCCCCAAAGGGAAATTTGCTGCCTTGTAGGCATCAATACAACACACAATACCAAACCACTGTGATCTACAAGCAACCACCAGCCACACAGCACAAATCATAAATATATTCCACAAAATCCATCTGGGATTAAAAAAAAAAAAAAACTACGTGCTATTGCGCAACCCCCAAAGGAGACATTGCACAGCCTGTGTGGCCGTAAAACAAAATTATTTAAGATGTTGATAGAAATGGGGATAAATAAATCCTTTAAATGGTTCAGTCTGCATTTTAGAACTCGGTACCTTGTACCAGAAGGTGATAGCTAGAATTCTGGATGAAGGACGTGTGATGGATCTAATGAAACTGTCTATAGATGGATTGGAGGGAGCGGACTGTACAGACCACATCAAGCACCCTTAGTCTCAGTAAAACGTGCAGCCTTTGCTGTAAAGGAGAACACAGATAATCAATGTGGTCATTCCACCTGAAGAGAGGATCAATATAAATAAAGAGCATTTAATCTGGTTGATTTCTTTATTGTGGATGGACTAAATCTTGTCCTTCGTGATATTTTAAGTCTTTATGACGACATGTGAAGATACTCTTGGTGAAACTAGAAAAAACTCCCTCGGTTGTAAAAGAACACGTTACACTTCAGTTATCTTAACTGAGAAAAGGTTTGTAAGTTATTTATATGGGGTGAGCGCCGCTGTATCCCCCTCATATTTTATTTTAAATACTGATTATTGTAGTGAGAAATCTTTGCTTTTTGCTCCGGGGGAAAATCTTTCCTCTTGACATGAGGGAAACCTCAGACTCTTCTTCTGGGAAGGTTTGTCCCTTTATGTGCTGGGTCATCTTTGTGCAAAGCAAAACCACAATTATCATCCAAACAAAGAGCTATGCCCCTTCCATAGAGCTTCAGGGGAATACTTTAAATCAGGGTGGATTGGAAAGATGGTTTTCTATATGCTGTAAGTCGAGGCCCCAGATTATGACCACAGAAAAATGCATGCAGGTGCTGCTTCAGGGTATAATAACACTACAGTCCAATAGCATGAAATTCCTCCTGATTTTTTTCGTTTTCTTCTCTTTAGTTGTTTCAGAGTATTTAAAAAAGAAGAAGAAGACGAAGCTTGGGCTTGTCCTTGCAGCAGCAGTTGGATGGACAACCTAACAACGGTCAAGACAGGCAGCACTGGAGGAGGCGCTGCAGGAAGCAGCAAAGGTGAGAGCTTCAAATCCTCTGAAACAGTGCAGGAAATTCAAAAACTGTCTTAAATAAATCAGATAACTGTGTCATGCTGCTTGCAGAGAATACAGAATATTGAAAGCAATATCATTGAATATAGATGTACTGATATTTGTCTGCTTCTCTAAACTAGTGACAAAATCAGTGACGACTCGACTGATTCAGCAAAGTAAGTTTAGTTGTTTTTTACATCTCGCATATCAGTGCAGCCAATTATTTTCTTCAGTGCGCAATTTAAAGTCACATTAATTCATTTTGTTTTGGTCACATGGAGTACAATTTTATTCCAAGTTAAACAAATAATTTAAATTCAGTGGTAAATGTTTGCTGAAATAACAAATTACAGACCTGTTGTGAGAATGTCACACGTATTTATTACCACCTGTGAGCAGCCACTTGACAGCTTATCATCTTTTATTAGAAGAGACAAATCATTACCTTGGGCAGCAACAGAAACTATGTGCATGTCATAAATCATTAGCATGAGATGGTGTACTTATACAGCAGGTTCAAACATGATATCTGGGAATGTTCCTTAATTAAAAGAAAAATTAAAAAAAAGCTTAAATCTGTCTTTCTGCTGTAAATGGATCCAGGCGATCTGATCTTTCCCAAGTCCCAGCAGGTCAAGTATTTGATAAGAGATGTAGAAAATATCTGACTTTGAGGCAAGAGATGTAAAACAGATTTTACTGAATCAGTAAATTCCCCCCCAGGTGATCTATCTCAAAGTGCTGGTGGTTCTGGTGGAAGAGCTGCAACAGGAGGGTCAGGGACCACCACCAACTCGGTTCTGACCACATCCAGCAGCTCCCATCACGGTGGATCTGGAACCAGTAAGGGCTCTGGGGCCATCAGCATCCCCGCTGTAGGTGCTTCCTCAGGTGGAGGGGCATCAGTGGGTGCTGGGTCCTCGGGAGCAGGAGTAGGGTTTGGAGGGGGGTCCTCCAGCATGTCCTACTGTTTTGGAAGTGGAGGCAAAGAAGGAAAAAGGGAAGGTTTGGGTGCTGTAACGGTTTCCTCAGTGACCAAGTCCAGCCAGTCCTCAGGGGGATCTGGGGAAGTGAAAAGAGGATCATCATCTGCAGTCGCTTATTTACATCCTCCGAAGGAGAAGAAGAGCAGTAGCACCATGCCAGCAGCCCTGTCTGAGGTCTTTGATGGTAACTCACAAGTCAGAGGTTGCACTCTGGTTGCAATTCATACAAAATGCAAAAATGTACGTGATTTTCTTTCTGCGTTTCAGAAAGCTCCAGCACAAATTCATCTCCTGAGTACAACAGAAAGGAGTATGGTAAGTTTTACCTGAAGTTACTATGAAAACCTGGAAAAAGCACACGCACAACTGAAGATTTTGGGGTGGATGTTTTGTTGTTGCAGGTAGATTAGGTACAACATCAAGTTCTGCCACTAGAGGGAGAACTCAGAGCCGAGGTAGACCGATAACAATCCCAGTACATGTAATTTATTGGCTCTCATTCCATTAAACAATTAAATAATTAAGACAACTTATTGGTTTTGTTTCTTTCCAGAGAGTGAGATCAGAGCCCGGCTTCAGAGTGCTTCTCCTCCTGCGAGATGTGAGTACTGCTCATCATGGACCTGAAAGCAGTTGTGTGTTAAAGACCGTTAAAATGTGATTGTCTTCTGTGCTGCAGGGACGGAGCTAGACGACGTGAAGCGTCTCCTGAGGGGGAACCGCTCCACCAGCACCAGTTCCACTACATCCCCTAACAACACGCTGCCCATCCCCAAGAAGGCCAGTGTGGAGACGAGGACCATGTCCGAGGCCTCCGCAGGTTCCACCGTTCAGAAGATGGAGACTTTTCCTTTTCAGGTTTGCATTTTCTCTGTTCTTTCAACCATTTTCTGTCTTCTGTTTCAGACCAGTATGGCAGCGTTTGGTCTGCAGATGTGAGCAGCGGCTTCGGCTACAGCGCAAACCCCAACAACTTTTCCACTTCTTCCGGGTTCTTCCAGTCAGGTCAGTTACACCCGCTGAGTGTTGGAGATAAATAACAGATCTATGAGTTTAATTACGTAAAATAAATCTTTTGTTTACATGTGTGAAGAAATGAGAAAAATCTAAATATCTGAAATTTGCCTTCCTTTGGTGATGACAAACAAACAAGCAAAAAAACTTAAATGATAACATAGTTTTTGTTTTTTTTTCTGTAAAAATCTAATAGAAAAAGTATAATTTTCTTACTTTGATGAGGAAAATAAACAAGATCCTTTACGTTTAATTACCTTAGAAAGAAAGTAAAAAGAGAAAAAGGAAGAAACATAAAAAAGATCTAAATATTTATTTATGGTTGCTATAAAAAACAACAACAGAAAGATTCAATAATTTTGTTATTTTGATCAAGAAATCAAACACAATTTTAAAAACAAAAGAATGGCTAGAGCGGTCGCCTTAGTCTGAGGGTTGCCGGTTCAATCCTTGGCCTGTCGAGCTCATGTCGAGGTGTCCCTGAGCAAGACATCCAACCCCACATTGCTCGTGATGGGTCGTGGTTGGCGCCTTTAGTGTGTGAACGTGTGAATGTGATGCGCTTTGGGTGTCCTTTCAGGTACAGTGAGGTGCTGTATAAATACATTTCATTTAGCAAGAAAGAAAGAAAAGTTACAGATTTCTTTGTTGTGGCATGAAATCTAACAGAGATCTAGAGAGTTTATTTACTTTGGTAAATCTTATAGGAAAAACGGGAAAACCAAACTAGCTTTTTACCGCAGATTTTTTGATCTTCATCACCATAAATCAGAACGTTTGCAGCTGTGCATCAATAAACCAGTGAAAGATGTTTTCTGGGTCGCCATCGGCAACGGATCAGCCTGTTTCTCTTTTCTGATGTGTGCAGGAGTCCAGAACAACCTGGCTCTTGGCCCTCCCTCCATAAACGCTGGACTGTCGGCCAGCAGCTCCGGTGAGCCTCCGGTTGGGTAACAGCCTATTTCATACCCTCATCCTGACTCCGTGGCTGGATGTTCATGTTGTTTTCTCTGACCCAGTTCCAGTGTACGGCGTACAGAACAACCTGGCCACCTCCGGTCCAACAGTCCTCTCCCCGACCGGGGCCAATGCACAGATAGGTAACCCAGAGAGAGAAGAGAAAAACACGTCTTTGTCCTCTACTGTCGCCGTGAACGGAGGAAAATTAGTGCTTCAGGATTTGAATAGTTAAAATATCTTTAAAATCCTGCACATGCTTAAAAATAGTGTGATGTGATTTAAGATTTTGTCTGTTTACAGTTTATGGAGTGCAGAAAAATGTCTCTGGAATCAGCCCAACAGCAGGTGACAGATCTTTCACAGCATTATGTGACATGACACCTAGATAAACATAAACCTTTACAGCTTTTATTCTGTCTCTAATGTTCTCTCAATTGGACGTCACAGTGAGACCAGGCAGTCCTGCCAACCACGAGGCCGTAGGAAAAGACTTTAACTTTGTGATGATAGAGAAGGAGAACGCTCCTGTGAAGAAGGAGACGGAGCGGCTGGTCATGCCCAAAGACACCGGGAAGCACTTCATGTCTGCTGCACCCACCAGTAACTCAGGTACCGCTGCATGCTACAACTTCTACAAGCACCACCAAGTTCCCATCACATGACCCGACGGCTTAGTGCTACACCTCCGGAAAATACGAGCTCATTGTGAATCTGATGACAGACACATGCCCAGGCCACAGGCACTGATGCAGCCCCATACCATCGGAGATGGTCCACTGGGGCTGGTAACAAGCTGGATGCTCCCTCTCCTCTTTAGTCTGCAGGACGCCCTCCATGCTTTCCAGAAGCTAGTCCACATCTTCATCCATAGAGAATCATGTCTGCTTTTAATGCAGAAGATCACCAGCGTCCAGCCTTGTACCATGTGTACAGAGATTCCTTTTGAGTCTCTGAGTCTTTTTTAATGATATTACTGTAGATGGTGGGACCTTCAAAGTCTTAACAACTTTACATTGACAAACATTTTTTCTGAAAGTGTTCCACAATCTTTAGACCCAGTTTCTGACAGATTAGAGAACCTCTAACCATTGTTCCACCTGAGAGACTCTGCCTCTCTGAAATGCTCCTTTAATACCGAGTCATGTCACTGAGCTGTTACCAGGTAACCTGGTTAGTTGTCTAATGCTCCTCCAGGTGTTTCTGATTGGTACCAGTCACTCTTCCAGCCATTTGTTGCTCCTGTTCCGACTTCTTACGAACGTGTTGCTGCATCAGAATCACAAGCAGCTGATCAAGCTTTTAGCATCTGATAAGTTTTTATCTTCTACCGGGAATAAAATGTGTGTTTATGAAATTTGTAAATCATTGCTTTTATTTACATTTTACACAGCATCCAACCTTTTTGGAATCAGGCTGGCAGATTATGTTGCTTGAGTTTAATATTTTCTCTTATTTGCTTATATGATAGTTAACATGTTGATTGTGAGCCGTTTTTTTCACATAAGTAGTTTACATTTTTTCAAACTTAAACACCACAAAGCAGGACAGAATAATCATTCATTGAGTTAAACCTCTTTAAATCTAAAGGAAAAGAAAGAAAGAAAGAAAGAAAGAAAGAAAGAAAGAAAGAAAGAAAGAAAGAAAGAAAGAAAGAAAGAAAG
>JBAMHW010000004.1:33864525-33878226 GCA_037177495.1 Rhadinocentrus ornatus
CTGCTTAGGCAGCTGCCCCCGCGACCCGACTCCGGATAAGCGGCAGATAATGGATGGATGGATGGATGGATGGATAGATTTTTATAATTTAAAACTCCAAGGTTTTTACAGATTAAGAAAGAGCTTTATTGTTTTTGTTAAAGGGGAACCAGGACAACCTGGACCACAAGGGCCTGCTGGAGCTAAGGGATCTAAAGGAAGTGGAGGTGGGCAGAGATCTGGACCTTCTTCTCAGAGAAGTACTGAAGAACTTTAGAATCAGCTGTAATGTGGTGTGTTCACACAGGTGAATCAGGTTCCATGGGACTTCCTGGTGTGAGAGGACCACCTGGACTTCCTGGAGATATTGGTCCTCCGGGTACATACACTCATTTGGATTGTAAAATTTCGACTGAAAGATGACTAATTTATTTCTTAATTCTTACATTTTGTTTTTTATCTGCAGGTCTTCCAGGTCTACAAGGACCCCCGGGTGAGAGAAAACACTAGAATTTAATTGAGAAAAATAAAGGTTAGAATTGGATGAATATCTATTTTCTAATGCTTTCTGATGTTTTCAGGTATTGCAGGAAATCCGGGACTGCCTGGTGGTAAAGGTAACACTGATGATATTTCCAATGAAATTCACATTTTTTACTATAAGCATAACTTTTGTTGACACACAGAAATTAAAGTTCAAGTTACTTCTCAGTTAACTGTGAAATATTTATTTAACTTCCAACCTCATCAAAGCTCGTCTGGGTGCATTGATGGCCATGCTCATGGACACGTGTTAGTTACAAAGGGGAGTTTATGGTCATAGCATGCTTGTAACATGGACCATTTTAATTTAATTTAATTTAGTTTTAGTTTAAGGATGAAGTATTGTTTTCTAACTTATTGGGTTTGCTTGACTGAATATATTTCTAATGAAGACATGACACCAGGTGCACCAGTCTGTCCACTCCATGGTAATCCCTGGAGGACATTCAGTGGGGCAAAAAAGTATTTAGTCAGCACCAATTGGCAAAAGATGAGAGAGGCCTGTAATTTTCATCATAGGCATTTCTCAACTATGAGAGATAAAATGAGAAATAAAATCCATAAAATCACATTGTCTGATTTTTAATGAATTAATTGGTAAATTTCTCTGTAAAATAAGTATTTGGTCACCTACAAACAAGCAGGATTTCTGGCTCACAGACCTGTAACTTCTTCTTTAGGAGGCTCCTCTGTCCTCCACTCGTTACCTGTATTAATGGCACCTGTTTGAACTGGTTATCAGTATAAAAGACACCTGTCCACAACCTCAGTCAGACTCCAAACTCATCAGTAACACACTACGCCGCCAGGGACGTGTCCCCCTCCTTAAGCTAGGACATGTCCAGGCCTGTCTGAAGTTTGCTAGAGAGCATTTGGATGATCCAGAAGAGGATTGGGAGAATGTCAGATGGTCAAATGAAACCAAAATATAACTTTTCAGTAAAAACTCAACCTGTGGTGTTTGGAGGAGAAAGAATACCGAGTTTCTTCCAAAGAACACCATTCCTACTGTGAAGCACGGGGGTGGAAACATCATGGTTTAGGGCTGTTTTTCTGCAAAGGGAGTGAAAACCTCCTTCCATCAGCAAGGGCATTAAAGATGAAACATGGCTGGGTCTTTCAGCATGACAATGATCCCAAGCACATCGCCCGGGCAACAAAGGAGTGGCTTCGTAAGAAGTATTTCAAGGTCCTGGAGTGGCCTAGCCAGTCTCCAGATCTCAGCCCCAAAGAAAATCTTTGTAGGGAGATGAAAGTCCATGTTGCCCAGCTACAGCCTCAAACATCACTGCTGTAGAGGAGATCTGCATGGAGGAAGGGGCCCGAATACCAGCAGCAGTATGTGAAAATATTTGACCTCTGTCATTGCCAACAAAGGGTATATAACAAAGTATTGAGAGGAACTTTTTTTATTACTAATAAATTCATTAAAAATCAGACAATGTGACTTTCTGGATTTTTTCCCCTCATTTTGTCTCGTAGTTGAGGAATACATATGATGAAGATTACAGGCCTCTTGCGTCTTGTAAAGTGGGAGGACTTGCACAGTTGGTGGCGGAATAATACTTTGTAGCCCCACTGTACATCCTACCTAAAATAAATAAATAAAACTCCAAAATATTAATGAACAAGATTCTGTCAGACAAACTCACAACTGGTTAACTCTGCTTCTTAGTTTATCTACTTATTCATGCACCACCATACTAATGTTTTTAATTGTGTATTACATATTGTCCTATTATTCATAGATTTCTTAGGTATTTTTGCAGGTATCTAACAAATGTCAACATTTGTTTAATTTCTGTGTGGCTGTTGATACATGAGCATAATGTGTTATTTGATTGGGAAATCTAAGCTAATTTTGTATTTCAGGTGAACCAGGGTCACCTGGTAAAGTATTCAGCTCAGGTAAGAACAGCAACACTTTTGGTAAATTTGATTTTCATGGGGGGAAAACGGTATCTTGCGAAATTAAACTGGGTTAATTTGTTTGTTTCTAGTTGGTTCTGATACTGTGGCCATTCCTGGACCTCCAGGGCCAGCTGGGCCCTCTGGTCCTGCTGGAGCTCCTGGTCTATCTGGTCCAATCGGACCTGCTGGTATCCCTGGACAACCAGGTAAATTCTGGCTTTTAACATGGGTGAAGCATCTGAAATTGATCAAAAACGTTGACATAATGATTTCTGTGGTTAAATTATTTAGGTCCAAAGGGAGCATCGGGGGAAAAAGGAGAAAGGGGTGAAAAGGGGGAGAAAGGGGAGAAGGGTGAGCAAGGTCAGCCTGGAAAGCCAGGTACCAGCATCACATCGGAAACTTTCAGCGCCACCGGAGCCGGCAGTGAGTGCCTTTATGTCTCTCTTTATATGGCTTCTAGTGGTAGTATTATGAGTGGCAATGCTAAATACTTTATAATGTCATTCCAAACAGAACTTTCTGCAGTGGCTGGACCTCCTGGTCCACCTGGGCCTCCTGGAGAGCCTGGTCCACAAGGTCCTCCTGGTATATACAAAGCTGTCTGGTTTTAGGATAGTCTCTAATCCCAGAGACTCAAATTGTACTAATTATGGTCTCACTGCATTTTAGGTGAAGCTGAACAGGGTCCTCCAGGCCCTCAAGGTCCTCCTGGAGAGTCAGGTAAACACAAATTCTGCTGCACTGACAGAGAGATAGATGAGTTAATCAGAATTTAAGCTCAGTCAAGATAAAAGTTGGATATTTCCATCTTTGTATTAGGTTTTTATTTATTTATTCATGCACAAAACTAGCATAGAAAATAGTTCTGTAATAGCAGTAACAGAATACTTAAAAGGTTCTTCCAGGTTTAGTCAGTATATTTATCTGCATGTACATACCTGTGCATATAGACATATTTAAAGCATATATATACACACATGAATATACACATAAACATGTACATTTGCATTTTGTGTACTCAGACACAACATACATATATACACATCTTACACTAAAGTGACTTGAAACCACAATATGTCCTCTCAGGTGTTGGTGTACCTGGTCCTCCAGGTGAGAAAGGGGAACCTGGAAGCTTTGTGCCCAATTCAGGTTGGTGAAAGAAGTCAAAATAAGATGAACTTTACGTCAAGAACATCTTTCTGCTGATGCATTCATGTGTCGTTTTTATGCGTTCTTTCCTCCTTGTGGGTTAGAAACCTTCTTTGCTGGACCACCAGGACTTCCAGGACCTCCTGGTCCACGGGGTCCACCAGGTAAACTCTTTTTTATTATTATCATTTATTTTTTTTCCTTTTGCATTTGCAACACACAATGTTAATTCATTGTGGGAGCTTTCTGGATTCAAGAGTTTTAGGTTCTCAGACATGTAATTTGTTTTTTTAGGTGACGAAGGGCAACAAGGATTCCAAGGTGAGAAAATAGTTCAAACCTAATTTCACGTATTTTTCCTCTGTTTTTAGACCACCATTCTGGTTGTGTTACAGAAAAAAGAGGATTTTGTTTTGTATGACATGGTTTCTCTTCAAAAGCATCAAAATTTCAATTTCAATATTTCTGAAAGGTCAAGGAGACACGCAGGACAAACTAAGAAAGCACCAAAATAAATTTAGTCACTAATTTTCAGTATATTTAATACTGCTAAATAAAATCCCAATTACCCAAAATAGCTTTTTCACACAAATAGTGACACAATGTGATCAAACTAACATTAAAAGAGTTCAAATAATTAAAATGATTATATATTTGGTAGTTTTAATTAAGACTGAAGTTGAATGATTTGAGCTAAATAAAGTGGAAAATGATGGGAGAAAATATTTTGGCCCTAAAGTGGTAGTAAATTGAAATGACCTACAAGTGTTAGACATTTTAACCGTGACCTTTTTCTCATCAGGTGAACCAGGACAGCCTGGTCTTCCAGGAAGTCCAGGAGAACCAGGTGTTGGTAAGTGAACAAACTTTAGATTAAAGTGGATTCTTTCAGGATGTTGTATGACATGTCAAAGCTATTGTAGTGCAAAAGTCGTCCACCAGAGGACAGAAGACAAGAAATAGATTGTGTTCTACAGGTTTTTGAGCAAATTCTTTTTTTTTTTTACCATAAAGTGATGCAAAGGGTCTCGGAAACTGTATGACAAATGGTACATTAAAGGATTAATAATGAAACTTAAAGCTCTGATTTCTAATCCCTTGTTTCCATATCAGGTTTCCCAGGTCCGCCTGGACCTGAGGGTCCTCAAGGACTTAAAGGTATATTGTAAAAAAAAAAAAAAAAGGAAATAAATAAAATAGTCTTTTAATGAAATTTCAGGGCTTCTATTAACTTGATTTCTCATGTTTTTAATTAAAAACTTTAATCCTTCCAACATTTTCCCTGTAGGTAAAGATGGAGCTCCTGGAATTCCGGGAGCTGACGCCGGTAAAACGAATCTTTAACATAATTTCTGTTTACGCAGTTTCTTAATATTGTTTCATGAGCGGAACTGCAGCTGACAGCAGAATCTGTGTTCCAGGTAGCTCATATATTCCTGGCCCACCCGGCCCACCCGGACCACCTGGAAGTGCACCAGTTGAAATGGGCCAGTACATTGCAGAGTACCTTCAGAGTAAGCCTTGCCCTCACATGTACTCATATATGGACGTTAATGGATTAATCAAAGAGCTGAGGCAGGTTATCTACTGTGACCCACAGGTGACAGTATCAGACAGTACCTGGCTGGTCCTCGTGGTCCTCCTGGTCCTCAAGGGGAACCAGGCTCCCCTGGACACTCAGTAGATGGGCTGGTGGATGATGTGGCCAGTCGAGTCATCGCCTACATTCAGAGTATGACCAGTTTCATATGATTATTGCCTCTATTATATCACCGGACATAAGGATTCAGCTGCCAGTGCTGTAACTGGTCTATCCACCCACCTATGTTCAGGTTCAGGAGCTCCTGGTCCTCCTGGTCCACCAGGAAGCATCTCTGTCAATGACATCCTCAGTCTACTGCAGCGTAAGTGAATTTGGATCAAATTCCCCGTTTTCTCTGCAGCAGCAGAAATGCAGTGGTGGAGAAGACGAGTGTTTGTAACTGAAGGGTGAAAGTTAGAATCCGGAATTTAAACATCTGTTTTTGTGCCATCGGAATAAAACTCCCAGTAAAACATGCTGATTATCTTTGAGTTTATCTTTTGATATTTTCTTGACTGTCAATTTGTGTGCAGGAGAAGATGTGAGGGCCTACATCACAGGCCCCCCTGGTCCACCAGGACCTCCTGGAGCTCCAGGCTATGGCGGCTACACGGTTAACACCCAAGAGGTGGCTGAACGTGTCTTCAGTCTTATGAGTGGTGAGTGTTGTAGATGGTCTTACTTGTCCCCTAAAGTACCAAAAAAATGTGATCAGCTGTTTCTAACTGTGGACCCTCTCTATTGCCAGAGAGAGGGGTGGGAACCCCTGGACCACCAGGACTTCCAGGACTTCCTGGACTTCCTGGACCTCCTGGAAACTTGTTAGCAAGTAAGAGCAGGAATATATAAACATAACCTCCCAGATAGACACAATTTTGTCCTGACAGTGGACTGCATCTGGAAGGCCAGCAGTAAAAACTCACTCCAGATGGGGTTTAGATGGAGACCCAGAACTTAGGATCATGGTTGTTTGGGCCTAAATTTGCACAGTTTCAGTCCAAACTGAACCAAATCCAGACAGATTCCACTCTGCAGGGTCTTATTCATGTACGAGTTGATTCTGGATTGTTCCTAAACTAGATTCTTATCGTCCATCTAGCTGGGTTTCAAAACCTGGTGGGTCCTCAGGGACCACCTGGTCCACCTGGTTTTCCTGGGCCACCTGGACCAGCCGGACCACCTGGACCACCAGGATTTGGGAGTTACGTCAGCTCAGATATTCATGACTACCTGCAAAGTAAGTTTTTCTATTTAAATTTTTCTTCTGAGGACGAGACGTATAAATGTTAATAACAATAATTATATGAAACTGGATGTGAAAGATGACACATACTGTTGTAATCCAGGGGTCCCCGTAATTAATTAAATGTTTCCATCACATAAATATCATGCACAGCATTAATTCATTTTACTGTATGTGGCCTAAATATACAGTATTACCTTCGGTACTAATCCCACTTTTGTCCCTACTGCGGAAGCAACGGGCGAGAATGATACGTAGCTGTTCACTCACCACAGGATCTTCTGCACATCAAGTCTTTCTGTGGAAATCTGTTTTGAACAATGTTTTCTGAAGAATTTCACCAATTTTTTTCATCCATACTCTCCAGCGAGGAAATTCTTTCCCACTATTCATCATATATGATAAATCTTTTCTCTTCAAGTCTTGCATTCAATTATTTAGCTTCCAGATGTGGGATTTATTTATATATACCCATTTATGTATACGCAGCTCTATCCAAATCTTTTCCCTTAAACATGTGGAGTCTCATTCTATGAAAGTCATGCTTGGTTAAACTTCAACCTTTTTCTGCTTTACACCTTTTGTGAAATAATTTTTCAGCCATACACACACTGACCAGGAACCAGGGATAAACAACGTTGTGCCATCAGTGCCAGATTTATTAAAATTTATAACCATAAAAACACATTATTCTAAAAGAACACATTTATGAAAGATTAAAGTTGTTTTTTCCTACAAACATTTGCGAAATAAGACATTTTAAATTCAGATCTGATTCAAATTTCTTCTATTTCTCACATCTGCACCATACATGGTGTGATGAGCAGTCACATGCTTTGTGCGCCTTCTCCAGATGCTGGAACACAACAAGAAAAAATAAAACACAAACGGTATCAGACGTGCGGTGAAAATGTAAATAGGTGATGTCATTAAAAAGAGCCAGGATGTGTCAAAGATGCTGCGATGGAGGAGATTTAGATTTGTTACAATTAATTAAACCAATATCAAATATAAATGTTGCTTTATAAGCTTAGATTTCTATTTACTGACATGTTCATTACATCATTATTTAATTTTACATGAAAACAGTTTTATATGTACCCGCTTGTGAGAAACAGCCACATAGATTATACATAATGAATCTTATTTTTATCTTAGGAGCAGCTAGAAGTGTGCGGTGCTGCATCTACCTGCAGCTTCATTTTTCTTGCTTTTACCCTTCTGAAACCAGCTGATCCAAATCTGAATCCTTCGTCTTCTCTGCTGCTTTCCTGCAGGTGTTGCCGTCAGAGGCCCTCCTGGTCCCCCTGGACCTGAGGGGCCCCCTGGTCCAATTGGTCGACTAGTCTCCCTGACTGATCGCACCAGCAGAGAGATGCTGAGTGCTGAGCTACAGGAATATGTCAGGAGTGAGCTTGAAGGAACTTGTTCGGGGGTTTCGAAGTCCTCGAACCACAGGTCTTAATATTTTCTTTGAGGATTTGAATTGGTTAAAAATAATAATCTTTGTGTATTTTTGGCAGATAATGATGGTTTAAACAGAGCTATGTTTGGACAACCTGGCCCACCAGGCCCTCCTGGACCCCCAGGATACAAAGGAGAGCCAGGTGTAACTGGTGATGGACACTGGAGCCCAGACACGACTGAGTTCTCCAACATGGCTGTAAAAGTAACTGATTACATTAAATGTAAGCATCAGGAAGACTTAATGACTATGATCCGATCGCAATGTGCCGACAGGAAGTCGCCTTAAATTTTCCCCCATCTTTGTCCTTTATTTGGCAGCTCATGGTCTCCTGCGTGACTTCGATCAGTACAATGGACGGGCCATCCAGGGATCCCAGGGAC
Organism: Rhadinocentrus ornatus; assembly: GCA_037177495.1. Lineage (NCBI taxonomy): Eukaryota > Metazoa > Chordata > Actinopteri > Atheriniformes > Melanotaeniidae > Rhadinocentrus > Rhadinocentrus ornatus. Next base: position 33,872,784 of record JBAMHW010000004.1, read on the forward strand.
CACCTGGTCCTCCAGGATATAGCTCCCACATGAACGTCACAGATTTAGTGGAATACATTAAAAGTAAAGAAACATTTCAGAGCAAAAGAGAAAAAATGAACTAAGCTAGCTGAAAGATGCTAGAATGTGAATGTTTGTCCTCAACAGCACACGGAGCCATCATGGGACCACCAGGGAGACCAGGACAGAAAGGGAACATAGGACTCCCAGGACCAAAGGGAGAAAATGGTGCAGTCATTTTTTTTAATCCAATTTATTTTTATTTTGCATTTTAGACACAAAGAAATGAAAACAACTTCCTCCATCTTTGTTTTTAAGTGAGCAGTCTATGACATTCTGACATAAGGAGGTATTTCCGCTGCAGCATCTTTAAAAATGTTTCCTCTGTGTGGATGCAGGCGACAGAGGCTTTCCTGGACTTCAGGGACGAAGAGGACCAAAAGGTGACAGAGGTAAGTTCTCGTTCTGGGTCCTCAGGTCTGTAACATGGAGCAGGATCAGAGGTTTAGTGAGGCAACCTCTACTTTAGCTACTCGGGTGTATCACCATGGCAACTGATTTTGGAAATCTAACCTATCCTACCCTGGAGCAGATTACGGTTGTTTGGCTAAAGATTCGGAGCCAGATTTAATTATTTTGTATTAAAATTACCACTAAACTGTAAAAGATTGTTGAGTCTGCAGTGTTTCACGTCTGATGCCACCTCCGCTGGGTTGACTTATCAACAGGATCATTTGGCATCATGATGCTGCACAAAAGGACAGAATAAAGATTTTAAATCAAGCTTTTGTTGCATTTCAGGAGAATTTCCACTGACGACGAGGAGGAGGAGAAGGGACACGGGAGCCGCTGCTCTGCGGTGAACGAACTGAAGCAGCTTTCATGCTGTGCAGCTGTATTTTTCTTTATAATTATTCTCCAGGTCACGTTATAAAATCCCCGACTGTGAAGCACTGAGTTAGTGTGTGATGCTCGGCGCTGAGGGGGCATTTGTGTGGTCGTTTTCTTACCCGATTATTTTGTTCAACTTCCTGTAGTTGTGTGTCAGCAGAGGATCAAGTCAGCAGAAGAGAGGAAATATTTTATTAACAAAATGAAAATCAACATTACACGAGCGTTCTAAAAACTATACATTACTTTTTAAAAAAAGCATAATGATTTTGATGTTTGTTTTCGTTCTGAATTTAGAAGCAGAGCTGAGTTGTATTTCTACGTTTGTACGCTGCAAACCTTCCGCAGGCGGCGAATGAGCTTCTGTATAAAAAGCTGCTGAGGCTTTGTAGACGGTGCACGTGCGGCACGCCATACATAAACACCCCACATCAGCCAATCATGAACTAATCAGAGATGGCCTAAACCAGTCAGGTCCATTTTTGTTCCATTCAGAATAAATCAAACTTAAAATAAACAAAACAAAATGAGTTGTTTGTGTTTTAGTTTGAATACAGACAACATCTGCAGAATAAACGTGTCACACCTTTAAAGATGGCCGTAACAGGTGTACAGTACGAGTGTTAAGGCTACGCGCTACGAATGATGTTCTCACTGGTCCATCTGGTAGCCAAATACAAAAGATGTTCCATCATCATCATCATCGTCGTCCTTCCTGTAGAGACGTCACTTCTCAGTTTTGTCTTCTGAAAGTCTTCAAACCGTTTTGAGGAAAAACCTCCTTAAACCTGCATTAAATTCATGCATAAGATTATTCAACGTATTACATCCTAAAGCTCTACCACTCACAAATACGGAAGATTTTATGTGTCATCAGTAAAAAAAGAAGACATACATTCGACTTTATAAACACTGTTCTGCATTCGACCAGATGGAGTGGTAAGAAGCGCAAAAGTCGGGAACCGCTTGGATTCACAAGCTAAAAACCACCATTTTCTACAGGCACTGGATTTTCTTAATATATAAACATATTTCAATCAAAGTGGCTTCGCTTCAGTGGTTCGAAGCAGAAATCCTTGACGGGCGTCACCGAGTAGAGCTGCAGAGTAAACGGAGGCGAGGCGGTGCCGGCTTGGTCTTCATCAGGTGTCGCCTAGAAGCCGGTGGAGTGGAGGCTGGGGATTGGGTAGAACTTAGAGATGCGGCTCTGGGTCGAGGGGTTAAGGCACTCGGACTCGCCGCTCATCTTGAAGAACACTTCCTGTTCCTGCAGCTTCCTGGCGAACTCCTCCTCCAGCGCCTGCAGGACGCGCACGCAGAAGCAAAGTTTGTTAAACATGCACGTTTTTACGAAGCTACAGTTACTCAGATGTAAATGTTTTCATAGATTTATCAAATGAGTTGAGCTTTTATTTTTTAAATAAATGAATAAAAAAACTTTAGCTCATGCATTTGTTCTTATTGTTACGGTTGGGGCTTCCAGCAATAAATAATTATTGGTCTGGAATTCCAAACTCTGGTTTTGTCAAAATAAAGGTAAGACTGGTGAGATTCTATCAGATGTGGAAGGAAACAGGAGAAAATGTAGGATTTTCTCTAAAGGAAATTGGCCGAGGTCCTCATCCCGGAACACATAACTACATATAAATCTCCTCCAGCACTGATTCTAAAGTGGAGCGTTTCTTTTGAGATGCCATTTTATCCGGAAGTAGCTACAAAGTGGATGAAAACACTGCAATAGGTGGATCCATGCATGAATACGGAAATGCTGCAAGTACTTTCTGAAAACCTGAACTAGAGGGGTAAATCTGGTAACTCCAGCTTCGATGGGCCTGCATGACTAACCCGTCCTTTCAAGAGTGTGATCCAGTAGAATTACTCGTCACCCGTGACCCAGAATGACTGACACCTGTCTTCCATGTAACCACGCAGAAAAAAACTATTTTAGATGGTTACCCGCCCTAACGAGAAGACACTGGGGTTCAGTGAAGGAGGTTTTATTCCTGTGGATAGAAGTTTTGGAGGTCAGACAGCAAAGTTAGGATGTTATTCAGACGTGAAGCAGAATTTTGGTTCTTCTGGTTCAGGGAATCTTGGTTCGAGCCTGATGAAACTTTCAGTAGTGATGTTGTTTGTGTTCATGCCGTTGGCTGAAGAGGGGAATCCATAAGCTGCTTGTGTAATAATTTTTTGTGTTACCTGTGTTTAGTGGACATAAAAATGGTTTAAATAAGCTTTTAGCTGAGATGCTGGACTTCCAGTAGATCCCGCTCGTCTATATTAACATAATGATGTTACACCCAGTGAAGCCAGATGTTAATCCCACTGTTCCCGGTTCTGGGGGCATGTAAGAGGTTAGAAATTCAAGACCAAAGAAAATTAACTTGTCATCACTCGTGTCACCAGTTAAACCTCTGGGACCAGAACCTGGTGCCAGAACGTGAGCCAGTTCGGCTTCAGAAGAACCTGTTTGGCCTAATTTTCCTGCAAACTGACATCTTAATATCAGCAGTCAAGCGAATGAACTCTGTTGTAATGAGCAGCTGGTGTTCGTTCATACAAGCAAACACGGTTGGCTGTTCCATTAACCTGAAAACAGACTGAAAACTGTTTCATGCAAAGATCTGGAGACGTTAACTGGCAGGAAAATGACAGGAACACCGAGTTTCCTCCTGCACTAGACTAAGTAGACCTCACTATCAAAGGTTAAGTTCTTCCATATCTTTGCCCCCGGCCGGTGAGTTGGTTCTGATTCTGGGACCTGAAACAACTCTTTAGTGTTTAAAACAGAGAAAACTGGTATAAACTTAGACGCTGACTCAGAAACTCATGGAAAGATGAGAGAGGAGGAAGCTGAAGGAATCCTGCAGCTGTTTCACCTTCTTCCTGGGTCGCAGTTTCTCCCTCCACTCTTTCAGCTCCACACTGTGCTCCTCGTCCAGCTCCTTCAGTTTCTGGGTCTCGTGTTCGATGAGCAGGTGGCACTTCTCGTTCTGAGACACGGAGGTGGAGGACTGCATGTTATTTTTGGCCCTTCTTTAATAAATTAAATGCACTTTTTAGATAAAAATAAAAACATGGATGTGGACCTGCAGCTGCTGCAGCTCTCGGATGTTGGCGTCACACTGCAGTTGCAGGTCTCTCATCTGGTTTTCATGTTTTTGATGCTGATGGGACCTCTCGTTCTTCTGTCTTCTCTCCTCCTGAGATGCAAACTGAAAACACAAAGTTTTTTACCGGCTGTTTCAGTTCAATTCTCCTTCTTCTGGATCTTGCCAGCCTGAGGTGAGCATCTCACCTGTTTGACCTTCTCCCTCTCCTGCTCAGGGGTGATGGAGGCTGCGGTGATGCGGAGGCTCTTCTTGAACATGGCCATGCGCGTTTTGGCCTCACTGCGTTGGATTTTAGGCAGGCGTGCTCTCTCCTGCGTCTGTTTGTTCTTCATCTCTTCGATGAGACGCTGGTTGTAGCGTTGCATCTGCTCCATTTCCTGCAAAGAGAACAAGCCTCCACTGATGAGGGATTTTTCCCCAAGCAAAGTAAAAGGTTTAAACAACATGAAGAGAGACCGCTAACCTCTTCTGGACAAGATCCCCAGTACAGGGGGCACGTGATACACGGAATACAGAAGATTTCTGCACACACTGGGAAGCAGCAATCCATATGACTGGATAGCTCAGTGGGCGGAGCATTAGGATTCCTTCAGGGGGCGTATATTAGCACCTTCCAGTTGGGTCCTTAGGCAAGACTCTAACACTATGCCTAGCCACTGTAAGTCGCTTTAGATAAAAGCGTCCGCTAAATGACTGTAATGTGATATGAAAGCAGAGACCCTGCTGATTACAAAGATGTCTGTCTCATCACTGTGGGACACAAACTCTGGGAGCTAGCAGCCAGAACCAAAAATCAGGTCTTACTTTTGGTGTTTTATGGTAAAAGTTTGATTCCAGTTTTAAAAACTCTGCTGTGTTCTCCTATGACTCTGCCTTTGTTTGAAGTAAATCATGAAGGTCCTGCTGGTTTCCATGGAGATGAAGGAGGTTTTAGAGTGAAGGATTCACTCTTCCTATCATAGACTATCTTGGGCTTCACTTCTTTCTGGATCCTCGTAGTGTCTCTAAGGTGACGTGGGGGCTATCCCTGGACTCTCCTGACTCTGACCATTGATAGAGGTGTCCATCATCATCATCGGCCGATGGCTTCTTGAGATATTTACCTGCGTAACACCTCTATCAGAACACCTGGAAAATTGCTCAGGTTCACTTTTTACCTTCTGCTGTAGCACAGTTCCTCATCTGACATGACTTTACTCATTCTTTCTTTAGGAGGAGATAAGATTCACATTTTCTACGCGTTCCAGGTGAATTTCCTCTGATACAATAAGACATGTCTTGATTCTGAAACGTCCGTGGTAATTTCACATATCTCAACTCTCTTTTGAGACTAAGATTATACATACAGCCCTGGTAGTTGTGAAGGACTGTCTCAGAAAATTAGAATATTGTGATAAAGTTCTTTATTTCCTGTAATGCAATTAAAAAACATGAAATGT
>JBAMHW010000004.1:33878326-33888431 GCA_037177495.1 Rhadinocentrus ornatus
TCATGTTTTTTAATTGCATTACAGGAAATAAAGAACTTTATCACAATATTCTAATTTTCTGAGACAGTCCTGTACTTAATTTATTCTGATGTATTATTCTAGACAGGGGACAGAAAAAATACACCTGGTCAAGAAGAGGTTAAAAAAAGAACCTTCTCGTGTCTCTTGAGTAGCTGGTGCCTCTGCATGAAGTACTGGTCTTTGAGCTGCTGCTTGAACAGCTGATGCTTCTCCTGCAGGTGGCGCTCTTCCAGCTCCCACATTGCAGCTTCACGCGCTGTGCAGACATACAAGGAACAAGTTTATTCAAACGGTTTCTATTTTTTCTGCACGACTAGATAACAAAATACAAATGATAACCAAGCATTTAATTTGGAAATCACAATTAATGAAAATATCTTCAACACCTGCAATCTTACACAAAGTTAAAGATCTATTAAATAACAAAGCATTATTATAATTACAACTACCAGGTTGAATTATGTATAAAGCAGATTAGATCACGTTCCCATCAAATATTCAGAAAAGGTTTGATAAATATAATGTAAAAGGAAGAGAGGCCTGTAATAAACTAAACTAAAGGAACGATGCATCTTTGTAAAAGGAATTAGTTCATGGAATATTCAGGACAAACGTATTAAAGCGGCTAAATCTAATAAAATCTTTAAGAAGATGGTTAAAGTGAATTTGTAACACATACGTGTTAAAATAAAGAGAGTATTTCTAGGTAATGTGAGAGGCTGCATTAGTCCAATTTCATTTTCATTCTTTTGTTTGTAGTTTGTTTTCTATGTGTGTTTTGGGAAATTGTAATGTACAAAAAGGGACAGTTCATATAAGATCCTTCTTCTTTGAGCTCTTTTTCATGCTTGTATTTGGATTATGTTTTGTCTCAAGACTTAAAACTAAACTCGAGCTTTGAAACAACGCTTCCAGTAAAATCTCTTTGCAAGTGCAGCCACAGCCTCTCGTGACTGGGTTCAGTTTGCATTTCTGGGAAGTGTTGTTTGTGCACGCTGTGTGCAGGATTAAACCCCCGGCGGTGCTAACGGCTAACAGGCTGCAGCTCATTGCAGCTGAACTGAAAGAGGCTGAAGCCAGAAACACCAGTTGCTTTCAGCTGAATCAAGTCAATGCAGAAGGGATGGAAGAAATAAAAATGAGGATGTTAGAATTAACTTGAGTTAGTTTTTTTAGCACAAGACAGGCAGAAAACTGCAGGTAATTGCAGGCATTTCCATTACAGAAACTATTTTAAAGAACCAGGTTTTTTTAGGAGTTCTTTCCTCCAGAACTGAAGCCTAAACAGTGTTTAACCCCAAATAAAGATCCTGGTGGACAGGGGGTACTTTTGAGATCATTTTAAGGGGTGGGGCTTGCAGTGCTGATTAGATCTCCCAGTGATTATTTAGGTTTAAGTTCTCAGATCTATATTTAGATTTCAGCTTTCATTTCCACATCAGGAGCATTTGTTACTTTTTAAAACAACATTTAAACGCCCGTTTATTCCTGCTTCGATCAGCTGAAACGATACAGAGCTGCGATGGTCAAGAGAGCTTTAAAATGAATTATGAAAGCGAGAGAGAGAGAGCTGTGATTCCCCTGATTATTATCGAGCACAGATAAAAATACAAACATCCTGTATAAATCTGTGATCGCTGTAACTGCGTGTCCTTTCATTTCTAGGTGCTGAACATGTTCTTCACCTCGGAGGAGCTGCTGCTTGTGGTTGAGGCAATCTCTCTCAATGGTGGCCAGCTCGTGTTTGTGCTGCTGGATGATTTTCTTCAGGGCACTGTCTAGGTCCTGCTGCTGCTTCTGGAGGAACTCTTGTTCCTGGATGGAGGTGGACAGACATACACGAGACAACTGGTTAGGTGTTTTTGATGAAAAATGGACGTCACATCTCTGGTGGCCAAATAAGGTGTAGGATCTATTTCTGTGTTTACATCTGTTGAGAAAACCATCAAGATGTTAGACTTCTGTAGCCAGAGTGTGTGTCGCTCGGGGGCTTCCTGCCAAGTTTCTGCAAGCTACGCGCAGCTTGAGCCGACAGGAACACCTGGTAATGACCGTTTCACCTGCTCGCCAATGACTGATCGGAGCTCAGCTGATAATCAGAAGTCGGTAACACCAGTATGAAACACACTGACACACGGCAAACCCGACAAATTGCAGGGCGTCTTATTTAAATGCCATTCTGAAAAGTTGTGTTTAAAAACATAAATGATCTTCATGATGGTTAAATAGGGAGGAGCCACTTCTAGCGTTTGTCTGCATCGGGCTGCCAAGACTTGGGGACGGAAACTGCGAACTGGAAGACTTTTCTATATTTATCCAGCCTGGTATAAAATATCCAGCAGCTAATCTCGTAGCCCTTGGCCACCGAGTTCTACTTTACGTCCTGTTCATGACACCAGTAGTCTATGATAACTGCTTGTTATTTTACAGTCCAACATCTGATGTGAAAAACTTTTTCAGTTCTTCGCTGATGAGGTCCGGATTTTTCTCAGCTCCCACAGAGGTTCCTGTGTTGTAGCACTTTGCTGCCACTGGGGGACAGAATGAGAAATGTGTGGGGAAATTTGGGCTGTGAGCTGCTCTTAGTTGTGTTGCTGGTGCTTTAGCTTTGCTCTGCAGAGTGGACGGATAGATGGTTTTCATGTCTTATCAGCCCTGCTTCTCGGCTATTTATTGTTAGCAACTACTGGCTAAAGCTAACGCGCATCCAGTCAGCATAATATCGTTGAAGATGGCGCCGAGGATGGATGCTGCGCCTCAAGCTCTCTCCCCCAACATTATCTATTCCTTATTTATTCTTCTTATTATTCATTCTTTTCTTAGTTATGCAACTTGCTAAATTGAACCATATGATATAAATTACTATGCATCAGATCGGTGATGGAAAAAAACTTTTTTTTATCGCCGCCACCAGCTGACAAAAGGGAATCTCCAAGGCGCTGCCATGTACCTGTTGTTGTACCTGAGCGGCGGAGAAAAAGAGGGTCACGAGCTGGAGTCCTGGTCAAGCTGAGGAAACGGGGAATTGGCCTCCTCTACAGAGTATTCTTAAGGCAAATATTTAGTCATTGGACAACAAGCTGGATGAACTTCGGAGCAGGATGGTGTTTTAATGGGAGATTCACATCTGTAACGGAAACTTGGCTGGACCCCCCGATCCCGGAATACGCCATTGTTCCCGAGGCTGGACTGGACCATACATTCAGGAAAGAGCAATAGAGGTGGTGTCTGTTTCATGGTGAACAACAAGTGGTGCTCAGATGTGGGAATTATTTCTAGGGCTGGACTCCAGATCAGATGCCGGCCGTTTAATCTTCCGCGTGAGTTCACGTCGGTTGTCATGACAGCAGCGTTCCGCCACACGCTGATACCAGGCTCAGGGACAGCTTAAATTACAGCATCTTCTTATTGCTTCTTATTGATTTTACTGTAGAACTTATTTGTAGTATTCATGCTTTTTGTGTTTGACTATTTTTATGGTGGTTTATATTCTTTTCATCATTGTTAGGTGAGCCTGGGATTCAAGAATTTCATTGCCAATAATTGTTAATATAATATATTCATTCATTCAGGCAAGTTTCAGCTCTGAGGCCTATGTGTTGAAAATATATTTGTTTCTTCAGCCTTGTGTTTACGTAGGCAACTTGCTCCATCACATACTTGCTTGGGTACTATGCTTGTTACCAGAGGTTCCACTGGGAGGGTGCAATTAGGGACCTGGACCAGATGCATAGGGTGTACACAAGGTGATAAACATGGTAACAATAAGGAGTCTGGCTAGTTAATTTAAAGATCACAGAAAGAAACCACAGCAGCGGTATCCTAGATGGAGTAACGCCCTGAAATCAAGCACACCGTGACAGCAGTGATGTTTGCCAATGCAAGAAACTGTCAATGATACATGCAAATGCAAAATACATGAGGCGGCCATGAAAAACATTGATAATTAAAAGAGTATATTCTCAGCCTTAGGGTGTTGGAGAACCATCCATCTGTCTGCCCATGTTTAAAAAAGTGGCAGTCTGCGCAGGGTGAGAAACTCTGCCTAACGACCAGCTCAGTTCTTTACTCATTGCACCATAAATTAATTTCTCACTCAATTTTTTCCTTCATGATTCTTGGTCTATCCTGTTCTCTCTCATGCTCATCAGACTCCTAATAAATGGGCTGTGGTCTGTCTTTCATGTGCGTTTATATTATTGATCTTTTCAGCATCAAACTGTCAGCATGGATCCATTTTTCTTGTTAAACTCATCTTCGTTTAGCTACTTTCCATCGTGCTACATCTCTGCTTTTTCTCCCACATGGTCACTAAAAAAAGCTCTAAATGTCACTAAGTATCAGTAAACTTCTCTGCAGCTGTTAATGTGCAAGTAGCAGTTCAATGTCTATAAAGGACCATGCAGATGTTAAACAGGAAACCTTCTGAGGGCAGACAGCAGAACAGTTTCCACTTCCAGGTCTTAGTCTGAGCATGAGAAATTTGTTGAAGTCACAGATCTGCTTCAAAAGAATGCGCGAACAGAAAAAGTGACAGAAGAAAAGAGGCCAGACTCCAAACCTGAGAAGGCATCAACAACCACACAGAGGTTTCACTTATATCCTGTAAGGGAGCGCTGCAGAGCATGCACAAGGACAACTCAAAGGACTGAATCATAACGTGGGCCACTCCCTGTGGATCACAGTTCGTTACCCTCCCACACGCTGCTCGCACACTGCAGCCGCCCAACAAACTCAGGTAGATACAAGCGTTTTTGAACATGAAGATATAAAAACAGCATCAAGTAGAGAAGATAAAAAAGGTGTCCAGCACTACTCCGCTACAGAATCCACTGCAAACTGAGCCTTGTTACCTCCTCTGGCGGCGCTTGAATAATATCCTCTTTAATGCATTTCATGATAGCGTTTGTCACATGCTTTGGAGAAAGTCCTGCTTCATATTTGGCCTGTACTGGTGCAGCCTCGAACAACAGATGGAAATAAAAAGACAAGAGCTGTGGATAGATTAGGACCACACAGGAGAATAAATTGGAAGTGGCAGACGACTGATTTAACCCCGGTCTAGCTGCAGAGGTTACGCAAAGCACAAAGCACAACAAAGTACCACGAATTGGAACATTCAAGCTTTGTAATGTTTTGGAGGGGGCAATGTTTGGGTAGAGGGGGTGAGAGGAAACAAAAGACAGCAGAATGGTTTAGCTAACCTCCTTTTTTCGGTTCTTCAGCATGTTCTGGTACTTGGACAGTTCTTTTTCCTGCTCGGCCTTGATGCGTTTGGCCTCGTCCCGCAGCCGGTTGGTGTGCTCCTGCTCCAGCCTCTCAATGGTCTGCTTCTGCTGGCGCTCTAGGTTCTCCACCTCCTGGTCGTACTGACGCTTCTTACTCTGGAGAACAGAGAAGGTGACGTCACTTCAGAGAACAGAAAGGTTAGAAGCACTCCGACAGCTTTTTTTATAATTTGGTTAACGTTTGGTCATGCCAACATTCCTCCAGACCATCCTGGTCAAAAAGATGCCATCCAGTGTGTTCAGAACTGTTTTCTTCACTTCATCTGAAAGTAGTCTGGATCTGGATCCTGAGATATGAGCCGTGTTGCTGTCTTAAACTTGCAGAGCAGCTGATTTGAAAATTAAGGCTAAGTTCACACTGCAGGTCTTAATGCTCAGTTCTTACAGATGTGATTTTTCCGTGTGGTTGTTCACATATTTAATACGCCTGCCACCAGATTCCAGTGTTTACGGCCCTAAAATGACCCTCATATACAGAAGACAACGTGACGTCCCATGCAGAATGTTATGTTTACAGAGGCAAATATGTATGCTACACGTCATCATGAGCATCAGCTTTAAGTTGTGGTGCGATAGGAGCCAACTAAATTCTGAGATATTGTTCTCTCCTTTGTTTACATACGATCTTACTGCGTCCCACCTCCTCCGGTCTGTCTCGCCTCAATGACGTAAAGTCAGATGAAACACGACCACATACAAAAGCGGCCCGGGTCAGATTTAAAAAAAGATCAGATATGGGTCACATATGGGCCAAAAAGTCAGACTTGCATAACCTCGAACATAGTCTAAGTTTGCTGCAAGTTTAGCCAACTAGCTGCTCTACTATCACGGCTTTTGGCCAGAAGGTACCAGTCAGTTCCACTCTCTGGTCATGTGGTTTGTTTGTTTTTTACAAGAATCCTACGCACCCACTCATCCTGGTGATGTTGTCACGATTCTTCTGTGAACCCAACTTTATTTAGTTACAAGGACAGAGGCTGGGTTTCACATAACTGGGTCCATTCTGACCAACTGCATTACAGTTGAGAAAGTGTTACCAACCATCTGTCACAATGTTAACATCCACATCGTAGTTTTCATTCATTTTATCACTATGAGTAACTTTTAGCTTTAGCTTAACACCAGATAACAGCTTTACTTTATAGACTTAAAGCGGTCTGATCCCAGGTTACTGGAGGTAGGACACTTATATGTAATTCATACAAACCCTATTCAATAAATTTTATTTATTTAACCAGGAAAAACCTCATTGAGATTAAGAATACCCTTTACAAGAGTGTCCTGGCGAAGACAGCAGCAAACCAAGTTCACTTGACACACGGATGTCACCCTAACCCTATGTAATGTATAGAGAAAGAAACATTTAACTAACTACCACAGCAGAAGCCAGAATGAAGAAGCTCAGTTGGCAGAGCATCAGTCTCCCATGTTGGAGACCAGGGTTCGAATCCCCCAGGGGACGAACATTAACACCTTCCAGTCGGGTCCTTAGGCAAGACCCTAAACGCTGCTGCCCAACCATTGTAAGTCCCTCTGGATAAAAGCGTCAGCTAAATGTCTGTAATCTTCTTTTCATGTTCTGTTACTCTGAGGACGATCCTGTTGACTTCACGGTGAAAGTCCTACAGCGGACATGTGAAAAATGATTTTTACTACTGTTAATTTGCTCTGAGAGCCCAGAATTTTCACTAGCCCTCACCACATATTTCATCACTACTTTACTGTGAACTTTTAGACTTTTGTAGTTTGAATAATAAAAGGTCTTAATCTTTGAAAGCTCTTTGATGCAGGTCATCACGCTTAAACATGATTTCATTCCTGTAGCTATGTTCTTCATAAACAAGACTTTCACATTGATCCTTTATTGAAGTCTACAATTTATTATCATTTTGTTTTTATTTATCACAGTTTGTTTATTACTTGGTTTGTTTATCTTAGGTTCTGACCTATTGTGTAGGGCTGCTCGATTATGGGAAAAATGATAATCATGCAATCAATCAACGGAGCGACGTCGCCTCCCGTGTGTCCAGCCCATAACTTGAGAGGTGTTTGCATCTGGAGTTGAATTAAACTAAAGCGGCTGGGAATGTGGGGGGAGTCTGCGACAGTGGGAGGAGTCTGCAGCAATGGGAGGAGTCTGCAGCAGAGCGCAGCAATGCCAGTGGCGTCGATTTGCAACTGAAAACAGCTGAAGAGTAAACTGCGAAGGAGCTAAATAATCAGACCGTTTCATTTTAATGGTTGTTGAAAACCCAAATCGTAATTGAGATTAAAATTCCATTAGTCGCCCAGCCCTACTATTGTGCCCAGGTTTTTATTTTTTATATTGCGCTTTCATTCTTCTTCTGGTTATTTATATCCAGGCCTTAGATGAGTACCTGCTTTTTGTGTTCTGTCCTTCTGTGTCTAATATTCTGTTTTGGTTTTTTGTACAAAGGATGGTCTCTCGTACTTTTACGGCAAAACAAATCTAACTTTATCAAAACCTAAAAGGTATTGATAAGGTTACTTTGAACCATGATCATTCATGTCTTGCCTTTTTTTAAAAACTGAGGCAAAAGTTCCGCTCTGAAAATACTCTCCCTGGGAAACGCGAGCAAGTCCAGATGTGAGACTTGAGGTTGTATCAGTAGTTATGATGGTTTGGGACCAGGAGGTTAAACATATAAGCAGGCGTTTAACTGCATCCACCTCAGAAGCTGAAGTAACACCTGCTTCAGAAGACGATACAAGCTAAAGGCCACCAGTTCTGCATGTGGATGACAAAGACTACACACATCTGTGAAGCTATAAATCCCAGACAGAGTGTGAGGCCTCACCGTGGTTTCCTGTTCAAAGCGCCGGTAGATTTGCTCCTTCTGCTGCTGCAGCTTGTTACTGAGCTGCTGCTGGGCTCTCTGCTCCTCCTTCTGCAGGAGACGAAGCTCCCTCAGCTCCTGCCGCCTAAATAGGAAGAGACACAGGATGCTCATTTGTGTCATTTCTTGCGTAACAAATAAAGATTAGACCCCACACTCGGGTCAGCCAACAACTCATTTTCATAATATTTGAACGAAAGTGCTTCCTGGTGTGCATGAAGGCAGAGTAACTACCTGAGGAATCTCATCTCCTCGTTCTTGGTGTCATTGTCAGTGATGATCTTTGAGGTTGTCACGCTGACTTCCACCCCGTCCACAATGAACTTGCGAGTCTTTTTCAGCGTCTTCTTCTGACGTTTGGTGTCCTGAGAAAACAGTTTTACAGATGAGTCACTTTTATAATATCTGCTGTGTGAGGCTGTGGAGTCGGTGCGTTACCTGTATAGAAACAGTTCCAGGCTCTTTTGTTTTGGACAAAAAGCTTGAGATGGACAGATTCAGGTCTACACTGCTGTTATCTCCAGCTGAAACACTTCCTGAATCCAAGTCTCTCTCTTTGTCATCTTTAGCTGTGTCTGGCACCGTCTTCTCCTCCTCAACATTTGCTCCTTCTTTTGCTGTGGCCTCCTCTCCGTTCTCCTCTTTCAGGTCAGCTCTATCTGGCTCCGGGACAGTCAAAGCCACTTTTAGATGTTTGTATCGGTCTTCCTCCTCATCCTCTGCTGGAGTGCTTGGCTCCTCCGAAACGGGTGTGTTTTCCTCCTGAAGAGGCTCAGAGACCTCTGGAACCTCTGCTGTATCCACTTCTTTTTCATCCTCAACGTTCATTTCTAGCTGCTGTAGTTCCTTAGAAGGTGCCTCTGGTTCAGGTAAGGAAACTTCAGTCATTGGCTCTGGAATTTCATCCTCCACTGGTTTCTTCTCAGCCTCTTCTTCTTTAACTGGAGTGTTTGAATCCACCTCTGTGTGCTCCTCTGCGGCAGGCTCTTCTACAAACCTGGTCTCAACCACGTGGTTGGCCATGGGAGCCTCATTGGGGGTGGACACCGGCAGATTTAGCTCGATCTTCTCAGGGACGGATTCCAAAATGGAGGGAGAGAGGGGAATTTTCTCATCCTCTGAGCTGGCAACACTGACATCAGATGGGGCACGTTTGTGGCCCTGAAACAAAAACAACATCACAGGTTAGGATGACTAACATGTATATTGATTCATTCATTTTCTATACCACTTAGTCCAATTAAGGGTCACAGGGAAGCTGGAGTCTATCCCAGGAATTAGAGGTGAGAGGCAGAGTACACCCTGGACTGGTCACCAGTCCATCACGGAGCCAACACAGAGAGAGAAACAACCAGGCTCACTTCTAGTGACTAATTAACCTAACATGCATGTCTTTGGACAGTGGGAGGAAGCCAGAGTGCCTGGAGAGAACCCACGCATACACGGGGGGAACTCCACACAGAAAGGCCACTGCATGAACCCCCACCCAGCCGAGGCTCGAACCGGTGACTGGTTACTTTTATTCAAACTGCTAAAGCCTCAGCTTGCTTTGACAGAAACAGGACTAAAGCATTTCAGTCAGAATCCATATGAAACAAAGCCCATCACTCATACCTCCCTGTCCTCTGGACCAGTTGGATTTCATTCATAATGTTCTTACACAAGTGGGTGATTTATATTTCCTGACTATTGATTAACCCTTAACACACCAAGCAATGATTTACTATTTTTAGTCTGACTGCTATTCATTATATAAAAATGGGTGTAGAAGCTGAAGCCTTTAAATCCCAGTAAACATGCAGATATGATGTTTCCAGGACAGCCTTATTATAAGTCTAAAATTATGTAAAATAAATGTATAAATAGATCTAGCAGCATAAAGTTAGACCAGAAGAAGAAAGCAGAATTTATTCCTAACAGAACTTTGTAGAAATAACA
>JBAMHW010000004.1:33888985-33904549 GCA_037177495.1 Rhadinocentrus ornatus
TGGACGTTACCGTCAATCTAAGCTCTCTGATTGGTGGAAAGTCTGACAGGAAGTGGCTTCATCATCATTTCCAGGTCGGAATAGAGGTCTCTTAGCAACATAGTGATCTTTTTTTATTAGGAAAATGTGATTATAAATATTAATTAAAATTTATTATTTTATCACGGATCACTCATTATGGATTTACCATCACAATTTACCTCCCAGTTACACACTACCGTTCCTGAGAAATTGGTGATTGTATAAGTCATAGCGCTCGGGAACGCCAGAGATCTAGAGGAGCTTGAAGAGTTAAAGTTTCCAACTCATCAGATCCGTCAGAAATATTGATCACTTTTTCTCCAGGATGTTTACAAAATGAGGTCTACTTCCAGGAAGTGGAGGAAGTTCAGGAATGTTTATTTAGCAGAAATGTTAACAGTACAAAAACCAGAAAAAAATAATAAATGATTTATTACCATTACTTGTAAAAATATCCCTGAATCATAAATTCTGTCACAAAAACTCAGTATCTGATGTTTTACTGGATTATAAAGCATAATTAGAACATATCCACGTGTTAAACTCACAGTAAATATAAAGAGCTAGTGTACAAATGAAGAAATTAATGTAAAAGAACAGAAAAAGCCCCTAGCCTCCATATTTTGCCCAACTACTGAACAAAATCCCCTCTAGACTTGTAAAAAAAAGGTCCACCCACCAGATGTGCCTCTGTGTCTTCCTCCTCTTCCTCCTCTTTGTGCTCTTCGATCTCCTCGGTAACCTCGGCCTTTGCCTCAGCGATCAGCTCCCTCAGTGGTTTGCTATCAGTCACAGTCGACACAAACGAATGCTGCGCAACAAAAGGACACACTTTTTATTTCTGGCCAGCTCAATGCTTTTTAATAAGTTTTATAATATAATAAGTACTTCAGGATTATTGGAAGCGAAGACTTGAACTCAATGACCATAATCCCATTCAGTTCGACATAAACTGCTTACAGTATGGTGGCTCACAAACATTAGGAGTTAATGAATGGCAAACATTCCAGACAATGCAAGCCAAGATTACAAACACTACATCTACAACCTCACCTTCTTTGGCTTGGAAATCTGCTGCACATATTCTACCGCTGGTCTGATAATGTGAAGCTTCTTTGATATCAAAACCTTCATTGGCGGCATGCCGCTGTTTTGTATTTTCAAGCCCATTGAGCTTTCCTCAGTGCAGATAAGTCCCTCTGGAGCAGCGTGGTGCGATAGTTCCTGTGTGTGTTTGAGAGAGAACGTGTCCTCGCTACCTCCCTGTACAGTAGGTAAGAGGCTCTAACTCGGCCGAGCAAGTTAAACCCAACGGAAAAAGAAAAGCCTGCTAAGCTGACGTCAGCTCAAGCACAGAAGGATGACTGCCAGTCCCTCCAGGACAGATGGCTCAGCACCTGAGACAGAGCAGGTAAACAGATGTCGTCTAAGACTGCTTATGCTCTGACGGCAGGTGGTGTGTGGGTGTGGGTGGGGCGAGTGAGGGTCATATGACTGAAGTGTGGAGGTAATGGAAGTAACAGATTTTAAGTGTTCAGAGCTTTGGTTGGAGAAATGTCTGGAATAAGGCACCTGCAGAAGCTGCGCTGTACTCCATCTGTTGTCCACGTTCTTATCGAGGCACCGCTTCAGGAAATCACTAAATTCTGGAGACCTGAAAGGCAGAAGTCATACGTGAGATTGTAAAAAGTGCCTGAGATAAAAGCAAACGTTGAATGTCTTCTGCAGAGCCAGAAAAACTAACTCAGGTTCGACTCAAACCAGCAGCTCTGAGGCCGTGCCCTCATTGTGTCCACGCCGCGACTCACCAACGTGACGGCTGCATCAGGGTAGGAGGATCGGCCTTGGCTATTTTCAGCAGGACCCTCATAGGGTTCATCTCGTGATTGGGCGGCTCAATCTGTGCCAGCTCAATTAAGGTGACCCCGAGGGACCAGATGTCTGCCTTGTAGTCGTATGGACGGTCCTTGGAGGTCTCACACATCACGACCTCCGGAGCCATCCTGGAAGAAGGTTGAAAGGAGATGTGGATGCAGAAAGCTTCGCTGGGCAACGTACCTACTATATTCCTAATATTTTACTCACCAATAAGGAGTTCCGATGAAAGAGTCTCTCCGCTGCAGCGTTTTGGTATTTCTGGCGGACACACCAAAGTCAGCTGGAAGACATGTGGTTCAAGCAAAACCAGAAATTAGTCAGAGGACAAATACTGTCATAATTTTTCACCAAAACTGAACTCTTGAGACGCCCAATCAGTGAAGGCATCATAAAACAAATTCAACTGCCTGATGTTGTTCTAAAGCTGTAACTCCATTTCCAGCATGGCGGCATTCTGTGGCATCGTGTGTGAGTAATAGCCCAGTGTGCCAGCAGGAAGGTGAAAGGGCACTTCTCTGTGTGTTATGTCACCGTTCAGAATGCTTGCTGTGTATCATTTCCCAGTGACTCATCGCCTCTAAGTACGCTGCATTACAGCATCTTCTATGCATGTGTTGGCGAACATCCTAAGCTGCAAAACCAACAGCTGCTGTGTGCATAAAAACCTCAAATTTATGTTACAAAATCCAAAAAACACCTGGCAACAGTAATTCAGTATCATTTTCTTTTAAGGCTCTTTAACCTCTAACTTGAGTAAAGTCCCCTGAATAGAGGTCAGTATAACATGTATATTCACGCTTTCTACTGTGCTGCAGATGAATTTACTCTGCAACTCTGCAGTTATCTCACATGTCTCAACTTTCTCTTGAGACCAAGATTATACATACAGCCCTTGCAGTTATGAACATTCATTTTGGGTATGTCAGAAAACAATAAGGCCTAGTCAAGAAGAATGGCATATTATCACCTACAAAAAAATAAATAAAATAACAACAATACAACGGTGCATGGTATGATTGTCAGCATGACGTGACCCTATGCTTGGAGAGAAATTTCCCATTCTCTTCTGTTATACAGCAGTTTACTCAGGCATAGTAACAGACACTGGTAATACATTCTGAGGACCTTAGATGTACCCTGACACCAATAACATAAAAATTAACCTTATTATGGTGGAGCAAATTTTCATTTACTTTGGGTAAGACGATTTTCCTGAAAATATTAGCTTCAAAAAAGTTTATGGGAAATTCCCGAAGCTTTGAAAAACACATGACCACTGAGAGGTGAAGTTATAAACTTGGATAGTCTTATGTTGGCCTTTTGTTTCCCAGCAGAAAAATGCACCTTGCAACACTGCAACAATGGTTGAGAATGTTTTGAAGAACACAACATGTCTGAGATGTTGAACTTGGCCCTTATGCTTTCCCAATCTCAAGCCAATCGAGCATCTGTGGGATCTGCAGAACAAACAAATCCAGCTACGGATGCCTCACCTCACAACCTGCTCCTAATGGCATGGTGCCTGATATCATAGCTTATCCTCAAGAGGTCCATTCTCTCTCATCAGGGGTGTTTTAGGGGCAAAAGGTGAACCCATTTAATATTCTGTGGGTGGTCACTATATCATGGCTGATCAGAGTTTCATGATCTATTGTTATTGGCTGTAATAATGGTGGAAACTGCAAAATCCAGCAACATAAAACAACTGCTGTTGAACAAAGTGGTGTATTTTAAAAATAGAGAAAATAAAGGCATTACAAGTATGTACATTTTCTGGATTACTGTGTATAGAAGCAAGAAGCACAGCCATTCTTTCTGTTGCACACACATGGGCCATTCAGTCATGGGAGAGGTCATGTGAACGTGTAAGAGTCTTGCATTAACACAGCTGAAAAACAAGCCGTTTTTTCTGGTTTACAGGACATGGTGACGCCATGACAAAGTTTTATCTGTTAATAGACACTGAATTGTGTAAACAAATGCTTCATATTGTTAGCTGAACCAACTCTGTATTCATTTTGCATATGTAAATAGGCAGCATGTAGCAGCATTATACAGCACATTCCTGCACTATTTCAAGCAATTAAACCAGGAAGAAAACCTGGAATGGAGCCATTGTCTTCCAGGTGGAAATGTGGTTGAATGATGGTGATCAATGATCACTCAAATGCTTGGTGAAATCAGATGATAAAAAAAACACCAGCAGAACTCAGGGCTATGTAGAATAGTCAGGATAAGTACATTTCCACATGAATAATGTGAAGAGAACTTCAGGGATTAGAACTGAACAGCTGAGCAGCTTCAGGAAAACCACTTTTCAACAGACTTGAGTTTGCTAGAATAATAAAGATTGGAGTCTGGAGCAAGGTCCTGTACAGGGTTTCCGCGACGTGTAAATGACCGTGGCGCACCGCCATGACAAAGTAAAAGCCACCATGCCTTCAGAATTTTCTTTTTTCAGATGTTACAAATGTAAAATATATTCTATGAATGGATCCATATTAACAAAATCTATATTTTCGCACGTTTACGGACCACATTAAGAGTGTGAAACAATACTACAATTTTGCAAATGTGATACTACTCCGCAAATAGCTTAATTTTGAAAAACCAACACTAGAATCTCAACTTCCTGTCTGTTCTACTGTGGCTCCCTCGAGAGTGGCGGCAGAGGTCACAGAGCGAAGAAAATGGAGAAAGAAAAGGCTGAGAGAAAGGTACCTAAGCAAGGATAAGTTTAACGAATATTTTGCTCAAGTTTCAAAAACTCGTGGAGAACATCTTGCATGTGGTCTGATGAGTCCAGATTTACCCTGATCCAGAGTGATGGGAGCATCTGGGTAAGAAGAGAGGCAGATGAGGTGATGCTTCATGTACCTAATGTACAAGTCTGTGGGGGCAGTCTATGATCTGGGATTGCTGCAGTTGATCAGGTCTAAAATGAGGACAGCTGATACATGAATATTCTGAATTCATCTTCCCTGATGGCACGGCCATATTCCAAGATGACATTGCCAGGATTCATGGAGCTCAGATTGTGAAAGAGTGGCTCAGGGTACAGGAGACATTATTTATACATTTGGATTGGCCACCAGAGTCCAGACCTGAACCCCATTGAGAATCTTTGGGATGTGCTGGAGGTCAGACTCTCCCAACATCACAACAAGAGCTTGAAGGACAACAACTCTGGATGGAAATGAATGTTGTGACTAGGGTCTAACCAATATGGATTTTTTGAGGCCGATACGATTCTGATATTTGGCAGAAAAAATTTCCGATTCTTTAAATTTGTTTTTAAATATATAATAAATAAATTAACTTCATTTTTGGTTCATTAACGCTTACACCGCCACTTTAAAACAGAAGAATCTCCAAAAACATGCAACAAAGCATTAAATAACTCGGAAATTAAAATATATAACCTTATAAAAAGTCAATCTATAAATGAATTGTATAAATGAATGATGAATTAATTAAATATATCTAATTTTGTACTTCTTGCGGATGCACATTAGAAGTAGGTTGAAGTACAGGCAGAAAAATATATATAAGGTGTACGCCTTATATAACAAACGTGTGACGTTAGCAATACATTATTTTTGCAGCCCTCTGATGCCCTTTAATGTTAAATTACATTTTCTTTACTCCAATATTTTCTTTGCCATGAAATATATCATGGCATATATTATACATGAACCAAAATAAAAACCAGATATGCTTTTCTCAAATGTCAAAAAGACGTGATCTTTGATAGACTTGTATTTTATACATATGAGGGTCACACATGGTCTGGCACTATTTGTAACACATAGTGAGTCGATGTTACAGCCTGTCACGTTAGTATTTTCTGACAAAGTAAGACTAAGGGAGACATGACATCATAACGGTGGCTGAAGACAGACTGCAAAATTAATAATAAGTTTTCGGCGCTGCAGTGAATAAACCTCCTACCCTCTGCATTCACATCTTTCCTCCTAAAATACGCCTCAACCTGCAGCTGACGGAGTCATGAATGCACGTTCTGTACTCTCAGATTTTTTGTACACTTACGTTATTTCTGCAGTTACTTGCTACTTAGCTAATGCTATGCTAGGTCGGGATAAAAACAGCCATGTTATTGCTAACATTGACGGGTGTTATGGCCATTTCTTAGGAATAACTTAACCACACGATATGTGTGAACTGCCGACATCAGCCAGTTCATGGCTACAAGTCAACGTTGCAATATATGTCTATGGTTGCAATCATAGACATATATACAACGCTTTAACATTTTACATGCACATCCTGTTCCGGTGCTTCACACTTCAAAATAAGAGTTCCGCTCACAGCAGTTAGCCAAAACATTACATAGGGTATCGACTTAAGCTAATATAGCACAACTTTAGCAATGCAACGTAAATAAAAGCTGACCGACACAACGAAGCACGCATCACTCGTCATTACACATGGCAAACAGAGTTGAACTGAAACTAGAGACATGTGGAGTCATTAAATTCACAACATTATTATACACTTACCAGTCAGCAAGCTCCACTCGGCCGACTGCTAAATGTAACCTGGCTAGCTACTAGCTACCCTTGTTGAAAAAACAGGTTGATGACTGTAGGATTGAATGGAGTCAGAGCTCCATCTAGTGGACGACGCAAAGAAATCATTCTGCACGACTCCGACCTGTTTTAGAAAGTAAGAATAAATCGGCGAATAATCGGCAAAAAAACAACGGCCGGTATTGGCCATTTTGAAAAGGGCTAATATCGGCCGATTAATCAGTCGGGCCCTAGTTGTGACATTGCAGAACCTTTTTAAAACTATGTGAATGGGTGGTGTAATAAAAGCTCAAGGTGGTCTAATGAAATATTAGTGTGTGCCTTTTTTGGGGGGGATGGCCAGTGTATTTCCTAACTTTAAAATAAAAATCTTATAAATCAAAATAAAGAAAAAGGTGTGTATTCTGGTAATAAATCCATCTTGACTCAGATGAAAAATTTGTGCACTCATCTTCCAACAACAGTGATTATAGCCTGAGTGGACTGAAGGCTAAATCATACAGTTTCAGGTGATTGGAAACTGGTTGAGACAGCATGCGCAGTTAACAGTTGGAAATATGTTTGCACTTACCCAGCTTGACGTCACCCTCCAGCGTGAGGAGGATGTTGCCTGCTTTCAGGTCTCTGTGAATAATTTTGTTTTCATGGAGGTAAGTGAGCGCCTGCAGAGTCTGCTTGCACACCACCCTTATCTGAGGCTCCGTCAGGGGTCTCTCCAGCTCTGAAAAGGAGCAGCAAGAAGCACAAAACATATGCTTAGAATTAACTTAATTTTCCTCTGGTTTGAGCCAGAATCTGAGCTGTTTCCTTGCACATGTGTGCAAAGTATAAATGCTGACTCACCGAGCATGACAGCATCCACTGCCCCTCCTGCACAGAACTCGATAAGAATCTGAGGAAAGAGGGTCAACTTGTTTTTAAAATTTGCAACGTGTGCATTTCTTCATGAAAAACACAATGCAGACATGATTGATTGCTGATTACGCAAATTAATTGTGATATGTGCTTCAAAATGCATTAGCAACAGGGATAAGAGCCGGCTTTTCGTAAAGCAGCACCATGCAGGTTGAACTTCATGTCCTAAACTTTATTATGATGGTCTGGAAAGGTTCAGAGAGTAAAACTGTCCCGTTTGCATTTAGAATGAAAAAACTCAAACTGTGCATCCAAACTATTCACTAAAACCTTCACCCACTCTGTATGAATAAAACACTTTGCACTCTTAAATGTGTTTAGAGGCTTTTAATATGGCTGTTGATGTAAGAGGATTGGCCCAGTTGGGGAAAAATGAGTCTCACAGCTGCTTGGTAGCTTGCTAGCTGTACTGCTAGACCTCATGCCTTATTCTGCAAATAGGATTCGAGTATCTACGGACACAGCACCTCAGGCAGAGGTGATAATTATGTTCAGCAGGTAAGACAAAGCACCTGGAGTCTCTTTACTGGGCTTAAAAAACAACAACAATAAAACCCAGCTGCTCTCTACTGACATTTCATTGGCCTCAGTGCCACTCCCACGAAAAGGGAAGTAAAACTACACTTCTGCAATGCTTTTGGAGCTATTGAGAAACTAATTGTGCTTGATGCGTTAGCCCTCAATGCTGTGGTGGGATCGGCCTGCATTTAAAATGGAAAACCCCTCAGAATAGTAAAAGAAAAAAGACACCAAGCTTGAATGGCGTTCCTCCACTCAGCTGAGCTTTTCAAGACTGTTCCACTTCCAACAAAGCCCCTACAGGACATACAATGCCTCAAGTCTTGAAGCAGTCTCGGCTATTCCACATGCACACGGTTCTAGTGTTTCTCTGTAGGCGTGCTGTTGTTTTAGTGGCTCTGCTGTCGTACAATGGCCTACAGTGGGTTTTCAGAGCGGCATTGGGCAGACAGGAACCACAGGCCAGGGCTGTGGTTCCTCTCTCACTTTGTTTATTTGACAAACTATGCATTCCCATATTTTCTAACTCATTCATGTGGCACAAAGAGGGAGGATGTGGCTAGACATGATTTCACCACCAAATTTCAGGCTAGCAAAAGCAGAGTAGCGACACTAGAGTTTGAAACTGTAATTAAATTTAAATTAAAAACAGCAAAAGGGAGATTTTTATTTCAGTCTGCAGTCGTCAAGTCAGTTAGGATTTTACAGAATGAAGTCTTTGATCTGGAGCAGGAAATACTTTAGATGTTCTCTCCTCTTTGCATGAACAGGTGTTGCAGAGGCCTCCATCAGACTGTGGTCATTGTTTGCAGGACAATGAGGAGGAAAAGGGCAGAGCGCTCAACACAGCACACTGAAATTATATACTCAGGTGATCAGGAGAGACAATAATGGTCTGACTGTCTTTTTAGATGTTTGCAAGCTGACTGACAACAGAAAAGGTGGGATGTTTCTGCCCACTGAAGGGCACATCCCCTTTTTATTTCTGCATTTAGCCATCTACACCGAGTCATTGAAAAGCCAGAATTACTGACCTGTTGTCTGCCTTCGTTCCCAGAGTTCCCCCCGCTTAGCTGTTCATTTATTTGTGAACACTTCCTCTGTATTGGCTTTAATTTGTCAAAGGGACTAAAGCACTGCATTTAATGACTAATATTTACGTTCATGCATCAGACGCCTAAGTAGCGGCGAGAGGAATCTGTTTAAAATAAATTCCTCTGATGAAAGAAACAAAAGCATTTCAAAAATGCTTCATATCAGAAGCAGGTGGATTATAAACTGGTATGATGATTAACAGCTCTTAAAGCTGCTTGTTTCTGCTGCTCGTGTGAACTTTGCCCACTGACTCTGATAATACTTTTGTAGTAAAGAAAATTCATAAAAAAATATTTCATCGACAGCAGAGATGCACGTTAAATATGTGGAATGTTTTATACATGTTTTAATACTGTTTTTTCCCACACTGGAACTTCATTTCTTGCATTTTATCTATTTTACTTTTCTTTGTTTTTCTTTGATTTCTTTTAAAGTTTGTTTTTTAATGTACCTGTTATTGCTTCATACGTAGCTAAAACATAGCTAGTGTTGCTATGTTTGATGTAAAGCACTTTGAATTGTCTTGCTCATGAAATGTGCTATACAAATAAAATTGCCTTGTGTAATGCAGACTTTAAATCAACTTGCAATCTTAAGAAAAACAGATTTGACTGTTAGCCTAAACGCCACACACTCACCCAGAGTTTGCTCTCATAATAGAAAGCGTCGAGCAGTTTGACAATGTTTTGGTGATCACAAGAGGCCAGGATGTCGATCTCCACAGTGTAGTCCTCCAACTCCTCCTCTGTCTTTGTGTCAATGACTTTGGCAGCAGCTAGAATGCCTGTCTGCTTGTTCTGAGCCTGCAGATGAAGATATTGTTAAATTAGTTGATTTGCAGCTCTTTTGCTACCTCAGCTGAAGCACAACTCTCTCCTTGCAATGCCTCAATAACACATCTCAGACTATGAAGGTGGTTTATGTTGGACTGCAGGTGGTCTCAGCTTTAAATAAAATAAATACATAACAGGACCATAAAGTGGATATAACAAGAAAGAAACACTGCTCTGCTTGAGGTCTGAAGATACCAGCAGAGTTTGTGACACGTCTTGTTGAAGTGGAAAATTCTCCTGATTGTTTTGGCTTTCCTGCAGACAGGATGTGCTTCAAGTAGCTGCTCAATATGGGATGCAGCCACTTCCTGGTGACACACTCGTGTGTCAGTCAGCCATGAAAGCTGTTTAGAAGCTCATAAACCTCTCCATTCTAGTGTTGCTACAATCCAGCGGTACATTAGAACTGGGACAGACCAAAGCCCAGTTTTATATACACAACCAGGGTTTATTATTTGTGGATGTCAATTTGTTTGAGAGTGGAGCCTTTAACACCAGCGAAATTTGACAATTTTCTCTTATTTTTGTCAAATTATACACCAAACATTCAATCGAGACAATAACAAGCAGAGGTAGCAGTAATAAAATTAGTATTAAAGTGTTTGTTTTGGTACTTTTTGGGACTGGAAGCACCATTTAGCTGTTATGCTGCAAACAAGCAGAACAAACCCCTTTTTTTAACCCTTTTTAAACCACGTTAAAAGCATGTGCCAATACACAAAATCTGCGTGGTATCTTATGCAGACTTTGGCTTGCTTTTAATCTTTGTAATTTAATTATTTTATATGATTTTATTATGATTTTTGAACACCCCTTTAATTACTTCTTAACATGATTTTGTCTTTATTTTTATTTTATTTATTTTAATCTACATTTAATACCTCCCCTGCAACCTGCTGTAATACTTGTGTTTTATCTAAAGCACTTTAAATTATTTGTACATGATGTGATATACAAATAAACATGCCTTGCCTTGCCTTCCTTTACCAGATATAAAAGATACAAAAACTGGCAACTTGTAACTAAATGTGAAAGAGGATTAGGTGTAAACTTCATATGACACCAAGATTTCCTGGAAGTGTAAGTTCAGTTACTTAAAAGTGGCCTCAAATGGCAAAAAAATGAATGAAACAAAAAACTAACAAAAAAACAAACCTTTAACAGAACAGACTTCCTGGTGTGGAACAAAAAACAGTCCTTGTATGAGATAAAATGAACTGCCACTCATGTAAATGAGGTTTCTGGCTCCAGTTGTAAATTAACCAAACCTGATTACCGTTAAAGTTATATGGATGCATTTTCATTGGCTTTCTGAAAAACAGCTTAGAAATCGTTTGGATACCAACATTGTCCACCAACACCATAAAAACTTACAAAAACATCTTGAAAATCTTTAGAAATGGCAGAAACAGTTCATTAAGTTTGGCATCAGGAAAACGAGCCAGTCTGCACGACTGAGTAAATCGTATAAACCAATAAAAATACATTCCCAAGTAAAGCAAAACGTGTTGGTAAACTTTGGAAAAAGATGCTGTGCAGTTGTAGTCATGCTGAGAAAGCAACTATACCCTCTCAGATCTAAGATTTTCTGTGTCAGGACAAGAAGTACAATAAGCTGGTCGTTACCAGGTAACAATATTAGGTTAATAGAACCTTGGATCAACACATTGTATCATGTTATGATCTGTTTAGGAGAACAAAAGAACCCATGATTTTATCACTTGTAGAACCTTTATTCATAGTACCTTGGATGGATAGGTTACAGTTACAGGCTTCTCATGTTGTTGTGGAGGATTTTTTTCTGCTCTTTCTGACATTCATTCAGGTTTGCAGCACTGGTTTCTGCCCAGCTCTCTAAAGGTCCCACCACAGCAGTCCAGTCAGGTTGAGGTTTGCACTTTAACTGGACCATGTCAACACCTTGATTCTTTTCTTTTTCAGCCATTCTGTTGAAGATCTGCTGCTGTGTTTGGGATCATTGTCCTGTTACATGAAGCAGTTTCTGCCAAGCTGTCAAGACAGATGGCCTCACATTTTACTCTAAAATACTTCTGTATGCGAGACTTCATGATCCACTCAATGACTGCAAGATGTTCAGGTCCTGTGGCTGCAACACAAGCCCAGATCATCAGTCTTCCACTATTGTGCTTGCCAATTGGTATGATGTGTTTGTACCAATATGCTGTGTTTGGGTTTTCCCCAAACATGCTTCTGTGCATTTTGATCAAACACAATGCACAGAAGACCACTTGGTCTTTGTTCAGATGCAGCTCTGCAAACCGAAGTCATGCTGGCATGTTCTTTAGAGAGAAGATGCTTTCTCCTGCAGATCTTCCAAACAATCCATACTTTTTCAGTCTCTTTCTAACTGCAATGTCATTAACTTTAATATTTTACATGCTAACTGAGGCCCGGAGATTCTGAGATGTAGCTCTTGCATTGTTTGCATTTTCTCTGAACTAGCTAGGATGTCCACTGTGGGAAGATTGGAGTCTTGAATGTTTTCTACTCGTGAATGATCTTTCTCTCTGTAGAATGATGGGCTCCAAATAGTTTTAAAATGACCTTATAACCTTTATTGGATTGATAACCAGCAACTTTTACTACTCTAAGATCATTGCTGTCTTTCCTCATTTAAACACACACCTAAACCTTCAGACTAGCAAACCGCATCTATAAAAACTTAGTAAGGGTGTACTCAGTTATTTTTACATGGTGCTTTACCATTTTGCTTTAGTTTTGTTTAATAATTAATGACATGGTGTTCTGGTCGCGTGCTGTCCATCTCAGGTTTTACCAGTCAAGTTTGGAAATGGTAAAACCTTTAAAATGTGTTTTTACCCAAAATACTGTACAAAAAAAAAAAAAAAAAAAACCACCACTGACAGAAGGAGTTTGGTTTGAAGGTGGAGGAGGTCACAATGTACAGCATGCAGACTTAAGTGACACTCCTAGCATGTGTATGGCGTTTATAAACATTTCTTCTAGGATTTGGGGAGGACAAAAGACAAATATTTGAGGTCAAAAGAAATTCAAACGTTTGGATCACTGTTAAAAACAACAATAAATAAATAAATAAACACAACGTGTTTTGCAACAGAAACCTAAGGAAAGGGCTGGGGTTGAGGATAATGCCTACCTTGAACACCTTTCCAAAAGCTCCATCTCCAAGTTCACCTATTATTTCCCATATTTCCTCTGGATTCTCATCTCTGCGGACGTGCTCATATTGTTTCTTCTTCTTCTCCGCTCCCAATTTAAATATTTTACGGAAATTAAAAAACGACATGTCTACTGTGTCATTCAATCATTAAGTGTTAGAAGGAATTTGGTTTAAAGGTACGGGTGTTTCAGCGAAAGTCTATGGCGTAACACAGCTGTGTAGTTAGTTATAAATATCAACTCAGAAGGCAGCTTTCATAACAGTTCGGATCAAGACCTAGCTTAGCCTTTGACACTGGTCTGACCAGTCCACCGAGTCGCTCTTTCGCACATCATGGCCACCGTTAAACCCTAAAATAACCACCGGGAGTTCACCTGAACGAGTCGCAGCATTTAAAAAGCGTCTAAGGAAGACTGTAGAATTTTCAGAGAAGTAATGGTGATTGTTACGGACAGCTCGCCGTTGTTCTAACTCCTTACGACCCACTGGCCCGACAACCCAGACGGGCTCTTTCTCCAACAAAAAGACCAAAAAAGACAAGAAAACCGACGTTCCGAATAAGGTCGTTGTTTCCGTTAGAGTAACTTATTGGTTTCCTGGAGAGTAACAACGTGTGGAGTTTTTGCGTGAATTAATATTTGTTGAGACGGTAAATACAGTCATGTTTCCATAGTCCAGGACAGGTTTAGTGGTCTAGCGGATTTGGTATCAATGCGCGTTCACGAGCGCTGCGCGCGCGTGCCATTCTTTTCTCTTCGTGCTCCGCGTGTTTGACAGTTGGCGGGGTAATTTCAGTCTTCTACTGCCCTCGTCTGTGCGGGGTACTAAACAATAACGTTTAAACCAGTTACTGTAGAATATTCCATACAGTCAAAAATCATTAATTTCACACTTATCACTTAGAAAATAGTTGCACACACACAAAAAACTACAACAAAACGCTTGCTTTAAACACGAAAGCAGCAGGGCTCTTTGTGTACTTGGAACTACGTGTCCCATAAGCCATTGCGAATGTCTACTCGTTGGGGCTGATGGGAAACGGCGGTGGAATTTTTTTTTTACCTCAATGCTGTTTGTTCAAACTTTCTAATACCGGTAACTCGTGTTGAATGATATATATGTAACAAAAATGTACTAAAGAAAGCCTTTAAACGCCTAACAAAGACTTACGTGACTTTTTGCTTTAAGACACTGAAGAGGAGAAAAGCAGTTTGCGTTCTTGCTACTGACGGAAATCTTGCCTCCACTCGGGGATAGCACTAAATTCTTGTAAATCTACGTTTACGTTAATGATGAAATGGATCCAGCGGAAGAACCACCATCGATGCTTTGGGGACTGGACCCGATCTTCTCTGCCTTCGCACGGCTGTACGTCAGAGACATCCTAGAGATGACCGAGTCCACGCAGGTACCAGGTGAAAACACCCTCAAAACATAACTTCTGTTGAGTTTGGTTACTTCCTAACGTTCACCAGTAAAAGTACAAGTTAGAGTATTATTTGTCCATCAGCTGTCCAGTTTACAACCACAGTAACAGATCGTAGTTAAATGTTTACTATCCGTTAATCTGATGGCAAACTGGATTATATAGATGAGATGGTGTAACAGTATTTCAAATGTATAAAATAGTAGAATTGTTTGAGATGTATAAAATATTTTTATTTATTTTTATTTTTTATTGTTTACGACATTAAGTCATTATTTTGAGATACAAAGTCTAAGAAATGTGAGAATCTCAGTCATAATTTTAAGATGAAGTTTCAAAAAGCACATTTTGGTGGCTCCTACTAAAAGATCGTGAAGGCTCTTTTAAAGTGAGCAAACAGTTTCAGGATATTTTATTCT
This sequence comes from Rhadinocentrus ornatus, assembly GCA_037177495.1. Lineage (NCBI taxonomy): Eukaryota > Metazoa > Chordata > Actinopteri > Atheriniformes > Melanotaeniidae > Rhadinocentrus > Rhadinocentrus ornatus. The sequence goes on from JBAMHW010000004.1 coordinate 33,903,805, forward strand.
TCTGTGTAGATGGTGTTTATAATTTCCTTGTTGGATTAATAAAGTACATCTTATCTTATCTTAGATTTGCAAAGAACCGGAGCCAAAACAAATGTTGGTTTCCTGCAGGTCCTCAGGGACCACTGCGATAAAAAAAGACACAATTCTGGCCTGGAAATCACATTTCTGACAATCACTGTCACATTTCAACCATGCTAACAAAAACAGAAAATGGATCATTCAGCTAAGTATCAGTATAGAAGCCAGCACCTGTTGTCAACACGATTGCATTGGGTTTTTTTTAAACATTTTTTGGGGGAAGGCCTTCCTTATTTCACCAAGTCAATAACAAACCTTATTCTGCAGGTTTTTTTATCAGAACTACTGTGATGCGACCTGTCTACGTAATCATCTGAAAACATTATAAAACACAAACTACAACAATTCCTGAAAAACATTTAACTTTCTGAACAAGGGATGTCTGATCCTGATATCTCTTTATCCTCTGTAATTATCAATATTAATGACTTTTAATTACAGGGAGAAAGCAAAAAGAATCTGATGCTTTGTGGTGATGGAAGAGAGAGTAGTTTATTTAAACATGGATTTATATTTAATCTGCTGAACACAGAGGGGTTAATCTAGCAATAATAAACACAGAATCATAGGATGGAAACTCTGAAAATCTATTTCTACAGGACTGTCTCAGAAAATTAGAATATTGTGATAAAGTTCTTTATTTCCTGTAATGCAATTAAAAAACATG
>JBAMHW010000004.1:33958151-33970684 GCA_037177495.1 Rhadinocentrus ornatus
CTCAAGGACAGTGGTTCCAGAGCCCAAGCCATGCGTCGAGGTGAGTCCAACTATATCTAGCCGGAACCGCTCAACCCAAAATGCCATGGACCCCCTGCTCCACCTTGTGCTGAAACCATGCTCGGTTTTAGCCTTTTAAAAGTGAGATTCTCACCTCATATAATGTTTTCTGATTGAGTCCTTTGATGCACTATATATGACAGCACCTGGGTCCAACTCGACTCACAGCAGTCTGACTACTACTTAATTACGATGTCGCGCCCTATTTGAATTCTTGCTTGTATTGTTCTTATTATCAGATGTAAGTTGCTTTGGATAAAAGCGTCTGCTAAATGACTGTAGAATAGAATAGAATAGAATAAAGCTAAAGTCAAATGAATAACATACAGCCTTACTTTCCCCCCCATAAAATAGGGACAATTCTTGGACATTAATTACAATGGCTCTAATGTTCAAAGCCTTAGGGACCCCCTGTGCTCTTTGGGGGACCCCAGGTTGGGAACCACTGCAGTAAAATACAAGCCAGTAACGGCGATAACGATCCGATACTTTGTACAGAAACCTAATGTGTTTGGAAAAAAACCACTTTCAAAGCAGCTACGCTGAGGGGAAAGGAAGTGGTTAGTTACATTGCTATAGAATAATTTGGGACTCAAACTAAAATGACCCGTAAAATGTATAAATAAAAATATAAATGCCACAATAAATCCATGTGTTTGTCAACACGTACACATTAAAAAATGTTGTTAACCATCAGTCTAAACATATAAGAGGGATTTTGTGTTTTTGTCTATCCTATTAAATATTTTTTAATCGTATTATTAGTTTTGAAAAACCCTGCAATAGCTGTTCTACTGAATATTTAAATATTTAACCAGCCACTGCAGCATCCTTACCGAGTAAATCTAGGCCTATTGAATTGATGTGAGCTGATCCCAGGGACACATATCACTCCAAGCTGTCCTCTTACAGATATTTATTGCCGCATTTTCTTATTTCCAAACCATATTTAATGCTGTACATAACAAAACATATGGCAATAGTCTTTAAAACAAGGAGAACTGCTGTTGTTTTAACATCAACACAAAAACCTGAACCTAGCAGCAATGTGACAATCACTTACCCAAGATCACATCAGTGGTCCACAGCTCAGTATTTTCTCTCTCTGAATAGTGGTTAGTACTTGCCTGCAGCATCAAAGGACTCCAAGAGTGACATGTCTCACCATTACAGTACCTGTCCCGCTAATCTCCTTCTCTTCCTCACCATAATGTAATTATATAATGTATTATGGTTGATTCTCAGATGTTTACGGAGGCTTGTGGCGTTGTACAACACCTCCATGTCTTCCCAAACAGATCATACATTGTACCGTTACTGTTTAGCTCCACACATGATGCTACGGCCTGAGAGATGCATTGCTGTGCCCCTATGCTGGGCCATTGCACATATAACTTTGGCAGGGGGAAAAAAAGTAGTTCCTGCTAACTGGGTATATTTAAGAGAAGATCCTGATATTATAGTTACTTTCTACTGTGTTCCAGTTTGTCCAAGACTGCATTTTACCCCAAATCAGTAAAATATCTATATTCCAACATGAAAATCAACGGAAAAGCTGGTATCGATAGTGTAAATATTTTGGAATTAATCTACACATCACTACTCTTTTGTAATAGGAACAATTGAAACAGAGGTGGTGTGGTGTCGGCTGAATTAAGATAGGGCTAAGTGGGTCCAAGTGGGAAAGGGCCATATTGAATCCATGGCTGTGTGTGGAATGTCTTTGTGTATGTGTACAGCACATCGTAACCATGGGTTTTTTAATGCGCTGTGTAAATTAAAGTGGATTGGATAGCAGGTGGACATATTTTATTTAGTTAAGAAAACATTGTGAAGTTGGCTTCCCATTGAAGGGCACAGTTGAAGTGAAACAGAATTGATTATTTATATAGCCCTACAGGTGCTTATGTGCTCAACAGCCAACAAAACTCCATGCAGAAAACAGCACATGTCTTGACTTACTGTAGACCCTCAGCAGTTATCTGTGTCAACAGAACAACCATTCATTTTGGAGTATACCATAACCTTGAGAAAAAACAAAGATTATTTTGTTACTATATGGACTGATCAAAAGGGAAACAAAACAAGACAGATCACTAAATAAAATTCAGTCATCAGGAAAAAAAATGGATAATCAATTCAAGATCTTGACAAAATAGGATCAAAACAAGTAATTGCACGCTAGGCCATTCTTAGCTTCTTTTTAAACAACCATATTATCTAAAGAAGTAATTTTGCAGAGTAAACATACCCAAAACACACAGATTATTAATACAAATCAAACAGCTTACGTTTAATAAAAGTGATGTTTATGTTAATGATTAAGACAATTGTTCATCTTCTATCACGACACAGACCTTCATTTTAAATCTAGCCTCTTTGGTTGTGCTCATTTCATAGATTTATGTGAGATCAGGTTTCTAAAGCAGATTTAATTAATACATTTAGTAGAATTAAACTTTAGTGCTCCACTGTCTGAATCTTGCGAGGTTGTGAGGCTGAGTGGATTAGCTAGCTTAGCTGGAAGTAGCTAACAGCTAAAACTGGAAAAAGCTAGCTGCTGAGCTTTAACATGTCTTTCTAAAGCTGATTTTTTTCTTCTCTTTCAACAGTTATTCCAATTAAAATATGTTTTTTTCTTATTTCTTAATTGTTTTAAGTTACTTAAGCTTCCCCCTATAGTTATTATATCAGAGATGTTGCTGCTTCCAGCAAGGTTTTTAACACTATTTATTAAAAATTATTTATGGAGTTAAGAAGTTTAAAACAATTCAATTGTCTGTCAGTAGAAGATATTGAGCTTTGGAAGTGCTGGTGGGCACTAATAGGCTGTGGAAAGAGCCAGGCTATGTGTTTATGCTAGGCTAATTGCCTCCTGGCTCCAACATGATACATGAGATTGGTATTGATCGTCTCATCTGTCGCTCAGAAAGAGAGCAAATAAATCTTAAAATGTGGGACCCAACTGGCAATGACACTAAACTGTTTCCTCTCCTCATGTTCTAACAGATGCAGATACTTGACAAGTTCCCAATCGAGGGAGGGCAAAAAGACCCAAAGAAGAGGATCATCCCATTCCTCCCAGGTAATAGCCTGCTCCTGCAGCCCCAGTTATCTGAACAGGCTCCCATATTAAAAATGCATGACTGGCACTCGTTGGCCATTAATATGAGCTGTTTAGTGAGGCATGTGTGTGTGCACATCTAGAAGTGTGTGTTAATGCTGACAGTGCGATATCTCTGATTTTCAAGCTTGGCTGTTTCATGCATTCTTGTTTGTAGCAAGTTTAATTTTTACATATTAACATATGATTCTGTCTGTGGAGCTCAAGTTGTGGTTATGTTTGAATTTGATTACATCACTTTAAATATGTACATGTGTGTGAGGGTTCTGGTATTGATTTGACACACACACATATTTAGGGTTATTGTGACCCATGGTACAATGATGGATGGCAGTGTTTGTTGGACAGGTTCTGTTATATTAATCCTTTAGGTCTCTCTTGGCTCATGTATGCTCAGAGATTAAACACTCTTGTTTATTTTCAGCGATTTATTTAAATAAATACTCTGTTTAAGCCCTGTGGCCACATGAACCAACATCTACTGTAAATGCTCCCTTTCTCGCATCTCCCCTTAAACCCCCCTCTTCCTCCTCTGGTCTGGTCTCTATCCCTCATACACATACAAACAAAACCAATCTGAAAACCAACCAAACAATTACCTGCCATTTTTCTGTAGTCTGTCAAAATCCTTACCGCTTATTCCATTACAGGGTGAGCTGGAGCCCATCCCAGCATTGTATCAGGTGAGAGGCAGGGTACACCCTGGACAGGTCTCCAGTCCATTGCACGGCCAACATATATAGAGACAACAACACACTCATTCCTAGGGAGAATTTAGAGTCACCAATTAACCTAACATGCATGTCTTTGGACAGTGGGAGGAAGCCGGAGAAACTGGAGAGAACCCACGCATACACGGGGAGAACATGCAAACTCCACACAGAAAGACCTCCAGCCCCCCACATTCGAACCTCCCCCAGCCGAGGCTTAAACCAGCGACCTTCTTGCTGTGAGGCTGCGGCGCTAACCACCACACCACCGTGCAGCTGTAGTCACATTAAAATGCTTTGACTTTGATTAAAAGAATACATTAAATTCCACTCTATAGTATCGAAAATAGTATCGAGTATCGAGCATCATTCTTAGTATCTATATCGAGTTAAAAATTTTAGTATCGTGACAACCCTAATAAATACATAATTATTTAATAAAATCAAACATTTTTAAAGATGTATAATTTTAATATATTATATAAATTTATTTATTTAATATTCATTTTAATGAATAATAATTTTTTTAAATCCCCACTATCTTCAAGTTTTGTAACTTTAAAATAAAGTGAATAAATTTGCACAAAGTCAGTCAGATTGTCTAAATAATGAAAAAATGTTTTAAATCAGCTGTGTTATTCAGTAAGCTGTTAAATAGAGAGAAGTTTGTTCTCTCCATGAGGAATCACTGCCGTACATTACTGACATCTCCTGGCAGATATGAGTATTACACTTTATCAGGCTAAATTTGTTTTTATTTTTACAGAGAGCTGTATGCATGTGTTGTGTTCCCTGGCTGTTCTCTCCACACATACCCATTTAACATTACAGCTTTCCTTTTTTTCCCCTCAATTTTCCCTTCATTTTGATTTTTTTTCTCCCGTTTCCTCCCTCTCCAGGCAAAATCCTGTTCCGGAGGAGTCATGTGCGAGATGTGGCCATGAAGCGGCTGCGTTTCATCGATGACTACTGCAGGGTAAAGAGGCCTTACTGTAAACATCCCTCTGTCAACCATCTGACTCTGGGGGAATGTTCCCAAGCCTGCCAGGGATCATGGGCCACTGCCCATGCTTGTCATATTACATGCTTAAAATATGGTACATGATTCTCAGATGCTACTAAGGACATGTAAACGTTCTGCAGAGAAGCCTTGCAAAGAGGAGCTGAGGGACAACCACATTTAATAAAACTGCCTTTGAGCAAAGTGCTGTGTATTAAGAAGAAGCAGGATCAACAAACAAAGTCCCACAGACTAACAAACAGTCTTAATCCCTTCATCAGGGAGGAAAATTGTCCCCCAATTAGTGCCTTCTTCCCATTAGGAAAACAAAACTTGAAAGCAATGGTCTTTAGTAATAATGCAGGTCAAGGTTGACTTGCCTTATCACTTCCTGTTCCTACTCTTATTATTTTTTTCTTTTATTGTATGCAAGATCCTTTCCCCATCACACTGTCCCCCATCCTCTTCCCTCCTCTTGGCACAAAGCCACACCAGCAGCAAGTGGGTGCATTACACCAGCTTTGCACTCGTATGCGTCTGCACACACACATGATTAGGGAGCAGTATTCTTGTCCCGCATTAGGAAAGGGTTAACCAGAGTATCAGCTCCATAATTGGGACCAAAAAGAAGTTCAGCATGAAAAATAAAGCCATGAGAAATACTCCTCGGCTTAAATAAAAACTACTCCATCATCCAAATAACCTGCAGCACAGTGATGTTTACTGCTGCTATAGCGAGCATGAGCTTTTCATCCAGTACTGAGGAGCGCGCTACGCTGTTTACTTCCTACATCCTGTTCATGAGGCAAACAACAGAGAGGAAGAATAATTAACCAGCTTTCTCAAAGGTTCTCCTCTCTGGAAATTGCAGGGTGCTGAGTCAAGCCAGCTGTGGATGCACAGCATGACACAACCTCACACAAGGCTCTTTCAGCAAGGTAGAATCTGCTGAATGAAATATGAAGGAAGCTCGGACTGCCATTTAAATGTTGGCACACACCTTCATGCTCCAGCACCCTGCTGCTGTACTTGAGTTATGCCTTTGGTTGGAGCCACTCACATCATTAAATATAGATGGTTAGACAGACATTTGATCTTCTAAACTGGTGGGGCACTTTGAACATACACAGACAAGTCTTTATGAGTCATCTCTGCAGGAATATATCCTGAAGTATGTGTAAGTTAGTAACAATCTCAAAGGCATCTGATCCACGTTTAACATTATGAAAGCAATTAATGCAAGTTAAAGTACTGAAAAATAGTCTAAAAGTTTCTGTTTCTGTCTGGGGACCTTCACTCTGTCTTTCCATCTGCAGGCTCTGGTGCGACTCCCCCCTCAGATCTCTCAGAGCGACGAGGTGCTGCGCTTCTTCGAGACGAAGGCCGAGGACATTAACCCCCCAGTTGAGTGAGTGTCACATATTGTAACACATCAAAAACATGATGCACACATGCTTTAACTTTAGGACTATCTGGATGTCAGGGCTTATAAACATTAACCAAGTTCCTCACTAGGAAAATCTTGGCTTCTTCTTCTATATTTCCAGTCAGAAGTTGAAAAATCTGAATTCCCGTTTGTCTTTGAATCCAACCACAAAGGACACATTCAAGTACAACATTGGTACAAGTGCAGTCTATTTAGCCATCATGTGATGGAAGACTTATGACCACCTTCCGGCACATTGGTGTGTGTGTGATTTGGTGTTTCACCAGCGTCTACGATGTGCTCCCTCATACAGAAAAAACCAGCTTATTGAGTGTTTTGAGTCCTGCCCTGGGGCAGGGAGGGATGGAGTTTAGCGGTTCCTGCTGTGATGAAGGAGGTACAAAATGTTGTTGACCAAAACATGGCACAGACATTTCATTAAGGTCTCAGGAAATTATGCTAATTTGTTTATAGGGAGGTAAAACTATTTTATACACATGTAATTCTGCAAAGTCTGGTTACATTTTATGTTTCTCAGGGAATCACAAAACCTCCAGTTTGTCTTCTAGAGAAGGATGAAAGTTGAGTTTCTTTAAAATGCTTGACTAAATTTGCTTTAAAAGTTTGTTTTGTAAGAGACAAGGGCATTTGCACTGACATTACTGTAAAATAAAATAAATTCACTCCCCCAAACTTTCCTAAAAAAAGGCAGATAGAGAAGAAGGACTTTTCAGATTTCCTGGAATTCCTGAGGAGCTGAAAAACTCCTTTCAAGCACCGCGTGCAAGTCGGCATGCAGCTGCATATTGTTTATATCACGTCTAGTACTTAGCTCTGTGTTTTGATTGTTGGAAAAATGGAGCTATGACAAGTGGAAGAACTACGAGGTCCAGTCCTATTTCAGCGTATTTTCCGAGGACGAGATTCAGCACGAGCTGGCAGAATGTCTGCATCTTGTTTTAGTTTCAAACCATGCGTCTTAAACATATCTGTCAAGATATAATTTATCTCAAGATTAAAACAAAGTGAAATTTAATTTAAATGGTCCATCTTACACGTGTGCTATAGCCACAAAGATGCTCACCACAGTTTTGTTAGCACTACCCACTCATAACTAATGCATGACCGTGTGTTGATCATCTCATTCCTCTGGATTAATCATCTGTGGATGCACATTAAAATCTTTTCTATTAGTGCAAAGTCTGTGTTTGTTGAAGCACCCGCGTGTGTGTTGATATACCTTCATTCAGTTAAAACTGATGGTGAACGTGGAAGTGGGAACAGGTGAATAAAACAAAAGTAGCAGGTGAGATGAGTGGCAGGGAAATAATGAAGTCCTTTTAAATGAAAATTAAATGAATTGAAATTAAAAACAAAGTGCATTATATAGATATTTAACATCTTTGTTGAATGCACACACACCCACGCATGCAGACAGTGTGTAAACTGGTGTCACTAATTACACAGCATGAAGCCGCGGTGTGGAAGTGTTGTTAATAAACCCTGCAGTCATGGCTGAGCTCATCCTGGATGTCTGCAAACAGCCCTCCGCTCTGGATTATTGTAATCTCATTACTTCGCTGTCTGCTCTCACTTTCATGTTTATTCCCAAATCAGCTCTTTCTCACCGAGTTGGTTTGTTAAAACTTCACACGGGGCCATACAGGGGCCGAGGGTGGGGAGTAGGAAGACAGGGAAGTGGACGGATGCAGGATTGGGAGTAGGAGGACTTGTTTCGCAGCCTGTGATGGCCCCGTTGGGCAGTTGATAATAAGAGAACACTCTCCTCTCCGAACCTGTGCCAGGATTGCAGCCTTTCTTTGTAACATGTGGCTGTATGGAGCGAAATAGCAGCTCTCAACGCTCCAACCCAGTTATCCTGCCGCTGAGGGGGCTTTCATTTGGTATTATAATTACTTTCCTTCCCATTTCTCCTCCTCTTCTCTCTTAGTGACCTCTCTGTCAGTGGTTTCCAGCAAACAGATCATCTCAGCCCTCCTCTTTCTTTAATTGTTTGTATCTACTCCCTGCCATAAATTCAAGACTGCCTAAGTGACTGCACTCCTCAAGGTTACGAACGCCAACACAGTCGCTCTTTGATCAACGGCTTTCGTTCCCTCAGCGCCCACAGAGCTCTCCATCACACCTGCGTTCTCATCTCTTTTACTGTCTCTGCCCCTACCTTTTATTTGACTTACATTCTACATCCCTGCTCTCGCAATCTCGTCCTTCATTCTTTCAGTTTGCATCTTTCTGCCTCGTCTCTTTCTCACTCTGCTGTCTATTTTCTTGCATAAAGTAGTCACATTTTTCTTGTTGTCAGCAGATGTGGGAAATGAGTCGATGTGTGTAGTTAGGGGTGTGCAATATTGTATAGAATTCGCCTCAACCCATGCAGCACAGGCGACCTCAGCTAAGCATGTAAACAAGTAAACATGGAAGAACAGTGATATTGACAAAAACAAAAAAGTCCTATTAAAATGATTTTGTAAAGCTATTTTGTCATGTGTTCCACATTTCTACCACTTCCAAAGACGCATCTGGACAAATTCTCCACCATTGCTCCTCCGTGTTGCCAACTTAGAGACTCTGTTGCCTAATTTATCGCATATTCAGCCCCTTCCAGTGACGCTCCAGCAGCGCTGCTGTAGGCGCCTCCTGCATCCCAAAAGCACTCACAGAATCATGGTGCATTCAAGGGCTGGGCGGATGGAATACAAATTTTGATATTATGAATACCAAGGCTAGTATCAGTATCGTTTGATACCAGCGTCATGAGATAGAATCTTCTCTTGCAGAGGGCTTTAGGGACAAACAAAAACAAACAGGGAATATAAAGCAGAGTCAACCTGGATGTTGCTTCTGTTTAGCTAACTAGCACTGTTGGCTTTATTTTTCTTGAAAAATTGTGTGTGATTAAAGGGTACAATAGAGTTATTTTGATCATTTTAATACATTGTTGATGTTATTTTATGTTGTTTACAAACAAAAAGTTCTGCCATTCAGTTTGTTAATTGTTTATATTGTTAATCTTTGTACTATGTGTTGTTATTATCATAATCCTGGTAAATAATTAAAGGCAAAAAAAAAGGGGGGAAATTTCAAGCTACAGGTATCAGTATTGTATCGTATTGTATCGTATTGTGTTGGTTTTGATGATACTTGCCCTGGATTTACTTAGCATAGGATCGATACATAAATTCGCAGTATCACCTAGCCCAAGTGCATTCAAGTTGGCTCGTAAATTCGAGCGGTCCGAGCGAGTAGGCGATCTCATCACCACATAGTTGCTGTTCCAGCTGCACCAACTTGTGAGGATCTATAAATGCTGTATTAAAATAGAAAATTCCAAACCCATTGTAAAAATGTTCCCCATGAGAAGAGCAGCCGGGATAATGATTAATACACCACAAATGATGCGATTATTCATGAACAAGCCCACCGTAACAACGTAAATATCAATAAGAACAATTGGCTGCTGTTTTCACTAAAAACTTAACGGACACAAAATATAGTATAAAGAATTTTAATAAAGAAAAAAATGGACTGCAAGTGGTACTGAACACAGCCACCTTTAAATCTGGAATCACGGGGTCCTCTGAAACATATGAGCTCGCCTTTCGAAAAAATGAGATCACTTTCTCATTTTTGGCAAATGAGCTGGAACGCACAATAAGTACCACTGCCGTAAAAGCCTTTGAACACACCATTTAGCAGTGGTGTTTTTTCCAACACTTCACCGGGCCTCGCCCATTTTTCAACTTATATGACACACTACCAGTTAAACGTTTGGACACACTTCCCCGTTAGATTTGATGGAAAAGTGTCTTCTCTTACCACTATATGTCACTTAAATGCCCTTTCTTCCTCATTCTGATGCTCAGTCTGGACCTGATAGAGTGTAAATACAGATTCTAATTCCAATTTTTACTTTTGCATGAATGTAGATGCACTTTGATCAAAAAGATTAACAGCAAAAATGAAGCAGAGTCAGTTTCATTGTTTCACCTTAACAAGTCCTGCATGAGATTTTTTTAAATTCAAATTTTAAATTAAAAGAGTTCACTGAAGGGAAAAAAAGGAGAGGGAAAGGAGCAGTTCCGGTTCACAAGAACATTTATATTAAATATAATCACATGCAGATGGAAACACAGAGAAAAACTGATGCCAGATTCCTGAAGACGGCCGTGAAAAGATGCATCACATGGAAAGAAAGCTTTGTTAAAACTTAAATAGGTAAGCACATAAAAAAATTAGGATAAATGATTCATTGCTATTTTCTAATGTTACTAGGCTAAAGAAATTTTCAATCTGTCGTTTTTTTTCCATAATATGATTTAGTTTCCATTTTACAGTTTATATCTCCCAGGATACGCCGTCCATTTAGTGTTTTCAAAATGATCCATTTTCTCAAATATTTAATGTTTAAGCTTTTAAAACATGTAAATAATTCATTAGCTACTCTCAAAGTTTTTTAAAAAAATTGAGAAAAAACTGAATACATGTTCCTGAAGAGCTAAATGCTAGAAACACACATAGGTGTGAATAAATAAAACCTCTTATTCCTGTAGTTAAAGAAAGATTTTCTCGTATCAGGAGTTCCCTCGTCTGAATCAGGTGGAGGCAGATGCCACCTCGTTCTTCCGTGTCCTGCAGAACATACGACAGAAACGAGCTCAAAACATTTATGTGCTGGTGAATTCATCCGAAGTACACTTTAAAGAGTAAAATAAGGTTTAATAAAAATGTATATTTATATTATTGGCTGTAGAGTATCTGTTTTAAAGTAAATGTCCTCATGGGATTAACTATCTTGTGATTCTGTAGATTCTTTGTATTCTGTAAATTATAGAAGCATGTGTAAATGTGTAAATATATATACATATTTAAATGTGTAGAATAAATTAAATATGTAAATTAAAAGTTAAAAAGTAAATCAAGTAAAAAAGTTGATCTCTATAAAAATATAAAATATTTTATGGTAAATGGACTTGACTAATGGACTAAATGGATGGTTCTTATAAAGCGCATTTCCAGTCAGCTTGACACTATATATCACGTTCACCCATTCACACACACACACTGATAGGGACATTGGGAGGCAACGTGGGGTTAAGTGTCATGCTCAAGGACACTTTGACATGTAGTCAGGGAAAGCCTGGAATCGATCCACCGACCTTCCAGTTGGAAGACGACTGCGCTTCCTCCTGAGCTACAGCCAATAAATACAATTTATGCAGAAAACATATAAAAGTGATCATTTTAGAATAAATTTTAAAAATATTAAAATTGTTTTATAAATTTTGGAGTTGATTTTATTTTTTTGATTCTGAGCCTTGTGCCTATTTTTCGGCCTCTGCTCAAATATTACAAACCCATAATGAAACAAGTACATTTCTGCAACCGCAAGGTCTATTTGAATGCTCTCCATAGTACAGGAAACTTGAGATCTGTGAAGACGTGTAATTGATTATATGTATAAATGTGTTGCTGGTGAAGAATAAATAAAATGGCACATAAAATAAATGAAAAAAGTTTTAGGCTTGCCAAGAAAAAAAATCTGGATTAAAATGATAATCCTTTTGGAGTGATGCTGCTGTTAGTACAGTTCAGGTGAGTCTTTTGAAGTTTGGCACTTCGGGTTCCCAAAGGTTAGAAGATAAGAGGAATTAAATGTTTATCAGAAAGTAGATAGATTAAAAGACAAATTTATGTTCTTTATTTGGTAAAAGTTTAGGAAAGTAATTTTAGGAGTTTTGTCTTAATGAGTCAGAAAGTCTTCCTGCATCTTGCCTTGTTTCTGCACATGTGCAGTAGTGTTTCGCCACATCATCGCCTGAGCACCTAGGAGAACTTGACTCATCGGTATTTTAAATTTTATACCTGTTAAGAGACGACAAAGAAGGCGCTGCCAACTTTATTCCAGATTTACTGTCTCTTCAAAGGGGACACGAGGTGAAAAAAAGGCACTTTTCTTGTGTGTCTGAAGTGGCGACCAATGACAAACCTTGTTCCAATGATTGGGACTGTTTGGATTGTCAAGGTACTGTAACAGTTCTTCATCTTTGTCTCCATCCACAACTGTACCTCAGGAGTTTTATCTTTTTTATATTGCTAGTAGGGATGGACCGATTTGAAAATTTTGGCCGATACCGATATCCAATATTAATATTGTTGTTATGGACGATAACCGATATTTACCGATGTCAATAT
>JBAMHW010000004.1:33988631-34004650 GCA_037177495.1 Rhadinocentrus ornatus
TTTCCACCTGTTGTCTTTTCCATTTGCTCAACAGCAGGTGGAATTTATCGTCCATCAGTGTTGCTTCCTGAGTGGACAGTTTGATTCCACAGAAGTGTGATTGACTTGGAGTTACATTGTGTTGTTTAAGTCTTCCCTGTAGTTTTTTGAGCAGTGCACAAAGTGGGACCACATGTTTTACAGCTTCAGAAATGTTACCTGTGTTAGGATCTTGACACAGAGCTAAGCTAGCTGTTTCCACCAGTTTCTAATCTTTATGCTAAGCTAATTTAATCACTGCCCTGCTCTAGCTCTACTTTTAGCAAACAGATGTAAGGCTGAAAAAAGTGGTTCAAATGTAATAAATTATCATTGAATATAAATAAAACAAACTTTATAATATTTCGATCAAATAAAAGCCATAATAATATTGAACATGTACATATTAATATAAGTGTCAGAACTATTAAAAGAGGAAATTTTTATAAAATGTTTAGGAATATATATTGAATAAAATTTAAACTTTAGTAAACATATTGACTATGTTATAAATAAATTATCTAGAAATGTTGGTTTGTTTTACAAACTGAGATATTTCCTTTCTTTTGAAGCTCTTCTAACCTTATACAGTTTCTGTTTGAACCTCACTTAAACCACTGTACCGTAATATAGTGTAACGCGCATCCAAACTACCTCGAGAAATTACCATTACTACAGAAGAAGAGTTATATCATAGTCAAGGTTCAATGCTCCCTCAAATCCTCTTTTCTATAAATATTAACTTCTGAAACTGAAACATTTTTCATAATGCTTGTGTTATGTATGATGTAGTATTTAGGCTAAAAGACAGACTTTATCACATTATACAAATTCGTCATCCTACACACAAACATAACAGAAGAAGAAAACAACAAGAGGAAAGAAATGTAAACTTAAAAGTACAGGTTGGTGTTACATGTAAGTGTCCTCAGATTTAGAACAAGATTGAAGGTACTACTAAGAGTCAAAATGCCAACCCATTTTTAAAAGGAATTTTAAACATACATATTACTATTAACATACACTTAGTTTAATAAAAACACAACTGGGATACTGATAATAATATAAAGTTTAAAAATAAATAGCTAAATTGCAATAAGTTTTTATTTAAAATAAATAATTACAATTGTATTCACAATTGCATTTAATGTGAAGATACCTGATGCGCAAAAACAAAATATTTTTAAATTATATATTAAAAGACATAAAGTAGGTTATAGATTTTAGGTAGTTTAAGGGTTCTAGACAGATCAGATGATGTACGTATTAAGTGTATCTTAGGTGTGTACTTGTTTTGGGGCCCTGTTTATGAGCCTTTCATGGCCATTTACAAGGCTTAACTTTGACTGATTTTATCCTAAACAGAATATAATACATGTCTTGTAAATAAAGAAATAAATGAAATGAAATGATGTCTGTTTTCTTGTCTAATATGATCAAGTCGCTTTATTTTCTGAGATAAAACTGAACTGTTTTTACTTTAAAGGTCTAATGAGGATGTTGTGCCATCTGATAAAAAGGGGAAACACTGGCTCTTTGCAATGATTTTTTAGGTTGACATAAATGGACTTAAATTGTTTGTGTTAAATTGTGCCCCTTTAGTTTTTTTTGCATTTTTTTCTTATCGGCTAATCAGCCAAAGGACTGGAATCAGAGTTTTAAGTTGAGAAACTTACATTTGAATGCTCTTGAGCTTTTTAAGTAAACCTGTGCATCATCAGTATGAAAACATAGAAAGCATATCAGATATTTTAATTCAGATGACATAAAGTGAGTTAAAAGAGGTCCTAACATGGATCCCTGAGGAACCCCACAAGTCAGAGATACTAGGAGAAAGTGCCATTATCAGTGGCAACAACAAATCTTTGAGGCCATCTTGTTAATGACACACCAGGCATCTGTTTCCATTTTCTAACTGATCAACAAATATAGATATAATTTCATATTTTGATTTAAATTAGTCATATGTATCTTTATTTATTTACTTGAAACAGCTGCTTCCATTTGAATTTTTCCGTAAACCTTAGATGAGATGAGTTTTCCTTTTTCTTTTTTTTTAGAAGGGGTTTTGATCACTGTGGCTCTTTTTCTGCCAAGTTCCTCCAAAGTTAGCTCTGTAGCACAGAGGTGTTACTGTCATTTAACTCTGAACTAAAAACCAGTCACAAAGTCACACAGTGCACTGACTTAACACATAATCTGTTGGAGATGCAGCTAGAAAACATAAATACTTTTCTTCCACGACATCAGGAAGCATTTCATAAGATCTAAGGAGTTTTTCTGAATTTCCTTTTATCTAATTTAAATTATTTGTCATTCATATGAACGAAATTTATCCTAAGGACCAGCAATGTACAACACAAGTAAAAATAAAAAACGCTACGTCAGAGCAGCATGGATCAAATTGCACTTGGCATGGAATTAACCAGTTTGGCCCACTCCCCTCAGGCAGGAGGCTGCGGAGCATTAAAGCCAGGACAACCAGACATGTGGTTAGACTACAGTCCGTGAGCTGGATGGGTGGGGTCCTCAATGCCTTTTTCTGTAAAATTAGGACTCAACAGTGACAACTATGTCCAGTAAAGACCTTTCATGTCACTGCGTAACAAAGATTTAAAGAAAACTTATTTAACTTCAGTAGAAACCAAGTTCTGACTCTGTAAACACTGTAGATGTCCCCCCACCTCCGATTTGAACGGAGGAGGGTGCTGTTTGGGCTGCAGAGACAAGCACTGGTGTGTTTACGTTCAGGCTAACATCTGAACGTTCGTCGAGTTCAATGGGAGGAGGAAGAAAGGCTGTGTTTTTAGGTGTGTGTTTTAGTGTTTGTACAAGTGTAGGGGGGCTGTGGGGGTGTTTACGCATCTGTTAAACTGTCAGTGCTGATTAGGAAGTCAGAGGCTCCTCTGTCAACAGACATCACCTTCCCTTAGCTGCAGCCATTTACAAACCCATGAGAATCATGAGAATATATTGATTTTTCTCTGAGAAGTGAATGAATTTAATCTGTTAAGGGTTAGGAAAGAGAGTTAGGGCATGTGTGGCAGTGCTCATTATGAGACAGATGTAACCCATGATGGGATTTGACCTCCACCTTTGACAGTTGCCCACACCAAGTCACTGTCTTAGCTGTTGATCTGGAGCAATGGAGCCATTGCTAATGGCTGTAGTTTACTAACGTTGTGTGAGCTCTACTGCAGCCTTGGCTGCTGCATCATCCGTCTCTCTAGATGCTTTTGACAGTCAGAGACAAATGTGTCCGTCTCTTGTATCTTGTCTCTTCATGTTAAACTTTTTCTGCCTGCCTCTGCTATAAATGTAAAAATGCCTTTACATTTATAGCTGGTCAAGACGACTTGCTGAAGTTTAAACTGAGCATCAGAATGAGGAAGAAAGGGGATTTAAGTGACTTTGAACGTGGCATGGTTGTTGGTATGAGTATTTACTGGGATTTTCACACACAACCATCTCCAGGGTTTCCAGAGATGGTCTGAGGAAGAGAAAATATCCAGTGAGCAGCAGGTGTCTGGACCAGAATGTCTGGTTGATGTCAGAGGTCAGAGGAGACTGGGCAGACTGGTTGGAGATGATAGAAAGGCAACAGGAAGTCCAATCAGCACTCGTTCCAACCAAAGTCTGACGCCCAGCATCCCTGAACACTTAACACGTCCAGCCTTGAAGCAGATGGGCTCCAGCAGCAGAAGACCAGACCAGGTGCCTCCTGTCAGCTAAGAACAGGACACTGAGGCTACAATTCACACAGACTTACCAACGCTGGACAATAGAAGATGGAGGAACGTTGCTGGTCTGATGAGTCTCCATTTCAGCTCCCATTCATGGATCCATCCTGCCTTGGATCAACTTCTTGGTCCACTTTGGACCCTATATTTTGTGAGGCTACTAAAAGAAATTTGTACAGTATTGTTTTTATATTGTACCCCCTGCAGCACCTTGTCTCTATTTTAGGTCTAAGGTTGTACTCCAGAGTTATGATTGGAAGTGAGAGATTTTGTGCCAAATTCTAAGGGTCTGTTCAGATTTGATTTTTTTTGTTGTGGCTGACATGGAATTTCAGCCACTCCCAAATATTTACAGTGCAATCACAGTTATCTGCTATATATATCCGTTATATATCTATATATAAGCATGTCACCTACCTCACACAATTACTGGGTAGCTTACGAAAAATACGGGATTACAGTCGGGTTTGCATATAAACATTTGAAAATATAGCCAATATTCTCAGTTTCTAGTTGAAGCATAACTTGAAACTTTGGTAGTTTGAATCGTTTGTCCACAGGCTACAGTAGTCATTGAGAGTCCTCTGAGAATTATTTGACTATTCTTCAAAACAACCCCAGCAGGTATGTAGTTAGCATTGCCCGATACATGCACTGTTACATTTCTGTTTGGTCCTGTGTTCAGTGTCCCTGGAAAGCACATTAATGATGTCTCTTTTTCTAGACTGTGGTCTGCAGAACAGTTCTGTATGCAATCATGTGGCGACTAAAAAAGATCTTTGTAGCTCTGCCTATGACTCTGTACAGATAGCTTTTCAACAGTCACTAAGTTAGCGTTCGATTCACCGTCAGCATCATCAGACAGTTTGTGCTAATGCTTTTTCTTGATGGGACTGTAAACCAAGAATCAACATATTCCACCAAACCAAAACTGGATGGGAGGCAAGTATTTAGAGATCATCCTTGAGATGAGGTCATCTATTTGCTCTTCACATTTAACACCAGTCTACTTCATCTGGTGACAAAGATGCCATTGACTGCTGATTTGTAAATGGATCTTCTGTTGGAACGTGCTCTTCTCAGATGACTGTTCTTGTCATGGTAGGCTTAGGGTGCATTCACGCCAGTACCTCTGATTCAAATCCTAATTTGCTGGGAAAGTCTTGTTTTTTTTGGAAGGGATGAATGTGTAAATAATGTTATGCGCATCAAAGAAGTAAGCTAAAAACGTAGGTCTTAGTCTGCTTCAAAAGAACTTAATGCAGGAAGCAGACTAGGACTCAGGGCATTGTGGGTAAACACAACCAAAATATTGGTGCATGTTGGACAATAGCCAGAAGAGATGTCTCGCGGTCAGATGTAGAAGAACATGGCATGTTTGCTCTTATGTGGCAGTTATCCTGCTTGAACTAAAAGATACGCGAGTCTTCTTCTTCGTTGTTTGTCTTGTGTTCCTCTTCAGGGATTTTTCATGCAGAGCTTCCTCTGGCAAGGATAGGAGAGAGAAAGTTCTGGTTCATTTGAATATATACAATGCAGAAGCAAACGCAGGCTGGAAGGATGTCGCAACCCCCAGTCGTACCGAGTCTGGTCAACTTTTAGGTGTGAATACAACCAAATGGTGTGCTAGCTTTATTTATTTATTTTATTCAAGGGATCCCACACAGACCTTTCAGCTGGTTGTCTCACAGTGACACACACTTTGTACCAGAACTGAGCAACAGTGGCTTTCTTTGTTGGGAAACAGTTGGACAAATTGACGGCACCTTCTGGTGGTTGTAATACATCACAACCAGGTGCTCGTTCATGTGAATCCCTTGCATATCCAGGTGATAGTTGCGTAAACTATTCTGTTTCTTATAATTAAATGACTATTTGGAATTTAGAAATCACTACCCATCCTCTCGTAAGGTGGTGTGCACAACAGAAAGCTTCACTAAGACCGTACAGCTTAGGTTTAGAAACATCAGCAGCAAACTGGAAGTAGAGCTTTGGATTTTATTCCACTCTGGCAAAATCAGGGAGTATTTTTAAGAATTGCCCATCGACCAGTTTCTGTGATTCTGAAAGGCCACTCAGATGTATACCCGTCTCAACAGAAAAGTCCCTCCATGCTGCCCTCAGACCGCAGGACTAAGCTTGTTGATGGACTGTTGCACGTCACAGAGGATGTGCGGTGTTGTCAGTAAAAATGATTTTTTCTTTCCAAACACAATCTACTGACTTGATAGAAAAACAAGAGAGAACAAGACAGATGCTTAATAAACTCTTTCAATCCAAGGCCAGAAAACTAAATGACCCCACAGATGCCATTTTTGATCATGTCTAAGCCCTTAATTGCAGGGTAATGTAGACATTTGGGGTCAGGATTCTAGGAAAATTACTCCCAGCAGCAAAGAGACAGGGGAAACACTGCTGGTTCTGCTGGTTTGTGGCGTCACCACATAAACATAAAAAGAATTAAGCCTTCCTCTGTGTGTGTATGTGTGTGTGTGTGTGTGTGTGTTAACCATGTTAGTTCAGATCCAGAATGGAGAGAAGAGTTAATATCAATCAGATGCTGGGAGGCTGGTGGGTTATAAGCAGTGAGTGCATGATTTAACCCTGGCTGACCTGGGACCAGAGCATACCCCTCCCTCTGGGGCCAACATCAATCCACCGAGGCTCCTGAGGCTCTGGAGGACGGCAAGAGGGGCTTTTGCTCTGTATTACCCCACGTGAATCAGTGAAGGGGTGCTTCTAGGTTCACATGCTGCTCAAGAAGGACAAGAATATGGACTCTTCCAAAGACAAATTGATTATCTGCTATAATAATAAATAAATCTAAGAAACTCTTTGTTTTCGAGTCAAATCAACATATTATATAGCACCTTTCCAACACTGTAAAAATCAAGAAAGATAAACAAAAATACTTAGAAATGCAATTCGAGATAACATAATTCAAAGGAATAAAAAAACAAACATTAAAAATAAACAAAAGAAGAAAATTAAAACAGGGACAAACAGATGAGTAAATTAATTATAAGCTTTATTAAAGCGGTACATTTTCATTTATGTCTTAAATCCCACCCGAACTCGGAGATTCCACATGTGAGGAAAAATATTCTGCCTCCCATTCTGGATTTCTAGATTCTTTCAGCTTCTAATAGGCCGTCATTCTGTGATCTAAGAGCTGTATTGGGCTTTATTGGGAACATTAAGGCCTTTTACATAAGATAGTGGTAGAATTTTAAATCCTATCCTAAATGTAGTGAAGAAGTTCAAGTCTCTCAGGGTCTTGTTCTTGAATGAGGGAGGTCTAGAGCAGCAGATTGGCAGGCAAAACGGAGCTCAAGGTCACGAGCTGTGGGTGGTGACTGAAAGAACGAGATCATGGATACAAGCTCCTCTTTATTGAGAAGAGCCAGATCAGGGGGGGAAAAATATCTGGTCAGGATGCCTCCTGGACGCCTCCCTTGTGAGGTGTTCTGGGCATGTCCCACTCGGAGGAGGCTCTTGGGAAAACCCAGGACACGCTGGAGGGACCTTGCTGTTGAACTTTGGAGATAACGAGCCACTCTCAATGTAAAATTAAATGGATTCAGCAATGCTATGGAGTATTTGAACCCAAATATTTTCTTAGGCTTATTTATTATTTCAGCACTGGCTGTGTGCACCCATCGTGCATCCCGTGGCGTGGTCGCCCATGACCAGACATGGCCCCTGTGGGCATGAACCATAGGGCAGAGCCAGCACACCAGACACCAACGCTTTTGTCATGCTGCTGGTTTAATCGGCAGCATGCTGCGTTTGATCAGTGTGAGTGTGTTAAGATGTACAGAGCGATCTCTGTCTGAGGACGTCTTCTTAGTTTCTTCTCAAGAGCATCGAAACAAAAAAGCTTCACCTGAGACTTTTTTTTACTTTCATTTGTGAAACTAAGCCCTTGAAAAGACACGAGTTGCTTGAAAAGAAGTAAAAGTTAAGACAGATTCCATAAAAACACATTTCAGTGGCTTGATAACAGTCCTGTGTTTTCATGACTTGACTTACGTCTGAGAAAAGATGAGCTCAGCTGGAGCTGAACCCGCGGCTCATACTGCTCTTGGTCACCACCTCTCCCGCTCCTGTCTTCTCTGATGCACGGCGTTTCATTTCCTGGTTTGGAGCTCACGTTTTCTGGAAACAGAGGGTGGGTGGTTGTGGGGGGCGGGAATGACTTAGAAGTGGCTGACACCCACCTCAGACATTCCAGGAGGGATAGAAGAAGTGGAGAAAGTTAGAAAGAGAGAGACAGAGGAAAGTGAAAACAGTGATTGCTAACATGCTCGGAGTTTTTTGATCTGTTTGTGTTGTTACATTTGTTTTAGTGTGTGTGTGTTTGTGTGGTAAAAGTGTGCTGAAACCTTCTGCTGCTTCTGCATGCCGGTAACGTCAATAATCTGTTTCTTTCCTTCCTTCTCTCTGTCTGCAGTATGGATGTACGGCTTTACAGACAGCCCGAGGAAAGAGGCCTCAGGTAGCTTTGTGTGTGCATCTACGTCAACATGCTGGTCATGCATGCGCTGCTGTGCTCCTGTTTTAGCAATGTGCCGGCTGCATTTTATTTGACTGTTTATTTATTTTTACACATCCGCCAGCTTTGTTTGGACATCTGCTTTGCATGCGCCGTCTGCTCAAATTCAGCCTCAGTGTCTTTCTGCATGATCCACGTCTGGATGGATGAGCCTGTTTGGCCAACACGGCGGCTTCGTGAGCGGCAGGTTAGCATGTTGTGCATCTCTCTAAAACTCAGAAAGTTCCCTTCTTTTGTTTCATAGTTGACCATGACCTCACTCAGCCTTAAATAATGAGTCAAGTCAGAAGAGGCACATTTAAAATGTTGTTTATAGAAAATAAAACACCTCAGATGAGGTATAGTTTGACTTTTAAAGAGTATCTAAAGAGCATTTGGAACCAACCACGATAAAATTTAGTTCCAGCTCCGAGAAAACCGTCAAAATGGTCATAATTGTAACAGAAGAGAGAATGTTACAGGCCTTTTAGTTTCATGGTGAGGTTGCCATTACCGCAGCATTAAATAACTGGATTTGTGCTGCTGTTTCACCTCAGTTTGACTCTAAATCCTCCCTCCACATGTCCCACTTGCATCCTTCACAACGTGTTCCTTTTCTCAATTTCTCCCTCTGGATGAAATGCTAAAGGAAAAGAGAGATGGAACACTCGGCGTCACCCAGAGGGGAGTGAGGTTATGAGCATTCCCCGGTGTTTCCTGCCAGCTTACTTGACATTTAGAGATGCTTAATTATGTTTTAATGCCAATTATTTAGCCTACTTTTAGGCTGTTAAACAGCATCTACTGCAACCTGCTTCACTGTAATACGACTGAGAACAGAATTCATGGTAGTACGACATTGAATCATCAGAGCTCTAAACCATTTATTTAAGGATCTCTGCTAGCTGTCATGTTGGAGGTGGATCCTTTGGGTCCTATGTGAGGCATGCCTTCTGTGGTTGATCTGATCACAACCTGTAAATGATTAGGGGTTTCAGGAAGAGCTGACATGTGGATACCACATCTACGTAAATACCAGGATGTCAGGTTTCCCCATTCCCCACTTACCTAATCTGGCAGTGGTTTTAATGTTAAGGCTGATGGATTTATGCCCAATACGCTGGAATGTGTGTCTAAATTTTGAGCCATTTTCTGGCAAATCGGTGTTTTAAATGTTTAAATTAGACTGCAGCTCTCTCGTGCAGCAAGACTTTGTCCACAAATTACTTTTCATGTTACTATGAAGAGGGCAGCATTTATCTGATGCAATATCAACCTGTAACCAAGAAGTTATTTGGCCCAATCCTAATTAACGGAATAAGTCAGGGAGCATGATTGGAGGAGCAGAATCAAACAGATTTAAAACCAAAAGGACTTAAGTCACTTTTCTAAATGACAAAAGATGCTGCAGCAGCAGGAAAGCCAAGGAACATAATAACTAACAAAAACCGAGCTGAGACAAAAAGAAAAGGCTGACAGACACAGGAAACAATGAGGACGTCCATACTTAAGGATAATTACAGATGAGGAGCTGGTGTGGTGATCAGTAACTGAGGTGCAGGAAGTAAACACAACACAATACAGAAAGAGATTAAACTCTGCCATATAAAACAGGAATCAGGAGCAACTGCGATATGAGAAAAACTAAGCCAAAATATAAACTCTTAAAAAAACAACAACAACCACCAAAAAAACAACACTAAAGTAAGAAAAATGTGTTAATTATTTCTCTCCTTTAATAGTACCAGTTAGCATTGTATTATAGATCCTTGGGAAGCCTGATTAGCAATCTTTACAATAAGTTATAACTCGTGAGGATAACTTCCATGAAACACAGCTGAACGTGTGAGTAGTGCCAAATTCCCCTGAAGCAGCCGTGCTTGTTAGTAATGAGCTGTCTCATCACAGGCCAGATAAAAATACTCCAAATCTCCTGCATTGTCCTTCAGGTTTTTTTTTCTTCTTCTTTTTTTTTTATGTCATTTGTTATATCAGTGATCCTGTCTGCAACTCTTCTTCTGGACTGAAACTTTCAAATAATGAGTCTTTTTCCGGAGCTAGCAGCTCTGCAGCAGCAACAACGCATTCCTTCACAAACTCTCCTTCTGTATGAAACTTCAGCTTTTTTGCTAAGAACTCCTTCGGTTAGAAATACGCATATAAAGGACCAGAAGGCTCTGTCTGTATGCACATGTGGATTTAACATAGAGCATAAATGAGCCTTTAGCTAGCATCTGTTAGCTTAAGGCTTAAGGTACAAAATGTCCTTGAAACGTCTCATGTTTCATGTATAAATACATCGAGCACCTGCATGTGCACTATAGACTGGTTTATTTTATCAAACAAATTCCAAAGATTTTCAATTAGCAACCTACATGCCAGGATTAGCTACAGTAAGTAGTGCTACGCTACTCTTCACCTCCAGGAGTTAAACAGGTTCCTGAACACTCACTCAGTTAAGCCAAGGTGAAGTAAAGCCAAAAGTAAATGATAAATGCCAAATATTGAACCATTTTTGACAGCGTTGATGTAAATGAAGAGGGAAACTTGTAATGAAATAGTTGTTTGTCCAAAACATCCAAAATATGCAGACATGAATGAATAAATCAGAGCATGAACAGCATTGACTAATTCTTGTGACTGCTTTTGTTTGTACCTTTTCCTCAAAGTATTCTTGTGGTTAGGGACGACGCTGAGTATTGGCATTAAAGGAGTTAAAGTAAACAAAACCAATGCTCATTTTCTATGAAGCTCCATTTAAAGTAATAAGTCAGAGGGAATCAGGGTGCAGGGAAATGTGAATCAGTATTAAGTTTCAAATACGTTTTTAAATGCTTGTTTACCAAAACCCAACCCACCTTTGATTGCTTCATCTCTTCCATATCTTAAACGCTTGGCATCTAATGGTCGTGAACATCATACATGCATAACTGAGAGTAACAGTGTTTTGAGTTTTCCACTATTAGTATGTTTATTTTTTGTACGTAGGGTTTAATATTTGCATGTCTGCTATGAATCACTTTATGGTAATTCCTCTGAATCTCTGAGGAGAGAAATCAGCAACTCAGATCAGAAAACTCAAATGAACAAATACAATCCCTGCTAATAAAAGTTTATACAGAAAGAAGAAGAGAGAGAAAAGCAAATGGCTTAACCTTAAACCGAATCACTTCTTTTGTTTCACATAAACATGGACACAGCCTCCTTCCCCGTGTCTCTCTCTCTCTTTCTGGTACACTCATATGTTTCTATTTAAGGCCAGCAGTGCCGACTGCCATGATTGGTGTGTTCACCCCCCCTCCGACTCCCTGTCCAACGGCTGGCTCCCAGAGGCAGTGGAGGGGAGGCCTTTCCTCTCGATCGCACTGTGGATTTTCCACAGGGAAACTTCACCATTCTTCCACTCATCCACTCTCCAGTCTTCTCCTCGGATTGCCAGCAGCTCCTCTGTTTCTCCCTTTTCTTTCCCCCTCTCTCTGTCCTTTACTGGTTCTGGTCATGGATCCTCTGTGGGTGTGACATGCCTCCCATGCAAACATTTTCCTCACGCTCCCTCCTTTTGTTTTGATTCCTTCCGATGCTCCTCAGTGCTTCGCTGTGGGCCGGGGGTCAACGCAGCTATATGGCCACACATTTGGGACTATGCAGCCAAGTTCTGAAGTTGCATTTTGATTGGACAGGGAGGAACAGCGGTGGTGGGGAGCAGGGGTTGGCTGATGGCGGCGTACCGGTGGCACAGTGGAAGCAGATCTTGTGGGTGCAGTGGGCGTTCGCGGGGCACCATGGCCGGCAGGTGGTTGACAGCCTGTTTCTTCCCCTCAGGAATTGACAGTTTGGAGCCCATGGTGCTGGAGCAGTACGTGGCCGTGGCCAACTACGAGAGGCAGGAGAACTCGGAGATCAGCCTCAAGGCTGGCGAGACGGTGGATGTGATTGAGAAGAGTGAAAGTGGTAAGTGGATCTTTATTTTATTTCTGGTATAGTTTGTCTGAACCAAATTCTGTAAAAACATCGGCTCAGAACTATTTTAAAACATCAGTATACACACGTGCCATTGAAAAGTTACAGAGAAATTTGGCTTGAAAACTCTGCTCGGTCAGCACCTTTCAAGCTACAGTCTCCTGATTTTCCTCCCTCGTTTGTATGCAATGAGTCCCACATTCAGCCTTGTCCCTCCAGCCTCCTAGCTGGGGGCTTGGCACCACCTGGAGGTGCTGTTTGGCTGGCAGAAGTCAGTATGTGTAGGGAGGAAAGGCATTGCTATAGATGAAGGCCGGCCTATTGCTTGTGGCTTTAAAAATGTCAAGCAAACTCAGATGTGGTAAAGGGGAGATCTTCAGCTTCGTTGCAACCTACAGTCAAGGAGAAGCTAAAAACTAACGATGCAACCTCTACAACTTTTGACACATTTGCTTCTCCAGCACCCACTGACGACAAACAGCTCGCACAACTGAAAAGTTCAGTAGAAAGTTCGGCACAAACAAACCACATATCAGCTCTTATCTATACTCTGATTTATGTGGGCTGTCTTGGCTTACGCATCTTTGAGGGATCACCAGTTTCATCCTGCTTGAGATTTTGCAACTGATGTGGCTGATTTCTGGTTTAGACCCTTGCTGGCATGAATTAAATCATTGAAGAGGTCTTGAAGATGTTCCAAGGAAGGAGAACTCATTTGCAATGTGGCTCTTGATAAAACTCCAAGTCCTCTGGGGAATCATGAATATCGTACACCTCTCAGATTTTTGTTTATGCTTAAAATCTTAAGTGTTCTTGTTCACTCTTCACTTCAGTGAATATTCAAGAGTGTTTTCCAATCTACAGAAATATTTTCCCCCATGATGCTATTTCCACACATCCGGCTGAACAGCATCTGCTCACCAGGCCCGTTTGAAAGATCCGTCCTGAACGTTAACATTCAACATTTCTTGAAGCACTTTGAGCAACATGAGTGACTTTTGAACTTGCTGGAAGTTGAATGTGTGTGCTGTCGTCATCTTCTGGGCCAAAGAAGTGGGACAACAGCCATGGTGATGACGATGATGACATCACTTAGAGGCTATGCCAAGGCTAACAGATCTGAGAGCTCGTATAATATCCCACAAGCGCTTTCCTGCTTTCATGGCTTTGCTGCAGCCCTCTGGTCTGTGTGTGCTTATATTCTGTGTTGTTAATGCAGAGACGTTGACAGTCTGGCTGTAAATTATGGCTTATTTTCTTTAATGTGCTTGTCACAATATGCCAAATAAATACTACACTATCTTTTAATCTTCAGGAAATTTAGAAATCCATAGTTTACACGACTTTTTTTCTAATTAAATATCCTTTTTTTCCTTCTGCACGTTGAGCACAGATGGTGTCTTGCAATAACAGCAGTTTTTAAGTGTCTGCAGGCTTTTCCTGACATAAATATAGGTTCAGCTTGGAGGTCGTGTGTTAATTTTTCATTTTTTTTTGTGTGTGTTTCCGTTATGAGACGTTATTGGTCTTAGAGGTCAGGACCGAAACTGCTACTCTGCAAGTGCATCCATTGTCGGAGTGAACTGTATGCAGCTTACTAGCTGCTATCTAGTAAAGTGAGATTTATGAAGCGACTCAGATGTAAAGGGGCGATGCTGTGGAGTATAGGCCTTGTCTGGCCCACTGTCCTGATTTTCTCCCACTGGTCCCGCCTCGGACATGGGAACGTCTGGAGAGAGGAATGTCCCAGCTGAAAGGAATGAATCTGCATATGTGAACAGCGTAAAACTATGTAGTGAGTTTAGCTAGTTGAGTGGAAGATTAGTGTGTAAACTTTCAACGGCATATTTATTTACCTGCCTAAATCTATAAACCCCGTTTTCAGAAGAATGCAACACAAACTGAAATCTAATACAAAAGAAATTAATTTTATTATAAAAAAATGACATACTTTATTGTATTTTTTTAAATACAAACAAATCTAGAATTGGATGCAGTTACACCCTCAAAAAAGTTGATTAAAGCTAAAATAATAAAAGGCAAACGTTGATAGAATATACAGTAACAGTGTTTCTGTAAGGTGAGGGTGTCAGGATTGGCTATAAAAGAAAGAAAATCTACCAAATGTTTAATCATTCCAAGCAAGGATGGGAAACGTGTTTGTGTCAAACTCCATCAGAAAAACATCTGTAAGTTCAACAAATGATTCTCACTGCGAGACTGAAAAGAAGTTTGGTCTTTTGAGATCTAAAGGGGAGAATGCTGGCAAAACATTCTGATCCTGTGGGAGTATATGTGCTTAAAAACAGCCACGTGGACTCAAGAGGACCTTGGCAAGGTGACACAGGTAGTAGATCAGTTCATTCAGTTTTAATTGTTGAAATAGAGTCGACTCTTTCTCTAAGCCATTCCACTGTTAAGCTATTTTTTTAGATAGACTTTGTCACGTTGGTTCGCAGGCTGAGCTGCTCAAGTTGTTTCTCCTCATACGTTAGACTCTTTAAAGATAGAAAATAGTTGTTTACCGGTGGGATCAACTGATTAAGTCTTCTAAAATTAAATTCTACATGAGATGAAGAGGAAGCTGAGCATATTGAGACAATAAAGTTAGCAGAAAGCAAAAAAAGATGAGGTCCTCCAGTGCTTCTCAGCTTGGACATGTAACGGTAAAGGAAAAAAAATCTGCACATCGGACCAGTGAATCTTTGTCCATATTTTTGTCTTTGTCTGGACACCAGCCTCCAACATTGTGGCTCCATACACAAGTGTGTGTGCGCTTAAATGGCCTTTATTCATAACATTGTTTCCATAAATTGGTTGGAGTTAGATCTGAATATATTGGTGTGGATTTTCTTTTCATTTGGTTTGTTATAACAAAATAAGACAAAAATGTCTTATTTTAGGTTGATGGGGAAAACATTATATTATTGTCTGTTGAATCAAACTAACATTGTATCATGAAACTAGTGCTGAAACAGACATACACTATACCCATTTCTCCCCTTATTTCATTATCTAATACTAATGCATCCTCCAGGAGGACCTCAACTCTGAACTGCAAATCCTCTGGTTTGGAGTGCCGCCCAAGCCACACACCAGCCGGAGAAGCAATTTCACCCAAATATCTTGGCTCTTTCTTTGCTTCCAAGTTCCACGGGCAGCCCGTCTCAGCTCTGACAGTCTCATTTCTGACCATTTTGCTTACTTCTCTCTGGACATAGCTCACAAAGATTGCAACTGCCTGCTGTGCTTTGAGATTGTACAAATCCTCTGTTTCCACTTATACTTCCATATGCGTCAATCATAAATTCTCTTCACAGAATTGCTACAGGCGTCCTCTACATGACTTGTAAACTGGTAAAATACATTTAGAGGGAATGTCATTGTCAAGGCGATATTTTTCATACCACACCTTTCCCAGAGCCCAGGGGAGCTGGTCAAACTGGTTTTCTAAAAGCATCACCTCAGTGTGGTGCTGGAGGATTGTAAAGTAAAATCTTACGTGCACACGAGTACAACTGCTTGTTAACGCAGCTAATCAACCAATCACATAGCAGAATGAGGAAGAAAGGAGATAAGAGACTTTGAACGTGGCATGGTTGTTGGTCTGAATATTTACTGGGATTTTCTCACACAACCATCTCCAGGGTTTCCAGAGATGGTCTGAAGAAGAGAAAACATCCAGTAAAAAGCAGTTGTCTGGACCAGAATGTCTTGTTGATGTCAGAGGTCAGAGGAGAATGGGCAGACTGGTTGGAGATGATAGA
>JBAMHW010000004.1:34009790-34024167 GCA_037177495.1 Rhadinocentrus ornatus
ACTGGGAATAGCTTGTGATTGTTTTTATCTTGTTTTTATTGTGTTATCTTGTTTTAAATAGTGCATTTTGATTTTTATGTGTATTATTGGGGCCTGCGTTGGGATCGGGGTTACTAATTTCGTCCCACCATGTTTAACTTGTGTGGAATGACAAATAAAGATCCTTGAATCCTTGAATTAAGTAAAAAAATTATATAAAGCTTTTTGTGATTTAATGATTTACCATCTCCATGAACCTTTCTTATTCACATTTATTTAATGCAAACATAAACCAACAATGGAGACCCAACTTTTTTTTTTTTTTTTTTTTAAGGACTGTGTTGTTTGTATTAATTAGTATAAATGTATCATACAACCAGAGTGGCTTTAAAACTTCACAAGTTTACAGTTTATTACAAGCAAAAATCACACACGGGATTATAATGAAGAATTTAAACCAGTTCATTTACCATTTTTTGCCAGTTTTGCTGAGGCTTGACTGCACTTGACTTGCATAGAAACGTTCTCAGACAATAACTGAACACCTGAACCCCGTCTTCACAAACCTAACCTCTAAGTTTTTGGGTTCACCAGCGTGTGCAAAATCTGGAGTAGCTAATATGTGAATCCTCTGCTTTTTATGAGGTGGTAGTCCTGCACAGCATTGTCCTAATTAATCTCCAGACCTGTTTGGTTGAAGCATTATCATCAACAGTCTCTTTGTTCATTTAAGCACAGCCGAGCTCCACGGCTGTTTGTCCATCAGCCCATGCATGTGCTGAGCCAAGTTTGCCTTTGCTATAATTGACTCTTGAGAAATTTTTCTCCATCTGGCTGTCAATCTTTGGTCCAGATCTCCTCCTACGAGACAGATTTTCTGTGAAAAGTGGAATCTGTGAACAAGCCGCTCACACATGAAGGTCAACCAGCTCATCTCAGGACCCAGATTTGCCATGTTGCCAGTTTTCATCTCTATGTTTTTCCCTTTCTCTTTGTCTGCAGACTGAGCAGTTTCTGGTCCTCATTTATCTGCTTTTACGGTGCCCACTTCGTCCAGAGCTGGATTTATGGGGGAACTGGGTCTTGTCAAAACTTTGCCTTGCACGCAAATATGTGCTCATGATGGAGAGGCCTCTAAGACTTCTTCTGTGAACTTTATTTCAGTGTGAATATGTTACAGTAAGCAGATGAGCTTGATGATAGAATATATTGTTAAATTTCCTCATGCTTGCAGTCGGATTTTTCTTTAATCAAAACTCTTAAAAACTGAGAAGAAATTTTCATTCTGACATCGGCTTTGATGAGCAGCACTGCTAAAGGGAGTTGTGTATTCTACCCTGACATATCTCAAAATAAAGATTTAATGCGACCATTGGCTTTCCTTAGCGCTGCAATTTAAAGAATGACTCATACAGATTATGGTGAATTTGATAGAATTGGATTATAGCTGGATTGGACTGGATTGTGTCTTTAAAAATGCCCCTTGAGACGACTTTTGTCATTTGTGTTTTGACTAGAAAGCTTTCATGTTTGAATCCTTTCATATCTTTATGCCTTCTGCGTTTTACCATGAGTTGAAAGCATTTGTTTCTGTCTTTGGTCAGATTTGATGTGCAGCAGCTCTGGAGCTCACACTTCTATGGCAAGCAGTCAAATCACCCTTCCACTATCGTGGGGAATTTATCATTCGCTTTTCCCTCCTCATACCAGGTGCAATACAAAGAGGACAAGCAGAACCTGAAAACTCCTCTTTACAGGTGGCTTTCATTTTTCTTCGGCTTTTTGAGAAGTTGCAATGAATCAGTCTACAAAAGCCCAAATGTGTTTCATATGAGCTGAACTCTTCTTTCTGCCAGACAGACCTTTTGCAGTTCAGAGAAATTTAAAAGAAGAAAAAGCAGTGAGGAAAGAAAACAACAGATTTACTAAGAAAGGATACAGTCCAGAAAAGTGCTGATTAGAAGGCCAGCTCTAACATTTTACATTTGACTTGAAATAAATAACATGAAAGTTTCACCCCAGGAAGAAGCCCTTATTCCCCTTTAAGTGTTTATCAAAACGTATTTAAAACCAACTCTTAGAGCCGTGCTTGTGAATATAGGTTAATGAAAAATGTAGTTTTCCCAACTGGAAATGAACCTTGTGGAGGAAAAAGTCTCATGAATTTGTTTGGCGTCTCTAACCAGAAGCAGCTCGATATTGTCCGAGATTCAGCCTTAAAGTTTTCTAGTTGAATGTGATATAACTTTATTCACAAGGAGGCAAGCTTAGATTCATGCTATAGGCACAGTTGGGTGTCAGCAACATAACAGAAATATAAGAATGTATGCAGGCTGATGACCAACTTGATACTTTTTATTGCAAAGAAAAGGGATTCTAGTTCTGAGCCTTGGGGTACCCCATAGGGAGGTTCCTGGAGGCAGATGTTTGTCCTTGCCATGACATTTTGAAAGATTGCTCAGTTCAGAACTGCCCAAGGCAAAACTCAGCCATGCCGGAGATGCCCATTTCAGATAGTACAGATAATAGGATGCCGTGGTTTACAAAGTCATACACTGCAGAGAGATTTTATAAGATGAGAACCAAAGATTGTGCTGCAGCTTTAGCTGCCTTTAGGGCTTCTTTCACAGACCTTAGAGCTGTAAAAGTGTGACTGCTACCCTGTGTGTACCTTCTAAAGTGTCAAAACTGTCTTAGATATCAGTCTTTACTGCAGTTACAGTTAAATATAATGCTGTTAATAGAGTGATTATGTCAGATAAAGCCTCGGTGATATAATGATGATAATAATCAGTCAATCATGTTGAACTTATCTGACAACCAACGTACATCACAGCCTACTTTTCAACCCATAAATATAGGAAAAGACTTCTTTCTATTCTGGAAAATGCTGGCACGTGAAAATGAACCTGCCTCATGATGAAACCTCTGAGTTATTGTTTGGACACTTTTTCAGCCATTTGAAATATTAAATGGATACAACTCACTTCCCATGAGGAATGTCAGGATTAGGAACAATGCAGGTGAAAATCCAGGTTACTCCTCAAACTCCTGAGATCACAAGTCCTCACACGGTTGCTGTTCATTGCAGCAAGGCTTAGCCCAGAAGCTATGGTGTGAGATTTAATGAGCGTTATATAACTGTCATTGTGTCAAATGCACTTTCATATGAAACCACTACTTGCAGCCAAGCAAAGCAGAGACCTAAACTGATCCTGATGGGTCCACTCTGACCTCTCCAGAAGCCCGACTGCACTGTACCGTTTCAACGGGAGTCAGAACATAAGCAGAAAGCGGCCATGCCTGTGAAGGCAGCTCAGGCTGGATGACCTACACTGCAGCTACTGGGCTTAGCCTCAATATGTCTGAAGGCCCTCAGCTTGAGTGTGAGACATGAGTTTCCTCCTGCTGGGAGGATATTCAGGGGACACGGTCTATCAGAGTGATTTTGTGCATGTGTGTGGTGGAGGGAGGTGTTTTCTAGTCACAGCCATGGTGGCTCAGCCCTCACTCTGCTTACATAGTTTTAAGAAGAGATGAGGCTGCATGCAGGGGGCTAATGGATGCTAATGTTTTATCATTGAATTTTGGAGGCTGGGATGAAATAAAAATTACAGTAATTTTCTATGAATAGATATTAGTTGAAGCTGCAAAATACATAAATGATCTGTAAAGTTTTATTTTCAAAGTTTGTGGTAAAACAAATTTGCATTTTTATTTTACAATATCCTGTTTATCATGTTTTAAATAGAGTTAAAATGTGGGAGACTGGGATTTAAATCATTAAACATTGCAGTTAAAATAATCAAAGTCACCAATAGTTTGATAAACATCTAGATAATAATAATTCGGTCATTTATCAATTAAAAGATAAAATTCTCAGGTTGAAACTTCTAAAATTTTATTTGTTCTATACTTGACTTTTCCCACTAATTATAGACAAACAATGTCGCTGTTTTAAAGTAGATGGACCCTAAACCATTGATTATTTGTCCCAGCATTTAGGTAATTTGATTAAACTCAGTTTATTTATGCTAGATAGCAACAAAAGTTGACGATGATAAAGTCCATTTACAGACTTAATGACAATGTTAATGAATTATTGAAATATACTGAAAGAGAAATAAGTCCCCAGCTGATCTTTAAAATGTTCTGTTATTGTTATATTCTTCATATAATGCATAAGAGTAAGTTCTTTTTTAATGTCCAGTTTGCAGTTTCTAATTACATCTTTGTGAGCTTGTTGTCCAAACAATAATAAGGGTAGACTTACCACTTAGTAACCTTTGAACGTGCACAAAACAAGGCTAAAAAAAAATCACAAATGAAAGCAGCCTAATGTTTGATTTCACCGCCAGGATGTGAGCAAATCGATGTTGACTCAAACAAAATTTACCCTGGAAAGAACAGTCCGCATCCAAGCAGGGAAACCCAGACCAGATGCCCGAGCCACCTTATCTGGCTCCTCTCGATGCAGAGGAGCAGCGACTCTACTCTGAGCCCCTCTTGGCTCACGAGCTTCTCACCCTATCTCTAAGGGAGAGCCCGGCAGCCCTGTACAGAAAACTTATTTCGGCCGCTTGTATTCGCGATCTTGTCCTTTGGGTCACTCCCCACAGCTCGTGACCATAGGTGAGGGTAGGAACGTAGATCCACCGGTAAATCAAGAGCTTTGCCTTTTGGCTCAGCTCCTTCTTCACCACGACAGACCGATGCAAAGTCCGCAATGATAACCCAATTTATGATTCATGATAACCCAAGAATGGGGTCAGAGCTGAATGAGGAGGGGGCAGTTCCAGGACACTGGTTCTGCCAGGGGGGTGGTTGAGATATCTATCGTTCTAGAGATAGAGAGGGAATGAGAGATGGGTGGATAGATAGATATACATATTGTATTAGTATCAAGTATAGGATGCAAAGACAGAGGAATGTAAGTGAGATCTGTGGCCTCGTGCTGAAAGTCAGTTTCCAAAGTCATGAAGTTGGCTCTGTTACAACCTGCTAATCACCATGGTAACTTCAGCTGGCTAAAAAAAAAACATGATAAAATAGACTTAAAAAAAAACAAAAACTTGCCTCCATTTCCCTTCTTGGTTTCTTGAGTAATCAAACTTTGAGAGACTAAGAAATGGGGTAGTTTAGCCCAAACCTTCAACTGGTTAAACAATCAAAGCCAATCCTCCAGAGCCGCTCAGTGTCTGGTTCAGTAATGATAAGAGCTCCCAAATACAAAATACACCATATAACGTCAGTTTTACCATCTATGCACTCTGGATAGAGAAAGGAGCAGAAAAGGTTGTTTTGTTTTTGTCATTCTCCAGGTATTATTATTAGCAGCGCTGACATGTTCTTTTCTTTGTTTGTTGTTTAGGTTGGTGGTTTGTCAGTACCGCAGAGGAGCAGGGCTGGGTTCCAGCCACATATCTGGACTCACAGAACGGAACCCGAGATGATTTGGATCTGGGCACTTCCAGGACTGGAGAAGGTTTGTCTGCGCACACACAAAAACAGAATCATAAAACACAAAAAACATAAATGTCACTCTGTCTGACTTGATGTGACAAATGTCTGCATGGAAAAGGCTGTTATTTCTCAACCGTGCTGTGTTTGGTGGGTGGTTTTTCCCATCTCAGCCTCTGACCAAAAAACAGCATTTACACACACAAACATACCCCCAGTCACACATTAAGAGCCTTGGAGACCAAAGGCTCAGCACCTCGGTGAAATGGTACCAGACAGCAGCCAGAGTGGTTGCAAGATTTTGGCACCACAGAAAATTCCTTTTAACTCTCCTGGGAGGCTGCAACTCCTGCAGGAGCCTCGTTTTGTTGTGACCCTTTCCTCTCGAATGTTTAGTCTGACTGCTGGGATGGAGCATTTCATCATAACCTCCTTTCTGCTTTTAGGCCAAGAGAATCCAACAGAGATTTATAACGTGCAAACACACAAGCGTGCACACGTATCTGCTCAGACATGCAAACTGACCTCCTCTGAGCATGCACACAGTTAATCTGCAGTGGTGTGTTGTAATGACACCAGGATGGTGCAACAGTTTATGAAGCTGTACGCTGCCGGTGGATTCTAAAAAACATTTTTTTGTTTCTGCTGCAAGACTTTTAAGCCTCTATGCTTCAGTGGATTGTACATATTCAACAAAACATGTACACAGAACCTACTCTGCTAACACGATGACAGCTTCTATACAGCTGTTACAGCCACCGTTATTTTCTGTTCTCATTCCTCTGCTGCTGGAGCTTGTCTTCACACACGTGTGTGAGTTAACTTCAATCCTGCATTCGGGAGATTAAATAGGTATAGAGTGTTGAATTGTTTTTGTGCTGTAGAACAATAACTACAGATTACAAACACATTTTATTTTACTCCCACTTCTTAATGAATAACAACTCCAACAGTCATTTGTGCTTTGCACTTTTTTCAGAATCAGGTTTATTGCCAAGTAAGTTTACACTTACAAGGAATTTGTTTTGGTGCGTGGGTGCCAGCAAGCGCAGATATATACAAAAAAAAGGGAAAAAATCTGAGCCTAAATAAAAAATAAAACCACTAAATAGGTCGTTTACAACAATAATAAAAAGAAAAGCTGTGCAAGTGAGTTCAATGTAAAAAAAATTCTATCGGTTTTCTACCATTTTGTCAGGGTCACTGTTTTCATGACATTAAAAACAGAATAATGAACTAATATTGTTTTCCTAGTTTCGACCTGAAATAAGTGAAACATCCACTTGTTGTTTGTTAACACGAATCTAATCAATCACATGGCAGCAACTCAGTGCCTTTAGTTTAGTCGTGTAGACGTGGTGAAGACGACTTGCTGAAGTTCAACCTGAGCATCAGAATGAGGAGGAAAAGGGATTTAAGTGACTTTGAACGTGGCATGGTTGTTGGTCTGAGTATTTGCTGGGATTTTCACACACAACCATCTCCAGGGTTTCCAGAGATGGTCTGAAGAAGAGGAAATATCCAGCGAGCAGCAGGTGTCTGGACCAGAATGTCTGGTTAATGTCAGAGGTCAGAGGAGACTGGGCAGACTGGTTGGAGATGACAGAAAGGCAGCAGGGAGTCCAACCAAGGTATGCAGAATAACGTCTCTGAACACACAACAGGTCCAGCCTTGAAACAGATGGAAGTATGTTTCCAGGAATACAGCTTTCTTTGCTTAATACAAGGAAGCAGGCTTGAAATCCTGGCAGGTTTGCCAAACCTCCAGTTCAAACACACACAGTTTCGGAGCGTTCATCCAGCGGGGCTGCTGACGGCAGCTGAGTCTCCTGATTCTGTGCAAGTTGTTCTGAAAACAGTGAGATCAGACAGGACTTTCAAGGCCATTGAGCAAGATCAAAGGCTGGCAAAGGTCCACATACTGACAGAGGCAGATGATGACTGGGCATTACAGAGCTGGTCTGTACAGCCATTAGTTTTAACGCTGCTGAGGACAATCTGAGAATATGTTTAACTTTATGTACTATACACCTTACAACTAACATCAGGAGGTAGAATAAATGCGTCTTTTGCCTGTTGATGAGAATATGAGAAAATAATGTTGCATCACAAAATCTTATCAAATCTTAGCTTTCCATTAAATGAAGCAGCAAAAACGTGATACATTTGTTGCATTTGGGATCTGATAATTGCACATTTGCACTCTTCAATGTTAGAATTAAACTCTATTCTGAAGTCTTCTTTAAATGAGCATTTGGTAAACTCATAACAAAAATGTCCTGTCCTCTGAGAAAGTACAACAATTTTCTCACACATCAACACAAAATAAAAAATCTGCATAACATTTTACTCTACAATACTATGGTATCCAAAGGAGTTCATAGTCCAGGTCCAGTAGCAGAACAAGCCCAGATCATCAGCCCTCCACCATCAGGTTGACACTTGGTAGGAGGTGTTTGTGCTGATTGGGTTGGGTTTCTGTGCATAATGACCACACATCTCCATTTTTAAGGACATTGCTCCAGAAGTCTTGTGGTTTGTTCAGATTTGCCAACCTAAGCCACGCTGCCATGTTCTTTAGAGAGAATAGGCCTGCAACCCTGCCAAGCAAGCTATACTGGTTCAGTCTTTTTCTTTTGAACTGAATTAAAAGAGTCGTTGCTGCACTGCAACAAAACCCCACTTCACAACTTTAGGCTACCAGCTTTACAGCTAAGTTTCACTTTATGCAGCACATCACACACCAGCAACTGGATATCAACACACTGGCGGCTTTGACCATGGCTAACTCAGCAAATAAACACAATAGGACATTATCAAGGGAAGAAGACAAGAGTGAAAATAGGACTGATTTTTACTGTCCAGAGAGAGCTCAGAGTACGGGTAGGATGCAAGATGGATGCCGAATTAGCCGTTCTTAGGGGGCGCATCACTGACAAAAGCTGCTGAAGTGTTGTTGATCTTCTTTAAATGTGTCATCACCTGGTCTTTTCATGTATCCGCTGTCCTCTAAGTGTCTTTAAATATTTTTCTGAAAACTTATTAAACAAAGAAAATCCAACATAGAGCTTGTTCTGACCCTTTGCTCATACAACAACTTTGTCTCATGAGAGTTCATGCAAGCTTTTGACTAATGTTAATGAGGTGCACGCTGATTGGCCGCAGGGAGGCCAGAGTCGGAAGGGGGGCGGGCCCAACAGCTTAGTGATGGCGAGCAAACCTGACCGAGCAGCAGCAGCAGCTCACGGAATTCAGCCATTAATGTTTGAACCAGACTCTGAGCCTGAGAGTGGAGATCCCGAGATGGTTGAAGAAGCACGTTTACAACAAAATGTTTAGAAAATTTTTACATGGCAGAGCACTTCACCCCACTTGTAAAAAAGAAAACACGGGGCTCATTTGTACATTGCAGAGGGTTAAACTTTTGGCTCGTCCCTTAGCATTAGCTTTACCGTTAGCATTAGCTGCGTCAGCAGTATAGCATGACATTATATCATTATATCATTCCACGGCTAAAGCATGACTTTAGGCACGCAAAATAATGTAATGACAAAATCCCAGGAGCAATTTAAAATCACGTGCTTGCGAGAGTTTGCCCTTGTTGGCGGTTCTGGTGTGAACAAAACTCGACCGTCTTGAAAAGAAAGACTTTCCGGGAAGTTAACACTTCGACCCAAAACAAAAACACACGTTTGAACTTGGAAAGGTGCAATTTCCAGGTGATGACTCCTTTAAGGACCAGTTGGATTTTTTTTAAATTCCACACAAAGTTCAGAAAACATGAGCCCACTGTGGGCAGTGTTGGGTTTGGTGAGCTGCTCTTTAACATTTAAAGATTCCCTTTAAGCAAACCACCTTTCTTTCCATTAATGGATGATCGGACCCCCGAAATCAGCCAAACTGCCACATGAGAGCTGCTATATTTGACAACTCAATGCATTCCCAACCAAGTTAGATGACCTTTGCCCTGCGCCATCTGAGAAACCCAACAAAATCAATCTTGCTGCTGCTGACTGGGAGTGATTTTGCAACCGGCCATCCATAAAGCATTAAGGTTCATTAGTTTCCTCTCAGCAGTCTGAACACTACGCTTGCATCTGGAGGAAGACACATCCGCTCACCTACGGAGGAAGCTTTCAAACTTCTCCAGCTTTTCTTTGTTTGTTCTATCTTTGTTTTTGGACTACTGCTGGGGGGGGGTGGGGGGGGGGGGGCCCAATGAGACCTTTCAGAAAGGACCTTTCCTCTACTGATTGAAACATCATTTCCTGCAGGACTACAACACTGGACTATTGAGACGCTCCACTGTAAATCCCTCATTGCACCATTTTTATATTTACTAGTGACCTGTGGACCTCTGCAGTAATATACACATGGTATCAGCTTGCAGAAGTTTGAAGGTGAGCGAGGCACAAATGGGTAGAAACACACATTATTTAGCTGGTCACTCTTAGAAACACTGTAAAAGGTTGTCGGAGCAACTCCTTCAATCCAACACAAATAGTCATGGGGAGGGAACTTGACACTTTGAAAAAGAGTTGTGAAAACAAAGAAAAATCTGCTCCATGTTAGACTCTATTTAAAGAACCCACCAATCAGCATCCGTTACGACCCACCCGTAAAGCTTCTTCTTTCCTTTTGGCTTTTCCCTTCAGGGGTCGCAACAGAGACTCATTCTGCTTCCATTTGACCTGGTATGGAAGTCGAAGGATGTATTTGCACGTTCCTTTGGCACATGTTTTTACGCCGGATGCCTTTCCTGACGCAACCTTCTGCATTGGGACCAGCCCTCAGAGATCCCTGGCTTGTGTACCCCCTCAGGGCTCCACACGGGATCCTCATACATGCACTGAGCTAAATCCCCAGCCCCAACCCACCCATGAAGCACAGTACAATAAATTTACTTTCATGTGGATTACTTGCTTGTACCCATCAGCTGTTTGACATTTTGAGAGCAAGGCAGGGATAAGATGAGAAAAGTAGACAAGATGAAAAAAAGAGGGAGGGAAAAGATGCAGAGAGAGACATTGGTGTTGCTTTAAGCATGGAAACCACTTTATAAATAAAATTTTATTTAATTTCTGCATCTCTTTGAGGTTGAGGAATACAAACTACTTGTCCTCTGCCCACTGACCAAATCACAGACACACACACATCGATTCATCAAGGTGCCGAGGTGTGGCGAGCGAGCACGAGGGCTTACACATGAATCCATACAGAACAACGGTGCTGGTTCACAGGGCTGACCTGCTAAAAAATACATCCGCCGCAAAGGAAAGGCGGCTCTCAGCACAAACACAGCCCACACAGCATGAACGAGGAGAGCGAGAGTGATGGAGGGTTACCTGGAGGTCGAAGAATTTGCTGTATCTTCTGTAGATGATGTGGGAGGTGTTGTCAGAGTAGGTGACATTGATTAGATACACCTGCCAAGAGAAGAAAGGAAGAGTTAAATCTATGCCGACAACATATCTTTTTCTTTTTCTTTTTTCTTACATTACGTCTATAAAAACAGCCCAGCTGCAGCTCAACCAGAATGAATGTGAGAAAAACAACATTTGTATTTTACTTCAGTTGAAGTCTACTGCATCCGTTTCACCAAATATGATGAGGAACCAAATACTTGGCGCCATTTTTTTGTCTCTGCAGCCTGGTTGATGCTGGGACCGGGACCTTAGGGAAGGTTGCAGTTAACATAACAAAACCCTAAAACTATTACGTCATCCAAGCAAAGTTTGAAATGTCACGAAAGCAAACAATAAAAAAGAGACAGAAAAAAGAAACTCATGGTGGTTTAATTCAGTAGAAGAAATAGTTGTTCTAACTGGAAACAAACCTCCACCCAGAAAGAAATTACACCAATAACTGCGGTGGACATCCATGGGGGCATAATTGAGAGCTTTTTTTTAGGAATTAATTTAATCTCTGGTAATATTTGTAATATTTTATCAATGTTTACTTGCTCAGACCAGAAACAAGTGCAGGTCATATTTCATTTTTGCAGGTCAGACGCGGTTCAAAAAGTTGTTTCATTTTCCGCATGTGCCTCAAGTCTTCGTAAAACTGGCAGGAACCAACACAAGAAACAGGAGAAATTTTTGCATGTTTATGAAGGCTTTTTATTTTATTTTTTCTTATTTGCATCTTTCTGACTAACCCGTTCCTCCAGGATTTTGCAGTACATTTTTGTTATTGTTGCACCATAAAATATCAATTTTTTTTTTAATTTGCTGTTGATTTTATTCTTTTGTTTGTTTGTTTGTTTTTCTTGGACCCAAAATTTATTTTAAACATTATTTATTATACTCATCATAATAATGTAAATTCTTAAAATTCTGATATTCCAACAGTCAGAAATAATCACACTTGGGGAAAAACTGTTGTGATTCTGCATTAGCTGCGGATCTGGAGGTTAGAAACTGTCTTGGGGATTTGTTTGTTGCAGCTTTGCAAACATTTTCTGGTGGTGTTTTGAGATAGAAAATGATCAATTTTCTATTAAAAACTTTCATTTGTCTTTCACCACAATGTTGGCTACAAAAAACTGGTTATAGGAAATTATTTTGAATCAACTCAAATAAAACCTTACTAATCCTATCAGTATTAGCAGAAGCAATACATATTAGTTACAGTAAATCACCTGAAGAGCTTAGACTAAATAAAGCACCATAAGAACCAAATGCAAAGCATTAGTCTTATTATCTGCTTGGAAAAGGGCAGCCATTTTTAAACAGTCCTGAAGTGACTGAAGGAAGCGTCTGTCTGCGAACATTTTCTCTGCAAACTTTTTGACATTTTCAACAAATGACAGCAACAAATGCAAAAATACCTTTACTGTCTTTCCAAACTTTACAATGAACCCTCAACATGTGCATTTCCTGTTTTGACCTAAACAAGCGAACCTGAACCAACACACGACCAATAAAGGATGGCAAGTGGAGCCCGGTGAACAGGAGCTTTCAAATCTGCTAGTACAGGACTATGTCTGGTTCGAAGTCGCAAGGGGAAAACTATGTAACTTGTAACTAAGGTCACTACAGTCCATTTTATTTTAAGATTAAACGACTTTTTAACAGGGAAAAGGGCTCTAGGTTTATCTCTGACTACTTCTACTAGAGGTGTATCAACTGGCAGTCACACCTTGAACAGACTGTCTGTAAAGGCCTCATGCAATAGTACACACTTCTAATTCCATCATTATACTTCCTGGTGGATGGTGACATCATCCCTCTTTTATCAGCACGCTGAGCTTTCAGCCTTCAGCTCTGGCTGAAGCAGTGCAGCAGCCCTGAGAGGCATGATAAGATGAGATAGAGTCCATTTATCCGTCAAGAGGAGGCAAGCGATGCCACCATCATCTCTAATCTAATGAAACATAGATTACCAAGGTAACAGATCCAGGGGCCAGGAAATTTTAATCAGAAACGTTAAGAGCAGGTGGGAGCTCTTAGTTTCTGGTATAGAAAAGACCTGGATATGAAAACACTCGAGTTAAGCAGAAAGCTTCAGCTACCAAATCATTGGGAAAACCTCTGAAATAGAAAGCACTTCAGTAAAACCGAAATGCATTTCTATTAACAACTGTAAATGTTCACATAGCTCACATGGTTGTCATGTTCTCACCCAGAACACTTTGAATTTGGAAAACCCATTTCCATTAAATACTTTCAGCTCAGTCTGGATGTGTTAGAAGTCCAGATTTTCAGCACTTTGCAAAACAAGGCAAGTGAAAGTGTTGTGATCAGTCCCTGTTGGTCAGCTGTGACAGAATATTGCCTCATATTCGCCTTTTATGATCTGCCTGTGACAAAGCAGCTCTTGAGCAACAATAAACAAAGGAGGTTTATAAAAACCTGAATGTTTGCTTGCAGGGATGCAGATGGAAGCAACACTGCCACTGAAAATAATTATGTCTAATTTGGAGCTGGTTTTGTCATGTTAAATGAGTTTAGTCTAGCTTTGTGTTAACCTTGTCTTTTGTACTTTTGTCTTTTTCTTAGTACTAATCTTGTTCTTTGAATTCAGGTTTGATTCTGCTCCTCAGCTTTTGTTAGGTCTGTTTTTGTGTGGCTGGACTGTATTCTGTTGCAATATTTGTTTTTTCTTTTGTTTAGCATCTGTGTTATTATCTTTGGTTTTACTTCTCGGTCTTGTTGTT
This sequence comes from Rhadinocentrus ornatus, assembly GCA_037177495.1. Taxonomy (NCBI): domain Eukaryota; kingdom Metazoa; phylum Chordata; class Actinopteri; order Atheriniformes; family Melanotaeniidae; genus Rhadinocentrus; species Rhadinocentrus ornatus. The sequence continues at coordinate 34,023,388 of JBAMHW010000004.1, forward strand.
TACCTGGACTGAGTTTACTGATTGCTACACGCCTGCCTCTCATCTGTCAATAGTCCCAACAGCATATATTTTACCAGGACATCGCTGTAGTCACAGCTGTGTCTTCATCAGACTGATGAAGACATATGTGTTGAAATGTTATTCCCTTAAATTTGCACAGTAAAGCTGTAAATCCATCAGTGAGCTCCAGCTCTTAACCTTCTTTTGCAACTGTAATGGGACTTAATAGTTGCACAGGCTGGCTGTTGTAATGTTCAGAAAGCACCACCATGCGAGTGTTGCGAGTTTACAAACGTCGCGTTTCTTGACTTTTACGTCTTTGAAGTGAGACAGATCACAATTTTGCACTAGAGGAGGCCGGACGCAGCAAGATTACATGTTAAAAAGTTCTATCAAAATTGGGTTGTGACTGTACAACAACTTCAAAAATACCCTAACAGGTAGCATCCATATTTATCCCTTAAACACAACATGCTGCATGTGGCATCACGTCTTCCTCTGTGCATACAGGTCACTTCAGGGCCATAGACCCTGGAGGCTGATGGCAGTGGCATTATATTATAATGTGAAAAACAAACAAACTGAACAGTCAGTCAGTCATTATCTGTACCGCTTATTCCGTAACGGGTCGCGGGTGAGCTGGAGCCTATCCCAGCTTTGTTTCAGGTGAAAGGCAGGTACAACCGGACAGGTCACCAGTCCCTCGCAGGGCCAACATAGATAGGGACAAACAACCAATCACACACACACTCATTCCTAGGGAGAATTTAGAGTCACCAA